>CM045561.1:9038514-9546032 GCA_024721245.1 Mitragyna speciosa
TACTTCAGATCGGATATAATCACAATCACATTCTAGGAAGATATGGCTTTTAATGAAGGACAAGCATTGCTAGACATTATAGATGAGAAGCCAATTGTTGAAATTATAAGACTGACAACAAATTTATTCCTAGGTATATATGATATATTCTTTTGAAAAAATTAAAAATAAAACATGTTTATTACAAATTTTTATGACGGTTTTACTATCACAGGAGAAGTGCAACTACAAAGCAATATTCTTTTAGTATTACATGCGCAACCAAAATGACCAAAAGCAAAAATTTTGAAGAAATGGAGTGTATACTCTCCAAAAAATACCAGCCCAACTCTCTAACAAATTCAATTTGAGCTAATTATTTTGACTCAAATATATTTATACACCATCCAAGTTAAAAAATTCAACAGCAACCAAACAAATTGAAGAGTTCTTAATGAAGAAAAGGATCAACCGAGCCATAGAAGTAAAGCTCAGCAAACTTATTGAGGATCCAAAATCTTTAATTCATGTGTGATTATTAATTATTTGTATGCACATATCATATTGAATTACTAAATAAACACATTTAATCACATAACTTTGCAGAACAAATTCTATAGGCTCAAAGTAGTGGTTGATGAAATGCAAAACATACACAATCCATGGTATAACACATGTACAAAGTGTTTCAAGATTGTCATTATTACACTTTCAGGATTACAATGTAGAAGTTGTGGAAGTGAAGAAATTAAAGAAACACTTAATAATTAAAATGCATAACAAATTATATTTTGCAACTAAAATCTTAATAACGTATAATCAAAATATATTGCAGGCACAGAATATACATGTCAAGGATGAAAACCATCATGCAATTGTTACACTAGTTGAAGACATAGCAAAGATGTACATCGATTGTTCAGTCACCGAACACAAGGAAAATCAATTGAAAAGGTATGCCTGCAAAAAACAAAATACATATTTTGTTTGCCTTTTCTACTATTCTTACACAATAAGAATAATGTAGTTTCCATGGGATGATACAAAATCAAGGTACTACATAAAATCGACCAGATTTGACAATCAGGAGTACAAATTCTTATTCAATATGAACGAAAGTTTTGAAATTACTAATGGAGCACTAAAAATCGCAACAGAGACAAAAGAAAAAGTTCTGCACCAACAAAATACCAAAAAAAGCATCAACTCACGATGAAAAATTACAAATTTCAACAAAAAAGAAGCATAGATCTTGTCCTTTAAAGAAGGAGTACCGAGACAAGGACAACATTAAAGTTGAAAAAACAATAATGAAAAAAAGAAAACTGCAAGTTTCAAGAAGAAAGGAACCCTCAACAACAAATGATGATGATGATGAGAAGATTGCTAACTTAAAAAATAACCTAAAAACTAAAAAGAAAAACATTTAAGAATCTTAAAGATTTAGATTTTTGAATTTATATTTAATTCATCACATTTACATTATTAGAATAACTGATTTCAATTTTATTTATCAAACTTTATATTCATTAAGTTTATTCATTATTCCTATCATTTCATTTTTAAAATTTCAGGAATAATTTCTTACTTAATTCAATAACTTTATTAACCACAATACACACATAAGCATGTGCAACACACATGCACTTTCCTAGTTTCAAAAATAAGAAGTGAAAATGTTAATGATGATGGACTAAATCGATGAATATATAGAGAGACTAAACTCTTGTTCACATGTTGAAGGAGAAATACACACTCATGGAAATTGAGAATCAACACAAGACAGGAAAAAACAACTTATAAGAGTAGGAAGAGATTACATTATGTAGCAGCAAATATATGCATACATGGGATTGTAAATATAATCACATACAAGTAGGATAACCAAAAAATAAATAAAAAAAGGCAAACCTTCCTAAATAGTAGCTGTACTTTCAGATGATGAACTTGGGAGCTCCTCTAAGAGGTCAGAACCTAATGCTTCAAGCTCAAAAAACAAGTTTTTGGTTCATCTGTCTCTTCTGATTTCTTCGACGTTTTGACAAACTTCTTATCTTGTGGGTTGCCTTGAGAACTGCGGCTGGCGGGCAACCATTTTCCCAAATTTGCTTAATACCTTTAAGTGATTCTAGGACTCGATCAGTTGGAAAGTTGAGGTAGACCATGACTTCGTATTGAAAATGCAGCTTGGATCGTAAACAAAAGCAGCTCCTCTAGGGTGTCAAATGTTCCTAACCAAACTCTAAATTCCATTGTAACTTTTTTTTTTCTTGTTAAAATTCTTTTTCAAGCTTGAGGTGACCTCTTCTTCGTGACTAAGACTAACTCCTTTGCAAGAAGATGTTTCGTTGTTTCTGTGGCATTCCCACTCTCACGTTCCGTTTCTGATGTCGTAGTATTGTTGTCAAGAAAAAAGTCATGTCATGAGGATTAAGACTCAAGTGAGAAGAACTCTGAGGAGGAAAAGTCCATCAATAGATCAAAAGGGTTGAAGCTTTGAATCAAAGGCACATCTAAATTAGTTGGAATTAATGATTCAATTAGGAAGCCTAGGCTGATTGGATTATTTGTACTTCTTCTTGGCGCAATAATTGTTTACATTAGAAAAAGGCTATTAATCGGGATTTGATCGAGTCAAGAGTCCTTGCTAGAAAGTTTTGACGAAGACGTCATATAAATAAAATAATTCTCCAGAAACTTTGAACTTAATGTGGTAAAGACCCTGGAGCCATTGTCTTCTAGTCTAATCCAACTTGCCCAGCATAAAATCAGTAGAACATGTCACTAGCCCCATGGAATTTCAATTTTTTTTTTTTGGTTTTCTTGTTAGTATCATAGGCTCGCAAATAATGGAATAAAGAATATTGTTATGATAAAATACTGCATAATTCAAAATTGTGAGAATTAAAACTTTCAACCACGATATCATGCCCTTATTCACACAAGGGATTTAATTAAATTACAGAGTTTGACTCCAACATTTTGATCGAGGGACTCTGAATTTAATCAGCTCAAAATTCTCACCTTCAAATTAATGAGCAACAATTAGAGTACATTGAAATTGTCACTGTAAAGCACTAACTGTGATATTATGGCCCTCATGGACCTTTATGTAAATTAAACTTTCATTGGGCCATTGTGTGTTTTGTAGAAAGTAGTGGCCTTGGTTGTAATTCTTGATAATTATTTTCTACCCTAAAGACTAAAGCTTCCTTCTTCATTTTCTCTTCACTCTTCTTCTTGTCTTTGAAAGACTTCCTCTAAAATTCTCCCCATTTTCTCAATTCATTGAAGGAGGAGTTGAAGAGCATCCTTCTCTAAGGGAAGCTAGTAGAAGACATTTTGAAGCTCTTCACCCAAAATCCCACTCAAGGTAACTCTTTTCCAAGTTTCATTTTAGTTATTCCAAACCTTGGTTATTTTGTTTGGGTAGTTGAAGCTATGGCTTGGTTAGATATCCTTAGACTTTTGCTTCCTGTTTTAAATGATTGATTGTAGTAGTGCTAGTGTATGTAAGTTATGATAAGTGTGTAATGTGGTTGAGTTAGGGATTTGAAGGGTTTTAGGTGATCATGGCTAATGTCTTGATTATAGAGCAATTGGAGATTTGTATGCATTATCCTTGCTATTTTTGTGCCATTGTTAGCATTGTTTTGAGTTGGGTTGTGTTGGAGTTGAGAAATGGCTGAGTGAAGGTCGTTTTTGCAGAAAATCACAGGTGAGCCGTGGGTGGGGTGAACCCAACCGTGGCCACGGCTCAAGAAGCCTTCACTCACATCAACTCTCTGGAATTTGAGCCGTGGGTGAGGGCTACCGAGCCGCAATCGCAGCTCGGGGAGGTTTTGGTCGCGTCAAGTCTCTGCCCACCGAGTCGTGGGCAGAGCTTGAGCCAGCTGCGAGAGGCCCGTGGATTGGCCTCTGGCCAGTGATCTGCGGGTAGATGATTAGTGATTCGCAGGCGCGGATTAGGGAATCCCACCCGCGAATCAATTGTGTTCTATGGGGATGGTTTCTTCTGTATTTTGAGTATAGGATTGATTTTGATTATGTTTCTTTGATGGAATTAGAGCGTGATTGGGTTTTTATTGTGTATTATAGGCAACGAAGGTGATTATCCCTACTTGGACTAACTAAACTAGTCTTTGGATTGAGGTAAGTAGTATTTGATTCTCTTTGTTTTTTAAATGCACTTTGATAATGATAAAGCTTTAAAATGTTAATTTCTATATAAGTAGGCTTAAGTTTGGTTATGTTTGATTTTACTATGAAATGAGTATACGTGATGTAAATAATTATTTGAATAAGTATGTGATTGAGCTCTTGTATGTGAAATGGATTGTGACAGTACTAGTTCCTTAACTTTGATGTTTGTAAAAAAAAATATTTGAACCATACTAACCGGGTGATAGTTAGTTTTGGACCAAACCAACCGATTAGTAGTTGGTTTTGAACCGTGTTAACCGGGTCATGGTTAACAACTGGATATCTAGGGTCATTTGTCCACTAACTACTTGAGCTCTCTTCTTGAATTGCATTGTGTTATATTTTGGAAAAATATAGTTTATTAATTGACCACGTGTTATGAATAATGATGACTTTGATTTTGAATTAGAAACTATCTATGTATGTGTAACAAGCTAAAGCCCCAAAGAGAACTTTTGCTACTTATTGGGTGATTATATCACTCACCCCAATTGTTTAACCTCGCAGGTGATGATTTTGTAAAAGGAGATTGAAACGACTTTTGGGCCTCTTAGTCATAGTTAGTATAAATGTGAATGAGGTTATTTTTGAATGCATTGATGTATAGCTATACTTTTGGTATAGATTAGGTTATACATGTTTTTTCTAACTATTTTTGTTATTGGGAAAAAGGAAATGTAATGGATAGTGTATATTTTTTGTTATGAATGAAATGAACTTCTTTGGGCATCTTGAGTATTCTTTGAGCTTTATATGGTGTTAGATGATATTTTGCATCGTTTTAGCTTTATATCTTAGTTTAACCTAGAGCATGGCGGATGCTATACCTCAATCACGGGGGTGACACTAACATAGTTTCTTTATGGGAGCCTACTAAAGGTCTAAATCAAATCACGGGAGTTACTCTAAAAGGCAACGGAGTCCCGGAGGTAATCAAGTCAAGAAGAAATTAAGGAGAAATGATACTAACAGAACCGTCTTCGGAGGATAGAGATTTCGATATTCAGAATACATGATGATGACCGTGAACGAAACCGGTCAATACACATTGAGGCCTGCTATCATATTGTGATATTAGAAAGAAGAATGGTAGAGCACGGACATGCTATATTGACAAATTGATCAAGTACTATCTGTGTGGAACAGAAATTGTCAGTATCAAAAGTTAGGAACATACAAGAAGGAAAAGGCAAAATGTTGAGATGATGCTGTTTCTATACAGACAGCCAGCCAAGTTTTAACTTTTACCGGGGGAACACTCCATTTGAAGTTTAAGATTGTCAAAGTTAAAATTCCAATGCCTTTCTTTCCAAATTGATCTACTTTTAGGTGCAAGATTTGACAAATTCGACGATGATCAAAGTAACAGGTTGATGTAAATAGACATCAATCCTGAAAGAACATTTGGCATATTCATTGAAAATCAGTCATATGTTTTGCCTCGGACAATAATAGCATGATATGTTACACATCAATAAAGATGAAGCGGTAGTGGCATCTATACAAAGTCCCCCCTCCTTCACTTCATACTGTGAATGGTTTAGGGATCCAGAAATTGGTGGTAGTGGACATCAATAGCTATTACTAGATAGTGTAATGGTAAAGAAATCATAGAAACTGCAAAATGATTGAGAATTGGAGATGTCAAAAAATGAGGAAACTAGAAGATTTTGGGCGTTATAAACCAATCCACAACATACTCCATTCACTTACTTGTGGTATAATTAGTTTCAGATAATAGCTCATCCAACAGATCAGGTCCCAAGTCCTGAAGGACTAATACATCCTCTTGCTCAACCGGATTCCCTTTTCCTCTACGTTTTGACAAAGCATTTCTCTTCTTGTGTGCCTCTTTCAAGGCTACAACTGGCGATGAACCATATTGGCAACTGCAGATCACCATATTCCGTAGTGATTCACGAACTTTGTCAATGGGGAAGTTGAGGGCTGTGCTTGGTCCACGCATCAAAAGTGCAGCTTGGTCATATGCCAAAGCAGCTTCCTCTGCAGTAGCAAAAGTTCCAAGCCAAACCCTCATTCCATTTCTTGTACAATCCCTTATTTCAGCTGCAAATTTTCCCCACGGCCGCTTTCTAACACCTATGTAGTGCTTCTCCTTTTCAGCAGGCTCTTTTTGAGTACTAGTAGTGCAGATGAAGTCTTCATGATTGTTGTATTTGCTGGATGAATTACTGCTCTCCAATGTGAACTTGATTCCCTCATCAACATCAGTGTAGAAATCTAGGTCCTCATCATCAATCCATGAAGAACCCATCCTCACATTCAATGGATATTTATGCTTAAGAGGCATGTTGAATACGGCTGAGAAATATTAGAAGAAACTTTGATTCTCAGGTAATTTCCAATTTGAGAGGTACGGGAAATTAGAAGTGTATATCTAATGGATCACAATAGATAATTGCCGGCAGGATTCTTTTGACAACTAGCAATCCATTGAACAACTACTCATGTTTGATACCCAAACATAAGTCTGTTAAAGAATACAAGATACATCGAAGCATTTTGATTAATAATGGCAATTGTTTGCATTTTCGTATGTAAGTCTTGACAATTTTTTTAATTATTTTCTGTGTACGGCAATCTAGTTTAACGAACAAGCAAAGCAAAAGAAAAAAAATAAAAAAAGGTCCTGGACTTGATTATTTAATCATTCAACTATGTGTATGAATTAAGAAATCTGATCCAAGAATGTGTAGATTTTCCGTTTTTAGCTTCTACTTATATGCACTTGTAGATTTTTTGTTTTTACTACTTATATGCACTTTTCTTTCCTATTTGATTCATTGTTAATTTCCATGATTTTGGGGGAAAAAAATTTAATTTTACACTCAACTTGAGATATGGTAGTTGGGTTCACTTTTATACACATAGTGGATATATTTCATTTTGTTAATTATGAGTTTCATAGTCTAATTGGATAAATTATCAATAACGCAACATAAGATAACATCAACATGCTAGAATAACTTTTCTTTAAACATCCACTCACTGTCAAGAAAAAAAGTAGTGGGCAGAAAAAGAATGAAAAAATTATATAACTCGCACAAAAAATGCCCTCACAAATTCTAAACTTGCATGTATTTGGACATTTTACCTATAGACCGTTACGAAAGTTAATTTTCGTCTATTTGACACTTTAACTAAAACCACAAGGGGTGATGTATAACTTGTTGAACTACAAGGGAGTCATGTGGTTTATCCAAAAACCACATGGGGTAAAATGTAATTAATCCCAATAATAAACAACTGTAGGAAAATGTACAACAGACAGAATGTGCAGTGAAAAAACGGAATTTAATTGGTTATAGAATGTTTCAAGAATAAATAAAAGAAAATGACGAGATAAGAAAATAATACACTGATAACATAAGGAAATTTTTGAAAATTGTGAAAACTATTAAGACGTAGGGAAAAATAAAAGAAATCCAAATCTTTTGTTAACTTTTAAGTACCTTGTCCCTCTACTTGACAATGGCAATAGTTCTAAAATTAGACAAAAAAATCTTTATAATTAATTAAGGGTAGAATAAGTAGCCATGACTCAATCAGAAGGCCTAAAAACTAGTACAAAAATATAAATGCCCATTGTTCAGTTTAAGTATTTAGTACGTATCTATAGTTCTATTCCGCTATTTAAATTCCCATCAAGGCCTTCATATAGAATAGAATACCCGTAAACATGTTCGTACATACATACATGCATACGTACATATATACATACATACATAAACATACATATATGTATACATACACACACACATATATATCTATTTACATATAAACACACACACATACAAATATATGTGTGTGTACATATATGTATGTATGTATGTATGTATGTAAATATATGTACACACATATATATCTATATGTGTGTGTATGTATGTATGTAAAAAAATGGAAAAAAAAAAAAACTAGGTAAATAACCCAAATAAAGAGAGAACCATAGCCAAAATTCACCCCTAGAGGATGATGAGGAAACAACAAAAGTTAGGGACATTAAAATACTGATTCTGTCGAGAAAAAACAAAGCCATAAACTATTGACAATTGGTATTCTCAAAAAAAAAAAAAAAAAACTATTGACATTTGGGTTTCTTTGAGAGCTACTGTATATAGAGATACTTTGCATGAAGCCATTAAATTCAAAACCAACAGTTGTTAATAGAAACTTATAGATACAATCCAAACCTCTTGATTCTAACAACCAATCATTAAATATGAAGTACATTGATTTGTGCATTTTCTTTTGATTATGGGTGACAGTTGCCTGACGTCAGTTGGAAGACTTCTTCGACTATAACAATGAGAAGTAACGGGATTACCACAATTTCTTTGACTCTAGATTCTTTTTTCCTTTACTTTTTCTTTTTTTTTCACCGCCTCCCCTACGTGGAGGCCTCAGTTTTAGTATTATAGTGAATACACGTGTATTCATATATATGTAGTGTAGACGTATGCCTATGTCTACTCTTCCACTTTGTTACATCACATTCGACGCATTAATTGTTATATTAGAATTTCTCATTATTAAAGTACTTGGGTTTTATCTTAAAACTAATTGGTGGTATCTAAATATGGGACTTTGTTTTTTAACACTCCCCCTACTCGTGACTTAAATTGAAGAGCCCATGAACTGAAAGGGTGGATTAAAAAGAGCTCATGAACTGAAATGAACAATTAATGAGAATTCATGAATTGAAAAGGGTTAACAACGAATAATGTTGCGTGTGAAAGTGTTAATTAAATTTAAAGTTGGCATAATATCATGTTAAAAGAAATTAATTTCCATCTCAAAATCAACCAGTGGAAATGCTGTGAGACTTTGTTTCTTTTAACATAACTCCCTCACATTTTTTGTTGATTTATGATCAGTAAGGGATTGGCTTTCGCCTTTACATTCCCGTCTTCTCTCTTGTATAAAATCTGCAGACTTTAATAGATGGGTATGACCCAAAATAATTAGGTAGATCAGGTCTACGTAATAGTGTCCTGAATTCCTTGATTCAGAAACTGCCAACCCACCGTATAAATGAGTTGACAACTTCTACACTAAAAGGTTCATGACACTATTTTGTGGACCCAATTCACCTAAGTGTTTCTCCCCAAAATGGTACACCGTTTCAAGGTGGCTTTCTAAAGGGAAAAAAGAGAGTATCACCTTCCCAGGAAAATTCTTTCCCATGCAAACTATTTTTTTACTGCAACTTGTTAGCGGGTGCAATCCTCTTTCTGACCACAAGGACCCTGGACTTTGTCTTCTTCCGTCGGCGGGGGTCTGCACGAGGACACGAAATCTTAGAAGTAGGAATTAAATATTCAAAATTTAGGATAAACCCCATAAAAAATTGTATTTGCACTTTTTCCTTCTTACCTATTACTATTATTCCTACGGTCTGGCTAAGGAAAGAAAATTCCAGATATGCTTGATGCATTAGTGGAAAGATAAGAAAATTCCGGCATCCATAATCTAGCTTGGTAATTCGTTCAAGGTTCAAGCATTCAAAGCTCATTCCTCCATTTAAATTGATGGTCACCAGAAACGACTCAGACCAACTTCTAGTCTTCGATCCTCCATGATACAAGAGCAATGCAAAAGGTATGACTATAAACCTTGTTTATGGTAACGTATAAGGAACAATAGAGCTACATAAGTAGATGACAATTGACTGAAAGTGTAGCAACTTCATATCTTTAAAACCTAAGGAACTACAGAAAATAACACACGGCATCATTTATATCTCGGATAAGTTTCATTTTGGTTTGCAGCCCAATAATTATAAAAGGTAAGGAATTAACTGTGGCAAAATTGAAAGAGAAGAACTACATTATGTTCAAAACAACAAAGTTTAAATTTGTAATAAATCTGGATCTTGATCTATCTACAGTGATGTGAATTTTTATTATATTTTTTAGTTTGTGTCAGTTGAACAGATGCTGATATAAAAGTCGAATAATTTGACTATGCAAAAGGATTGAAGAAACAACTGCATGAATCCAAAAACTATTTTGGCTGTTTTTTATTTTAATAAACAACAACAACCAAAATATTGCTATGCGTAAGGGAGATGGGAAACCTAGTTCTCTAGGGGATCTCTACCCTACTTGGTAGGGAAAAGTAAATGGTATATTTCAAATTGGAATTTGACTAGGCGAACAGATGTTAATATATACGTAGAATAATTTGACTGGATAAAAAGAATAAAGGACAATGCATGAATCTAAAAATTATTTTGGTTATCGCTAGTTTTAATTAACAACAACCACCAAAACATTGCAACCCGTAAGGGACGTGAGAAACCTAGTTCTGCCTGGGGATATGTACCTGCTTGGTGTGGAAAGAAAATAGTATATTTTGAACTTTGAATCTGTGATAGGTGAGCAGATGCTGATATAAACGCTGAATAATTTGACTAGGTAAAAAGAATAAAGGACAATCGTATGAATCAAAAAAATTATTTTAATTATGGTAATTTTAATAAACAACAATCAAAACAGTGCTACTCACAAGGGATAAGGGAAACGAAGTTCTTCTTAGGGATATCTACCTACTTGGTAGGGAAACGAAATGGTACATTTCAAACTCCAGCTCTTCAGTACAAGGAAAGAAGGACATCAATCTTTGTGTTTATTTTATGGTTCAGAAATTGAGTTTACTGATACCCTTTTTTTTTAAATGAAATATGATTCGTTGAATCAAGTCAAATTTTACATCATCCAACACAGCTTTTGTAAAGTTAGAGAAGTATACAAAACTATCTTGTATAGAAAAAGCCATTCTTGCTGCTGAATGAGTTTACTGATACCCTTGGCTCCATGGTATATAATTTTTCTCGTCTCATTTAATTTCTGATGCTAATTAAAAAACAACACTGTTACTGATTGATCTCCTAGACGCATAAAGGCCAAAATAAATAACTAATCTAAATGGCCGACCATTTCATAACTAATTAAAATAAAGTCAGATCAATGAATGGCACCTTTAATGAATTTGTTTGTTTTCCTTCCTTGATTAATTGGATATTTAATTGTAAGCGTCAATATTTTGTTTCCCTTTTTTTATCTTTTGATAAAGTATTTGTAAGTTTTGAAAATTGTCCACTGCGTCATAAGCTGTACTAAACTGGGACAAATCTCCGTTTTCAAAGCTAGTATTTGCCTCGACTCTTTCCGGGTCTCTTCTTCTTCCCCACTGTACTAAAACAAAAAGATTAATTACCATCAAAATCCCCACAATTTGTTTAAAATCTTGATATAATCATTAAGCTATTAAAAGTTCGATAAAATTCACGAATTTATTAAATCGATCTATTTAGTTTAATCAGTCGCTTATCAAAATCAGTTTTGAATCATTTTTCAATTGACGTAATACAATTTGGATGTCATTATTGCAAAATTTGACCCAATATTTGTAGGAGAATTTTTAAAAATTAAAATTTGTACGCCACATTCTATTATAGTATGTGTTACGAAAGTCATGGCATAAAGTTAAATTAGTATACTAATAAAAAAATGGATAAAATACCCTATATCCCTTGTAGTTTTCGGATAAACCGCATGACTCCTTATAGTTTAAAAAGTTATACATCACCTCCTTGTGATTTAAGTTAAAGTGTCAAAGTGACGAAAATTAAGTTCCGTGACGGAACGTGAGTAAAATGTCTAAATTACTCCAGTGGTTAACTATTTCATCTTTGTACTTACATGTATATTTTTTCAAAAATATACACTTTATCCCCTGTGATTTTTGAATGAATTACATAACTCTCTTATTGTTTTAAAAGCTATACATCACCCCATGATAATTTTCAGTACTTATACGGATTAATTTGGACATTTTACCCACAAACCATTACAGAAGGTAATTTTCGTTAATTTGACATTTTATCCAAAACCATAAAGAAATTATGTATATCTTTTTGAATTATAAGGGGGTCATGTGGTTTATCCGAAAACCACAAGGGTAAAATGTAATTAACCCTATAAGAATCTAGTTGATTGGGATGAATTATTTGAGAACAAAAATTGACTCGGACATTGAAAGAAGAAGGTTAAAATGAACAAGTAAAGTGATAAAGTATACACTAAAATCGTCTGAAAAATCTAACAAACTTTTTGAATAATTTGTTTGATATAAAAAGAACAAAGATGCAGAAAACAAACAGTATTAAAGCCAAACGATTTGGAATCCCTTTTACTTAACCACGGGAGCCCCGAGTAGCATTAGAGAGACCAGATACCATTATGGGCAGCTCATCAGCGGCAAGGTTTTCATGGATTGTGTCATGCGCGATGAAAGAAATTCTAAACTATTAATAACTATATACATAGATACGAAATTCCATCCCAATTGATAAAACATGGCATTATTAACCCTTGCAACATCTTCGACACACTTATTCTAGGCCTTCTCAGTTCTTCATCCGGAAATAACAGGTTATTTTTTCTCTTTTCTGCAGCAACGCCCTATTTGAACAGATGCAGTCTAAATAAAATTCTCAGACCTAGTTTCTACTCAGTTTGGTTTAAGAAAATTTTACTATATCTCTTTATTTTGTATAAAATGTATGTGTAATAAAAAGGTGATTAATTAACAATCTATATCATATATAGGGAAGTTATTTATGATAGCAAGAATGAGAAGCAAAGATATTTACCCCCACAACACACTGCAAAGAGGGGGAGGGGGGGGGGGGAGGGGGAGAGAGCAATTCAAAAAGAAGAAAGATTTAAGACCACCAAGAATGTTTGAAGATTCTATAAAATAAGAAAAATAAAACCAATAAATATGCCAAAAATCGTTTAAACGGATAGAAAGACACAATCAATTCCAACTGAGGAATATAGCTGGAAATTAGTTAATTTAGCCTACATGGATTTGTGGAGATGGAAAATGGAACTAATACTGTCTTGGACTTTAAATTACTACTTTAGAAGTATATTTCTACAGCATTGCAAGCATAATGCCTGAACAACCGCTCCCATCTGTGTCACGTTCTGGACTTGCAAGCCCAGGCCTTCAAGACCTACAAAGCTCATGCCATAACTAGAGTCTCAACAGTCAAATTCAACTATTTAGTGTCCGCCCTCGTTAACCAAAAATAAATATTCCAAGTTGAATTTGAATATATACTAAGGCTAATTTATATATTGATTCATGTTACTTGGCTCTGATACCAGTCAATCACATTTCAGGCCTACAAGCCCTAGATTATAACTAGAGTTTCAACAGTCAAGTCTAACTATTGAGCTTTATCCTCGCTAACCCAACTTATACATGAGTTCATGTTACCTAACTTTTCTGAGATCAGATATCACAACCAGTCCCCGTGGCTGTGCATTTTTCTTCTATTTTTATTGGATCCCAGAAAGAGTGTGTGTCATATTGAGACAAAGCCAAACACAAGGAAGAGAACGACAAGAGAGATATTGAAAGCAGGTACTTACATCTGAAAAGAAAGATGAAGAGATAACAAGTGTCGATTTTCAATTTCCCAAAAACTGATGATAGAAATTCAATATATTAAATATCCAACGGTTTAAACTGTTAGTTTCTTTTATATTTATCAATTTCCAAAAAAAAAAAAAAAGGTAGAGATACTATGATGATATATTAGCTAAAAATAAAAGGGAAAAACTTACATATGCTGAGATGTTAAAAAAAAAAGGAAAAAAATAGCTAATTATACATAAGAGATAAATCTAATTACAGTTGGAGTTTTGTGTGTTTTACATAAACATACTTGGGAATAATAGGATGTAAACACATAATAAAATTAGGACATGAAATATAATTCTTCCTTCTCATTAGGAGTCGCACTTTCAGATGATGAACTCAATAGCTGCTCCAAGAGGTCAGCTCCTAAGTCCTCAAATTCCAAAACAACTTGTTTTTCATTGATTACTTGCTTCTTTTGATTTCTCCCACCTTTGGACTTGCTCCTAATTTTGTGGGCTGCCTTAAGAACCACAGCTGGTGAGCACCCGTTCTCCCAGTTGTGTTTAATACCTTCGAGTGATTTCTGGACTCGATCCTTGGAAAAGTTAAGGTACGCCATATGACCTCTCATCGAGAAAGCTGCTTGGTCATAAGCCAAAGCAGCTTCCTCTGGACTGTCAAATGTTCCAAGCCAAACTCTGATTCCACGCCTCGTTGAATCCCTGATTTCGGCAGCGTATTTCCCCCATGGACGCTTTCTTACTCCAATATAATTTTTTTCCTTCCTCTTGGAGTTTCTTTTCAAAATGGAATCCACCTCTTCTTCACTAATTTCTTTGCAAGTATTCAATGATTTCATAGCTTCCCTAGTCTCAACAGGTTCTTGTTTATTAGGAAGAACTTCATTCCACAAGAACAAAGACTCGGATGAGAAGAACTGACCAAGAATTGGATTCTCATAGGAGGAAAAATCCATATCTAGACTGAAGGGCTTGAAGGTTTGATTTACAAAAACTGGACTATAAAAGGCCCCGCCTGGTGGGGCATTTGACTTTTCTTCTTCTTTTCCTTTTTTATTTTTTAATTAGTGGAACATTTCTTTACAAGAACAAGAGAAGGACTAAGGAATCTGTGCTTGGATTAGGTCAAGAGTCCGTGCTAGAAAGTTTTGAAGAAGAAGAATTAAATGTTTAATCACATTCCACAAACTTATGTTAAATTTAAGGATCTGAAGGTGCAGGGTCGTGGTCAGTTGGTGCCCTTGTCTTATCGAACATGAAATTGAAGCTATTGATACCAAACAACACGAAATCTTGAAAATAAATCTACAGCACGAGCTTTGACTAATTAATTGATATAAGCTTTAATAGTACTATGATCAATAAATTAATGAGTTTTGACTATTTATCGACCTAAGCACGAAGTTAGATTTAAAATGTTAGCCACCTAAATAGTTATGCATTAAACACAATAGTTTTTACTCAATAATTTTCAGCTCATTGGTTGGAGGTCATACCCTGATTGGAAATTAGTGATTTTCAGATTTTATTTTTCCAGTTTGGAGAACACATTTTTAATTGGCATGTAGTGTGAAAAAAATTCTAGATGACTTTCTTATTCAATATCAATCCCAAAGCAGGCATGCCATGAGTAGAAATTGTTTAAGAAAATAAGGTTTGGGTATTTGCAATTGTATCAGGTTTAAATTACTAACATTTCAATTAGACGTTCCAGAAAAAATTTTAAAAAAAGGTAGTACAAATTAAAAAGGTTAATTTTATCAAAAAAAAAAAAAAACATGTACCAACTTTGCAAGAAGATACCCCTATCATTATCACGTCTATGTACGGTAGTATGGAAATGTTTATTGTCCTGGGAAGAGTATTGATTAATGATTATTGACAAAATCCTCAAAAAAAAATGATTATTGACAAACGGCCTTGTAGGGTACAGCAACAATTGTAATGCCAAAAAGATGAGTGGTCTGACGAGGACCAATAACAGAGAACAAGTAGATTGATTAGAATGATTATGACATTGCAAACAAACTTTGTTATTTTTATTTAACAAATGCCGGAAATTGCACCCCGGTGTGTATTTGAGGGAAAATTCCGGGAACTTTCTACTTTCATTACCTCAATTATCCTAAGATATTGTTAAATAGATCGAGTTTACGACCTCATCTATAGAACTTGTAATCTAAAAAGAAGTCACATAAACATTCTGATTTCACTTCTTTATATCAACTTGCATCATTATACTTGCAAGTCACTCTTTTAAACAACAAGATCCACAGGCAAATTTAGAGAATTGGTACATAGAAGAATCTCCCGATTATCCTTATTTATTCTGTCTCTGTGTGAGGTTCGACAATGTCTCGCTTAAATTAGAGTCAAACACTGATGATCACAATATGAGGTTTAAAAGTAATTTAGCTCCAACTGCAAGCATAAGGATACACCGGAATCATTTTACAATACTTTTCATGGTTGAGATTAAAAGTTGAAAGAAAAAATTTATGATATAGATAGTTTTTACACGTATCTACTTGCTGAATTATTATGTATATCTAGTGACGTGTGATTTAGTGTTTATCAATACTGTTCACAACAATTGCCACCAATCTATTCTCTCTTTAAAAGTATGGTTAGTCTTAGTAGGTTTAGAGTCTTTGCACTTTGTGTGTTAGTTTTTAAATATGCCTAAATTGTCCTTCTAAAATGTCTTTTTGTGCCTTAATGAAATGGATTGTGTTGTAATTGAGTGCTAAATGAAATTTTTGTACTATAATGAAATTGATTATATTGTAATTGAGTACTGTAATGAAATTGATTGTATTTTAATTGATGTGGAGTTACAAAATCCTTTAATTTACATTACTCTGGTATAAGAGGGAGAAGGGAGTATTGGAAGTAAAAGAGTTGTGGTAGGGGGATTTGTTTGATTGAAATTACATTGGTATTTTTCATATTCATAGCTATATAACTAAATAAATAGCTATTTTAAAACCCACGACTGAATATATATTAAATATTCTAATAGAGGGAGATGTTTTAACTTTGGATTTGCGAAGAAAATGATGGATGACTTCAAGAATTAGAAGAGCTTGCAAAAACGGTATGATTGAGTGCTATTGATTATGTTATAATTGAGGAGGAGTTATAAAATCCTTTAATTTACATTATGTTTGTAATTAATTTACAAAATCCTTCAATTCCTCATATAATGCCATTTAAGTACCCTTTCACTTCACCATCTAATATATCAATCTCTTACTAACACTAACTACAAAAATTGCTTATGCTTTATTTCAATTGCCATGAATAAGTTTGAAAGGTATTTACAATGGTGGAGGAAAAGAAGAAGAGAAAAAGATTAGTACACCCCCTCAATTCATATGCGTTTTGCCAAAACGTGTCTATTTTCTCTTGCTTTATTAATTTTTTTTTTCAGTTTATCTATGAGTTACTCCTAATTTCTTATTTGAGAGAATTTTCCGAATGTGGATGTATATGTGTTTTTTAATTGGCTTCAAATTATGATGCTACACTCAACAATAGACATAGGACAAAAATAGAGGCACCCATAATCAAAGCTTGACAAAAAATCCAAGTTATATTTCGGATATTGATATGATTGTACACTTGATATATAAAGAAAGATGTATAAAAAATCGCATGTTATTCTACCTACGTGTATGTAATTTTAATTACCTTGGGTTTGAAGTTGTCCATTTTTTGAAATTATGATTTGAATAGGAAAAGAGATGGGCGATTTTATAATTGGTGTTGTATTTTGTATTTTTATTTATTAATGCTATTTTTGTATTTTTATTTATTAGTGCTATGTATATTTTAAATTTTTACTTGAATTTTAGTATTTAAAAAGATTTTAGTATCAATGTTTGTATCATTGTGGTAGCTATGCATTTTCTAGAGATCTTTAAAGAAATAGGTCAAACATTTCGATATAATGACCTAAAATTATATTTTTCAACAATAAGTATTACCAGAAAAAGAATCACTTTACTATTGTAGTTATAGTAAAAAATTTTCAAAAAATTCAATATATAAAAGGTGTTACATATAGTTCAAACATTTTGATATTATAACTTGAAATTATGTTTTTCAACAACAATTATTACAAGAAAAAGAAAGCATATAATCACTTCGCTATTGTATGTATAATAAAAATATTTCAAAAAATTTAATATGTAAAAGATGTTATATTTTGTAAAAACATCACGTGCAAAGCACGTGAGTTATTACTAGTAATTAATAAGGTTCTGGATCTCCAATTACACGCCGCCGTAATAACTACAGATTGGATTCCAGCCAACTCTCAAATTCAGAAAGAAAATAGAGAAGGAAGAATTGACGCATCCTCCATAACGTAACAAAATGACACATCAAATCATTTCAAAAGTCGTATAAAAATCAGAAACCATTTCGCGTACTCCAGAACGTGTCCGGTGCATTTTTGCTCTTGCATCCTTTTTTCCTATGTCAATTACTTAGCTTCAGATCGTCAAACATCTGAAAACTGTACTCATGAATAATGTGGGTCCTTCCACCTTGGCAAAGATTGACTAAAGTTTGATTAATTACAAATTCATGTAAGTAGTGAAGATGAAATTTCAGCGGTGAACAGCCATATAATCTTATTCAATATTGTTTTGGATAATAATAATAACTCGTATATAGGATATGGTACCTCAATAGTTATACAAGGAATAGCTGAAAAGTCTGCTGTTTTTTCCTTAATTTTTCCATTCCAAGCCGAGAGAAGAGAAAGAGGAGAGAGTGAAATATCGTTTGGCTTTTCTTGCAAAAATAATATATTTGTTCGTCGGGCCATAGGTTTCTTAAGATACAGTCTGAAACTTCTTGCTCTAAATGACAGCAAAGAGCTCAAGTAAATTCCTCAATGAACGGGAAATCCAACTAAATCGAAACAGCCAAACAATACATATTAAGAAAGTTTCATCTCGTACAGTCTGTTTTATTGTCACAAACTTCTAATGGATAGAGTCGTCTAACAATAAACTCCCATTCTCACTAAAACAACCTATTAGGTCTTCCACGTGGGGCATAGGCGAAATACCAATTAAGTTGTTGGGCATAGGCTGAAAAATTCTGCAGTACTAATATTATATTTAGCTGCACTTTTTCATGTCCCAAGCAAAGCACCATCTGTATAATCTAATAAACTTTTCACAAAATTAGATGAAGTGAGTCGTAATGTTACAAGCACACGAATTTTGAGAGCAACTTTTATTGTTTGTTATATATAAAAAAATTAGGGGGTAGTGATGAATCTTTTTGTATTCATTAGTTAGCCTGAGTTACATATCTAAAATATAGTATACTTAGAATAAGTTCGATAATTTATCATTTCTATTGCTTCAGCTGCTGTCATCAAACATTAGGACCACAAGTATATCTTTGAAAAAAAAAGATTAGCTATCTGCCCTTTAACACAAAATTGGCACCACCACAAACCAAACAAAAACAACATTAGGCCAAAAACATTTAAAAATGCATATTTACATCTGTTGAAATATTGGTAGAAAATTTTTATGACACATCATTTTTTTTTTAAGAAATCATATTCCATTACAACGAGAGATCTTAACGGAAGGGAATAATTGAATAGTGAGTCGAACTGTTAGAGTTTTACAATTCTTCCCAATAGTCAAAGAAGGTTCGATTCTTACTATTGTCAAATCTACAAATCTTATTGCATCTTGACAAGTGCAGTCACAGTACATAAGCAGGAAATTCAAAAGAATTTGTAATTAACTGCGAATCGCAAGTCCTAGCATTGGGTCCATAATCAATATTTTAGTGCAACTTGTCAGCTAGTGCAATGTTGCCTCTGACTCCTGGAGACCCTGGACTTTGTCTTCTTCCGTCGGCGGATTCCGCACGAGGATAGGAGCCTTAGAAGTAGGAATAAAATATTCAAAATATAGGACAAGCCCCATAAAAAAAAAAATTTGTATTGGCCCATTTTTTCACTTTATTACTATTATTGCAATCGTTTGGGACTTGGAGATGATACATTAGTGGAAAGATAAGAAATTCCAGCATCCATATTCTAGCTCGGTAATTCGTTCAAGGTTCAAACACTCTAGAGCTCATTCCTCCACTTAAATTGATGGCAACCAGACACTCAGACCAACTTCCAAGCTTCGATCCTCCATGATATAAGAAGAGCAATGCAAAAGGTATGAACATCAAACCTTGTTCATGGTAAACGACAATTCTAATTGTTGCATTTTGTTGGTAGAAAGGAATTATGTTCTTTTTTTTTTTTTTTTTGGGATCTGTGGAGTCAATAGAGGATTAATAATCGTCTAAGAAACAAAAGACCTACATAAGCAGATGACAACTAACTAAAAGTGTAGCAATTTCATATCTTTAAAACCTAATTGCGTAGAGCAAATTGGAGTGAACTAGTGAAAATAAAATGGCATCATTTATATTTCATATTAGTCCATTTTGGTTTGTAGAGTCCACCCCCCCCCCCCCCCCCCACACAGACAACACACAAAAAAAAAAAAATTAGGTGCATGGGCTAAAAAGTAAGGAACTGATTGCGCTGAAATTGAAATAAGAATTACATTATGGTCAAAATGACAAATTTCAATTTTTCTAGGTATACCTAGATCTTGATCTACCCATAGTGGTACAAATTTCTATCATATTTTAAGCTTGTGACAGGTGAACAGATGCTGATATAAACGTAGAGTAATTTGATTAAGTATAAAGAATATAGGACAATGCATAAATTCAAAAAACATTTTGATTATTGCTAATTTTGTTAAACAACAACAACCAAATATGGGAAACCTGATTCTCCTTAGGGATCTTTACCTATCAGCTCTTAAGTAAGGCTATATACAAAGTGAGGAGGAAAAAGACATCAAACTTCATGTTTATTTTATGGTTGAGAATTGAGTTTACTAATATCCTTGGCTCCATGATATATAATTTTGTCTTATCATTTTGATATTAAATTAAAAATAACACTGTTACTGACTAACAGATCTCCTAGACATATAAAGGCCAAAATAAATAATTAATCTAACTGACCCACCATTTCCTAAGTAATTACAATAAGGTCACATCAATGAATGGCATCTTTTATGAATTTGTTTGTTCTCCTTCCTTGATTAATTTGTTTTTTTTATTGTGTCAATATTTTTGTTTATTTTTTTCCCTTTGAAAAAGTATTTGTAAGTTCTGAAATTGTCCACTGCCGTATAATATAAGCTGTCCAAACCGGGACAGATCTCCGTTTCCAATGCTAGCCTGTACCGGGTTTTTTTTTTTCTTTTTCCAATGTACTAAAATGGAAAATGTTAACTACCAAGAAAACCCCTACAGTTCGTTTAAAATCTTGATATAATCATTAACTATTAAAAGTTAGACAAAATTCATGAATTTTATTAGATCTATCAGTTCGGTCCCTTCTTTTTCATTTACATATTTAGTCAGTTGATTTCAAGAATAAACTTAGTACAATCTTATTTCGTGTATTCCCTAAAACTTATCTGGAAGTGTATATGTAACTAAAAAAAACCAATCATAAATGCATTATCAAAATTTTTGTGAGTCATTTTTCGATTGACGTGATATCATTTAGATGTCATTACTGCAAAATTCGACCCTAAAATTGTACGAGAATATTTAAAAAGAAAATGTATTTAATTACTGTTGTAATCCTTTACTAGCTATGTTAAAATTTGTATGTAGTTCATTGTATGCATTTTGTTGATATTTTTATAATTTGTATGCTACATTCTCGTATGTGTGATGAAAGTCACGGCATAAAACTGAAAATAGCATACCATCAATTCTCAAGTCACATCCAATAACTTTAATCATGTGGTCTAAAATTTAAGAAACTAATTGTGCTGAAATTGAAACACAAGAACTACATTATGTTCAAAACATCAAATTTCAACTTTTCTAAGTGGATCTAGATCTTGTTCTACCCATAGTGGTACGAATTTTTGTTATATTTTGAGTTTGTGACAGATAAATAGATGCTGATATAAACGTATAATAATTTCACTAGATATAAAAAACAAAGGATAATGCATAAAACCAAAGGACATCTCGGGGTTATTGTTAATTTTAGTAAAGAACAACAACCAAAACCTTGTTACTCATAAGGGCTATGGGAAACCTAGTTGTCTTTAGGGATCGCTACCTATTGACAGGGAAAGGAAATGGTACTTCAAACTCCAGCTCTTCAGCACAGGCTAGGTCACTCTTCTTCATTTAGATTAGAATCATATTTGTGAAGTCAACTGAGATATGCTCGAAAACACTCAACCAAAAGCAATTTCAGCATTGATGTATTGATGAACTTAGGAATATTAGAAGGGCTCTTATTTTTGATACCTAGCTAAGCAGTACAGTTAAAAAGATATTAATTTTATTTCACCTGGAAAATTTCAAAGCGGGTTATTTTGAAAGAAGATGGAAACCTTTAAATACAATTTATTAAGGTTGAATTATTTTTATATTTTTGTATTCACCATATCTCATACATTGATTTACAAACATCCATCCTTTTAATCCTTGCTTTTTTTCTACCTCTCTCTTTTTTTCTTTTTTCTTTTTTTTTTTTGGAAGAATGATTTATGGGCGATGAGTTTATTTTTATATCCACAAATCCGAAATAATCATTTTGATATTTTTCAAGTTTTATCTAAAAGTCAAATGGAAAAAAAATCATTTTAATATATTACTTCACTTTTTTTTTGACGTTGTAAATATCGTATGTTGCTTGGAGTTGTCCAATTTAAGACTCTTCATTAACGTAACATTCTCAATATAACACTACTGGGCTCAACTTCAATTTTGAGACGTAAGCATAAGATATATTTGCATTGCAGAAATCAAGCCAAAACAAAACAGAAGGAAGATCATGACAAGTGAGAAAGCATTAAGCAGGCAGTTATATTTGAAAAGAAAGATGAAGCAATTTTACCTGTTAGTTCCTTTTATATACAAATTTCCCCCAAAAAAAAAAAAAAAAGCAAGAAAGTAGAGATGTTTCTGTGATATATTAGCTAAAAAAATTACTTATGCTGTGATGTCAAAAGAGGAGACAAGTAGCTAATTTTATATAAGAGATGAGGCTAATTCCATTTGGACTTTTGTGTGTTTTACATGGATAAACACGGGAATTATGGGATGCAAATCACCTAATAAAACTAGAAAGATGAAATATAAGCAAAATCTCCCTTCTAATTAGCAGTTGCACTTTCAGATGATGAACTCAGTAGCTCCTCCAAGAGGTCAGCTCCTAAGTCCTCAAGCTCCAAAACAACTTGTTTTTCCTTGGCTACTTGCTTCTTTTGATTTCTCCTGCTTTTGGACTTGCTCCTGATTTTGTGGGCTGCCTTAAGAACCACAGCTGGTGAGCAACCATTCTCCCAGTTATGCTTGATACCTTCAAGTGATTTCTGGACTCGATCCTTCGAAAAGTTAAGGTCGGCTGTATGACCCCTCATCGAGAAAGCTGCTTGGTCATAAGCTAAAGCAGCTTCCTCTGGACTGTCAAATGTTCCAAGCCAAACTCTCACCCCGTGCCTCGTTGAATCCCTGATTTCGGCCGCATATTTTCCCCATGGACGCTTTCTAACACCAATATAATTTTTTTCCTTCCTCTTGGAATCCCTCTTGAAAATGGAATCGACCTCTTCTTCGCTAACATCTTTGCAACCATTAAATGATTCCACAGCTTCCCTGGTCTCAACAAGTTCTTGTTTATTAGGAAGAACTTCATCCCACAAGAACAAAGACTCGGATGAGAAGAACTGATCAGGACTTGCATTCTCATAGGGGGAAAAATCCATCTCTAGATTGAATTGCTTGAAGGTTTGATTTACAACATCTGGACTATAAAAAGCCCTGGTTGGTGGGGCATTTGACTTCTTTTTTTAAATTGGTGGAAAATTTCTATCGAAGAAGAAGATGAGGAATCTGAGGTTGATTAATTCAAGAGTCCGAGCTAGAAAGTTTTGACGAAGAAGATTTATATGATTAAGTAGAGTCTGGAAACTTATGATAACTTTAAGGAGACTAAGTTACAGGATCGTGGTAGGTTGGCCTCCTTGTCTTGTCGAACATGAAATTGAAGCCCTTTACACCAAACAACATGAAATCTTGAAGCTAAATCTACAGCACGAGGTTTGACTTATTAATTGTTATTAGCTTTAAAGGTACTGTCATCAATAAATCAATGAGTTTTGACTATATATCAACATAAGCACGAATTTAGAGTTAAAAAGCCAGCCACCTAATAAATAATTATGTCTTTAACACAAATAGTTTTTACTCAACAATCTTCAGCTCCGCTGGTGGAGTTTATACTCTGATTGGAAATTAGTTATTTCAGATTTTTCTTTTCAGTTGGAAAACACATTTTTAAGGATCAGATCTACCGGTCGAAATTCAGGGATTAATTTTTGTTAATATTGCATCTGCTTCGGGTATAATCAACTGTCCTATGTGGAATAAATGACGTAGTGTAAAGAAAATTCTAGATGACCTTCTTATTCAATATCAACCCCAAAGGAGGCATACCATGAATAGAAATTGTTTAAGAAAATAAGGTTTTTGTATTTGCAATTACATCAGGTTTGACAACCTAAAGTAAGATGCATCACTAACATTTCAATTAGACATTCCAGAAAGAAAAATAAAAAAAAGGTTGTAAAAATAAAAAAAAAGATAATTTTATCTAGAAAAATTAAAAAAATCATCATGGACCAACTTTGCAAGAAGACACCCCTATCATTATCACGTCTATAGTGAGTAAGGAAATGTTGAATATGCTGGGAAGATTATTGATTGACGAACGGTCTTGTAGGGTACAGCGACAACTGTAATGCCAGAAATACGACTGATCTGATGGGGACCGAGAAACAAAGAACAGATACATTGTTTTGAATGATTAAGACATTAAAAAAAAACTTTGTTACTTTTATTTAACAAACGCCGGAAATTGCACCCCGGTGTGTATATGAGGGAAAATTCCGAGGAACTTTCTACTTTCATTGTCTCGATTATCCCTATTTGTTTTGTCTCATTGTGAGGTTCCAGGGTCAATCCCTGATGATCAAAATATGAGATTGAAAAGTAATTTAGTTCCAACTGCAAGCATAATAAGGATCTCTACAATAACTAAAATCATTGTACAGTACATTTTGCAGTTGAAATTTGAAAGTTGACAGCTTCCATAGTGAATGGTACCCATTTTTGGAACACAGCTCTATTTATACATTGAACTAGTATCTAACTCTGTTGATGCAGTGTTTACAGACACTGTTACTTGTCTTAAACAATTACTGTTGATGTAGCGTTTACCAACATTGTTACTTGTCTTAAACAATTACTGTGACAAGTAATGAGGTTCTGGGACCCTTAGATATCAGCTAACTCTCAAATTCAAGAGGAAATTTTTGTTGTTTGTGGTGTTGGGTGGGGGGAGGAAGAATCCGCTCATCTTCAGTTAATTACTTAACAAAATGATAGACCAAATCATTTCAAAATAGACGTGTATGAACATAAACTTTAGAAACCATTTCAGGTAATAAAGAACGATTTTCCAGTGCATTTTTTTCTTTTGCATATCCTGCCTTCCTATATGTCAATTACTTAGTTTCAGGTTGTCAAACGTCTGAAAAACTGTATTCATGAATAATTTGAGTCCTTCCACTTTGGCAGAGATTGATACTGATCAACTCTTTAATCATTAATAATATTTGTTTTCGGTAATAAATAACTTGTATATAGGACATGGCACCTCAAATTTTAAATGAGGTGTAGCAAAAAAAAAAAAAAAAAAAAAAGAATGCTGTTTTGTTCATAACTTTTCCAATCCAAGCAGATCTCCGCCTTAACTAGCTTGAATTTAACTTTAGGGCGGCGGCAATCGGCGGTACAAGGAGGCAGCTGCCCCCTTAGCTTTGAGAATTCTGTTTAGCTTCTATCCTATGAGATATTAGAACTTTTCATTTAAGGCCTTTCTTTTGCCCCTTCCAAAATTTTGACAAAATTCCATTGCAACCACTATCTAGCTTTTGTCTAATGAAAGATTTTAACTTTTAGTCGTCTTAAAATATTTCTTGACTTGTTATTTAGTCTGTTAATTTACAATATTTATTATCCTTATTACATGCTTTAGTATTATATATTGGCTGTTAAAAATTTATATTTATTGTGTCTAGAAAAGTCTCATAATAGCTGAGATTGGCACACTTTTTAGGTAATTATTTTATGTTTCTCTTTATATGAGAAAATTGCAGTTTTGGTACTAAAAGTTTAGATCATCAACAATTTTAATCCTTAAAGTTTGGACGAAAGCAAATTTGGTACCAAATGTTGTAATTTTTTAGCACATTTAATCGTATTCACTAGTTTTACCAAACTTGACTAGAATCTAGTCATGTAATATTCATGTTTCGGTAATCAAATTTTTTTAAAAAAAATTAATTGTCATAATTTGCAATTAAAGGTACACACAAATGCGCTGTTTAGGTGAATTTTTTCAGTTTTATCTACTTTATTCATCATGTGTAAACTCAAATTAATGCTTTTAGTTGTAAATTATGACAATTAAAATTTTTTTTCTTTTTTTTGAAATTTGGTCACTAAAACATGGTATCACCTGATCGGATTTCGATAAGGCTTTGGCAAAACTAGTCAATAAGAGTTAATGTGCTAAAAAATTTAAACATTTGGTGCCAGATTTACTTCCGTCTAACTGCAATTTTCTCTTTTCATATTGCATCCCAAAAAAAAAAAATTAGAAGTTATGAATTTGGTTCTACATGCATACAACCCCTTTTATACAAAACATGTAATGGTTAAAATTGCATATGTTCAAACATTCTCTTCAAAAATACGCAGAATGAACATTTATATCTAATTAGCCAATCAATTTGTGTACTTCCAATTTGAGCTGTTAGATACGGTTATTATTAAAAATTTAATACTATAGCTCAAGTTATATTTTCACTTTTTTCCCTTTGCATGGTAAGAAGAGAAGATAGGGAAAAATGTAGTTAAATTAATTGAGTACATTCATGCATTTTTAATTTATTACTCAATATATGACTTTCTTTTGTAGTTTATAGACTTCACTTGTACTGTTTTATTTTGCCGAAATCATCTTGTAATGAGTATGAGCTTACTAATATGGAAATTTATTTTAAAATTTTTTAATTTGAATCATAAATAATTAGATATCACGATAGGATAATTAAGCAAAAAATGAAAAAAATTAATATGCAACTCATAATTCTGCAAATGACACTATTAAGTAACAATCATTTATAGCTATAAGTTCGCTTGCCTCTCCAAAAATTCTGGCTCAGCCACTAATTTTAGGTCATCTTTTCATATCTAGGATAAGAATTGTCTCATTTCCACAAGTTTTTGCCTATTCTATATAGATGCAATTGTTAAAAACAATGCTATACTAGTTTATAATAGAAATATATACTGAGTTCATGATAATTTTGTTTCTGCTAAAACATGCACTTTACATGCCACCCACTAGCTCATGAAAGCCCAATCTGGGTAATTTTGCTAATTATAAACCTGTAAACTTAGAGCGGGTTGATTTATTGAGTGATAACTCAAATAAAGTAATAATCGTGTTAGTTTCCAAGTATGACTCAAGCAAACATTATGTGTGTGTGTGTGTGTGTGTGTTTTTTTTTTTTTTGTATAATTTCAAAATCCTCACCTAAGGTTTCTAATAATTTCACCTAGCATCTTTGAGGTTTCAAAAATTACATATATCTTCCCTAATATTAATGTTTGGTTAACAAAACTTAGTCTAAAATTTACATATACCTAAAATGCCCTCATGTAACTAGTATCTAGTTTATTTTCTCCAACTCAATTTTCATCCATCTCCTCAACCATAAAACCTCTACATCCTTACTATTTTTCTATCTTATATTACTTACTAAAGCCTTCAATAACACCATTAAAAAGTCTAACTTTTTGTCATATTAAAGTCTTCAATCCAAAAGAAAAAAATTTTAGCCTCATTAAACTAAAAACATTTCACTTAGTGCCATAATAAATATTCATCTCCTCGAATTTTGCCATCAAACCCCAAGCTTAGTCCCTTTCAAACATATAGTTTTCAACTTTGCAAAAGCAAAATCAAAATTTGTTCATTTACGCAAAATTATATTTTAAAACAAATTTGAGCATCTCATGGTGACGGGGGGACTGTGTCTCAAAAATTGTTAAATAATGAGAAGGAATAGCAAAGGAGGGGATGAGAGAGTTTGTTTGGGTTTAACTTTGGAGGATTAAGCAAGACATGGAAAGACAAAAGGAGAAGAAAAAGGAAAATGATGGTTTTAGAAATTTTGATTTATTAATATGTTAAGGTTATTATTGTTATTTTGTATGGTTAAGGGAGGTCAATGTAATTTTTAAAATGTCAGGGGGAATTAGGTGAAATTGTTAAAAACCTCAAAGAAAGTTTCTGAAATTATCCCTTTTTTTTTAGTACTATTATGACTTCTGTGGTTTTGACTTCCTAAAATTTATGATTTCTTGTAATTTCCATTCTTGGAATTAAAAGTTCAGGTGGTAAGAAATATGTACTAGTATTAATTAATTATTCATTGTCTATTGGTCGGTGAAAGTTGAACATCATGCCCAAATTGACAGGGACATAGTGTTGTTTTTGTTGGTTGGCTGCTGCTTGACAGTCAAAGATAGTTCTGTATTACTAATCTTCATTATTGTTGTGTTGCAGACATCACCATTTTTTACTAGATTCACAATATGTTTAATTACAGAGACTAGTTTAACATCGAACATTAATGTTACCTTAAGAACAGAAAATTAGGTTCTTGTCCAATTGATATTTGCAAGCAGACATCACCAGCACCATTTTTACACTAAATTTTGCAACATAAAGTTTCTTATTGGTTTGTATTTACTTCTAGTTCTCCAGAGAAGTAATAATATATTACACGTGGAAAACTTGTATTCATGACACAAAGTTTTGGCTTAGCAATAAAAGATTATTACACTCTTACCATAAGTATTAACTATTCGCTATAAATCTGTGATCTTGGACCAATTAATTTCAAGAGTCATGTTGGGAGTTGGAAGTCAAATGATTTACAATAAAAAATGAAATAAAAAACTGATTAAAATTAGTCAAAATCAAGAACATTAATTTATAAGACATACATTGAATTAATGTCATCAAATAATACTTACAGAAAAAATATTGGGCTTGTTGGATATGATTATTTAGGAACTTATTTGGTCAATTTTTTTGGTCAAGTCATAATAATCACTATTCATTTTTTGAACAAAAAGCAAATGACGCGATTAGGAGACAAAAAAAGTCAACATTTTCGACATGAAAAGACTGGTGAATAATGGTATAGCGGATACATGTCGGAATGAAAAAGTCAAGAAATGTTTTTTATTGTCATCAGACGTTGGTTTACTTTTCAGTGTTCGATACCTAGTGTTTTGTCTTTTAAACATATTAAAATTAGATCTCATTTAAATTGTCCCGATTTTTTATTTTTTCCAAACAATTTTCGTACAAAAATTCGCTATCTTTTAATTACAACATGGTAAAATAGTGTCTAAGTTATCATGCACTTATCAAACTTAGTCAAAAAAAAATTTTCAATCCAAACACTTTTTTAATTTTTTAAAAAGTCAACAAATAATTATTCCTGATAATTCTTCAAATAATCATATTTCAAATTGGGGAGTACATGTATTGATCATGATGGTCTAACAGCAACTCACCCGTCTAACCCTTAAACAAGTAAGTGAGTGCACCTCCGTCGTCTAACCCTAGTATCTTCATGGATAAACAAACAATAAATAATTAATTAAGTACACCATATCTTTTCTGCAACTTGCTGCTAATGCTGTTATTTTTATCCAGACCTTCTGACCCTGCTTTTGTCCTTTTCCGTCGGCGCCCCTTAGGTGTGGGAACAAAAGCTTTAAAAATTTAGGACAAAAACCATAGATAATTGGACCAGCACTCCATTTGTTTATTGTGAATTATTCATACATCCTTTGTGGCGGTGTGAAAGTTCAGTGACGCTTACGTACAATCTTGACGAGGATAATAATACAAGACTTTTCATTTACAATGATAAATTTTCGTTAAAATAAAAGGTTTTATAAAATTTTAGGAATAATTTTATATACGTTCCCCTAAGATTTATCGTAATTACACCTACTCCTCTCATGTTTCAATAATTACACCATTTCCTTTGTTTCAATAGTTTTGATAACCAAATATATATATATATATATATATATATATATATCTTTTTGCTGATATCAACAAAAGAACTAACTGAATATCTTAAAATAGCTGTAGAAATTTTTTACTAAAATAAGAAAAATAATTTTAAAATAATAAATTAATTAATCCAATATAAAATCAAAAATAGCCATAATATTGTCGATGTACTACCATCCAATATTTAACCAATTATATACTACAGGTTCAATTCTTTTACTTGGTCCTTGATTTTTTACATTTTTTTTCTTTATCTAGAATATCCCATAAAATAAGATAACTATTAAAAAAAATATGAGATGATTATAACAATTTGGAAATTCTGTGCATACATAAACCTATACTTTCAAGAGCAAATTAAAGTAACTATTAGCCTATTTTTCCTTTTCATTTTCCTTTTTTTTTTCTCTTGTTTTATTTTTATTTTCCTATAATTTTTCTGAAGTAATTATAGTAACAATCAAGAGTATTGTAGTAATATAAAGTGCTCAAGAGAGGTAAGTATAATTATTAAAACCTGAGAGAAGCTAAGTGTAATTACAATAAACCTTAGAGGATGTATGTGAAATTATCTTAAAAACTTATCATCTTTTTATAACACTTTGTTACCCTAGCATTTTCCAATGGCATAGGTTTAATATTCAAAGTTTCAAAGTTCATTCCTTTATTTAGATTGGATGACCAGATGCAACGGTTCAGCCATGACGTCTCTTCTCCAGTCCCTCATGAATGGAAAATAAATGCAACGGTAGAGTATAGAACCAGCTACGGTCATAAGATACTATAGTAAAAGGAGTTTGGTAGGAGGGATCGACCTAGTATAATCACTTTTTTGTGCAAAATTAATAGAAAAAAAGTTAGGAGGTTCAGCGGACAATTGACTAAATAATAGCATGCTACTCCAAAACTAGTTTGTGAAATCCAAATTGGGTAATTTGAAGTAGACTAGAGACTAATTATTTTCAAGTTCTGGAAATAATGGAATGTCATAGTTTTGCTCACTGCCATATCAATTGTGACACAAACTTGACAACATTTCTTAAATTGTGTACATATTTCTTGAAGGCATAATAGGTGGACGTATGTTGATGGTGCAAAATGTTGAAATTTGAATGACCTAAATTTTGGTTGTGAGAATTTTAGCTCTAATCAATACTTTCTTCAAGTCGATGTTTGATCCATTCTACAATTTCTTAAACAGTTGAAACGTTAAGAATTAGGTGCTTTGCATTGAAGGATATCATATTTCAATAGCAGAATTGAAGGGTGTCATACTTCATAAAAGTTAGTTGACACAATTGTTTGGGAAGGACTATATGATTGTTGTTACACTTGGTTGTGAGAAAGAAAAAACAAAAACAAAGTGAGGCATTACAAATAGAGTATAATCAAAGTTTTTTTTTTTTTCAAAAAAAGCCAAAATGTGATTGAAATCTTAATTAAATTGGAAAAACGAGATGGGATTTTGGATTTGAAGAGTGAAATTCTTATCCATGTATTACCAATAAGCTGAAGTAAACCACTTTGAAAATATTTAATAGTTTTTGAACTATTTATTGAAAATGATTTATCTTATTTAACATCTGAAATAGGGAACATCACAGTGTCTTGCTTGAAGCTGTGTCCAATAATGTAGCTTTTGTATTACTAGTAGTTAATTTTGCAAAACATGTCATTTATGAATTGGTGTACTGAATAAAACCCAAAAAGGAAAAAATAAAAAACTACTGACATGTTGAATACTGTATATATTCTGTACCAGGTTGCTAAATATATTGTTTTACTTATTCCCAATATCATTTCCAACGTGCATTGGAAGAATCAAATGAGAGAAAATCCAACAAGGAAATACGGCAAGAGAGATTGTGCATTAAATGCAGTACTTATCAGACAAGCAAATTTGGAAGAGATTGTCCACTTATTCAGCAAAATGGACCCCTGAATGAGAAAGATGAAACCAATTTGCTTCTTCTTGTCTCCATCCCAAACCTCTTCATTTCTAGGGTATTTATTAAATATTACTTTCCAAAAATGAAATAAAAAAGTGAACCAAGATTGCAGGCTAAAACCCATGCGGATATTCTGATGAAGGTAATGAACAAGTATATATGCGTATGTATGTATGTACATACGTACGTACGTGTGTATATGTGTGTAAAGAGAAGGGAATTACATTTTGTATTGTATTCACAAGTGTTTATGCCATTTTATACACTGACATAAATCACAATACTGTGTAGTGTATGAAAAAAGAGAGCAAACAATTTGAGTTTAGAGTACATCTTAATTAGGTCAAATTTCCATGTACCAATTAGTACTTATTTTTATTTGTTGTAGGACTCACATAACTTTTCTCTAATATAATAATATTCAGCATGTATCAATGCTTAAAAATAGTACTCATCCAATTAACACTATTTTAGAGTGTATATATACAAAAAAAAAAAAAAAGAAGGGAACATTATTTATTATATTTACACACAGTTTTTGCCAATTTATACATAGACATAAATCACAATACATTACAGTGAACGAAAAAAGGAAGCAGTATAGAGTCCAGAGTACATCTTTCAGTCAAATTTGCATGTGAAAATTATCACTCATTTATGCTCCTCCAACTTTTCTCTAGTACCATAGTTCCAAAAATAAAAGTATTATCAGCCAGTGTCGATTCCGCAATTAAAAATTTAGTTGAATCTAATTGGCAGCAACACTTTCAGATGATGAACTGAGGAGCTCATCCAAGAGGTCAGCTCCCAAGTCCTCAAGCTCCAAAACAACCTTGTCCTTTGCTACCTGTTTCTTTTGATTTGTCCTACGTTTTGACGTGCTTCTGGTTTTATGGGTTGCCTTGAGTATTGCGACTGGTGATGAGGAACCATTCTCCAAGTTATGCTTAATGTCTTCAAGTGATTCTCGGACCCTATCCATTGGAAAGTTGAGGTAAGCCATGGGACCTCGAATCGAGAATGCAGCTTGATCATAAGCCAAAGCAGCTTCTTCTGCACTGTCAAATGTTCCAAGCCAAACTCTTATTCCTCGCCTTGTTGAATCCCGAATTTCTGCTGCATATTTTCCCCATGGCCGCTTTCGTACTCCTATATAATGCTTTTCCTTCTTACTAGAATTGCTTTCCAAACTTGAAGTGACCTCTTCTTCATTATTTCCATCGCAAGAAATGGTGTTCGATGATTTTATGGGATCCTCTTTCTCTGGATCTTTCTCGTGTTCTAGAGAAAGAGGCGAATTGTTGTTAAGAAAAACCTTGTGCCATGAGACTGAACAATCAGCTGAGAAAAAATCAGCCCTGGGATATGGAGAGGAGGGGAAGTATTCCATCTAAAGATTGAAATTCTTTACAACGTTGGACTTTTATTGCCAGCCAAGACTAATAGGTATTTGTACTTCAAAACTGGGGCAACATTTCTTTACAAAAAAAAAAAAATGAAAATCTGGAGGTCATTATGTAATTAATCTCCATTTTTTTTTTTTTTTTGTGTTGACTGAGGTGAAGTTGAGGGGTCATCGTTCCACATGTCTAGTATATTATTGGAACCCAAATTAATGGAGTCCTACATAAAGGTTGTCAAGAACTAAGACAAATTTAAAAGGATAAATTACAAAATATCCTCTGTGGTATTGATTTCAAATACATAATCCCTTATAGTTTCAATATGATAACATAATCCCTCTATAGTTTTATGAAATGTGAAAATGGATAGAATCAAAGGTTCTGTCACATCAGAATTAATCTAAATTTCAATTTTGTTCCCATGTATATACCTAATAAATGAGTTGATAAGTTATGAAATATCCTCTTAATGTATTACTTTCAACCACATAATCCCTGCTATCATTTCAATATGATCATGTAACTTCCTCTGTAGTTTTATGAAATGTGAAATTTGGAAAGAGGCTTGATGTGCACAGTACCGACTCGAAGCCATAGAGCTTTGATTCCTTCTAATTTTTCGCATTCTTTAAAATAATAGGAGATTATGTGATTGAAAATGATATCACAAGAGATATTTCATAATTAACCCAACTAAATGATAAAGCTTGAACTTAGCTAAACCCAATCTATCAAGTTGAATGATGCAATGACTTTTTGTTATCATAACTCTTTGAAAAATAGTAAGTTTTCGTAAAAAAGTAATGAGTTTCGACAAGAATTTATACTTTTTTTTAAGTAGTTTACTAATTTTTTTTTTTTCCCCAAACACAGCATTCTTCCAGCAAGTGATACAATAAATTTGTCGCAGTTTGATGTCAGCCTCAACCAAGTGGAAAGGTTCTTTTATTGCCTGTGATTGTCGAACTGAAATCAGGCCGCCATTTTTTTGGCTGATCTTTCTGAAATAATACAAGTTTCTAGCATTATTTAGATTCGCATTTTCCTCTGTAACTATCGGAACCTACTGCGAAGGGGTGTGAAAACCATATCCTGTTTGCACGATCTTTGACAAATCAACTGATACTGTTATCTTTTCCTTTTAAATCAGAAAAGGTTAAATGAGCTTTGGCTATTTATAAAACCTATGCCAGCTAACTAATCAGTCCTTGTCCTTGCAGAAATTCAGAAGGGTCTTCTTGTACAGGCTGAATTTCAAAAAGTTGATTGAAATTTGGAATCTCAGTTCCGTCACGCATGTAGAAATTGTACAATTTGATATTTACAGGGCACAAGAAAAAAAGGGCTAACAAAAAAAGTTGATACTGACCAATTGATGGTTACTTATGGAATATCACTAATTTATGCTATGGATAATAATTGGGGTGTGAATTAATCAGATCCCAACCAGGACACTGCAGGCAGATTGAATCTTTTGCATGTGTGAATGTACTTTGCTTTTCGTTGAGGTGCACCACGCCATTTATTAAGTTCATCCCAATTGCCTAAAGAAAATAGGAAAAAATTCCAATGAGAAATAGTAGCTCGAGGTTTCAGTTTGAGTTTGAATTGTGTTCCATTTGAGATGCAATTATTAACTTTTTTACATTTTGTGGCATTTGAGATGCATTAATTACGTCAACAGTGCTAATATCATTCATCGTGTCTTATTCGAGACGCACTAAGGGTTTGTTCTCAATAAATTTTTTATTTTTATAAAACTGATTTTAAAAAAGTTAAAAATATGTTGTTTCTGATTTTAGTTTAAAAAATTTAAAAATATAATAAAAAAAAGTAGTTAAAAATACCACAAAATATATTTTTCAAAAATTAAAAGTTAAAATCAGATCAAAACATTTTTTGACAATAGTCATAATTGCATCAACATTGCCAATAAGTACCTTACTATTATATAAAGAAAAAATGGATAAATTTCTATAAGCTAATATCAACATTGTTTTCGCAACATGTTTGAACTTGGTTTGCGTGAGAATGTTTGAACTTGGTTTCCTCTTATCAAAGCCTTTTATGGCTGCTTCATACGTTATCTTTTTGGTAGTATAAGGGAATTCCATCTCTTGAACAAAATTGTATCCCAAAATTTAAATAAAAAAAAAATCTACCCTCAAAAGGATAAGGGCATGTATAATCTAGTAAACTTAGTTTGATCAAAATTTGAAGCTAAGTAAATTCCCAATTTTCCTGCTTTTTTTTCCAGCTAAAAAGAACACGGGGGATATCAATCTTGAACATATAAATTGCAATGTTTATGACTTGTGTGGACATAGAATTGCAATGTTGGAAATAATAAATATACATATCAATGTTGCAAAAGTCATTTTGAAATTGATGAATCTCATTATCAATTGATGGAGAAATCTGACCGCAGCATATTTTTAACAGCAACAATTTTCAAAATTTAATAATAGTTGCATTTTCGAGTATTGCCCAAGAAGACAGGAAAGTTTGAAATTTTTTGCTCTTATTAAATTTTTTTCCACATGAAAAGGACAATTATAAGAGTTACAATAATCAATAATCAGAAATCTGCCTAATCTATTTCCTCCTCGTTCATGTTCTTGGACTGAATCTGAAATTGATAACGTTGTCTGAAAATTTGGATGCGAAATGATGAAATTGATGTTTTGAAATCTCGATGCACGCTTTTATTTTGTCTTCTTCCGTCGGCGGCCTGTCCACGTGTCCCCTTCACTACATATGGTGACGTCTCCCTTCTTCAGGGCTTGTAAGCCCAACAAAGTGTTGTCTGCCCAAATTGTTGACGGTCATTCTTTAACATTTGAATAACTTCTATGGGCTTTTGATAGTCGCCAATGCATGAGGCAACAGCCCTCATTTTAACTGGACCACGATAAGAAAAAAGGAGACAACCCATAATCGGCTTTTGTTTATAGGCTTGTTGAATTGGACACAGAAATTAGACAGGACATGACCCAAGGTACCAATGATGAATCTGAACTTTGAAACTTGTAGCCCATCTGGAAAGTATTTTGTCACTAATATTGGAAATTTAAACATAACAAGGGGGAGAAGTGCTCTCGACAAGCCTTGGGCCAAGAAGAAATGCAAAACAAAGAGAAGGAGAAGGAGAAGAAGGTAGCAAATTCGCAATCTTCAACAATTGAACCTCTCTAATTCAACATTTTCATCCTCTCAGTTTTATAATGCCGTCAACCTTTCAAAATAAAATTTGATGGTTGAGATTCACCAAATATCTTAACATGTTAAACAGTATTTTACCATATGTGTATTACATTAACACATTAGATAATATTTTGAGTGTAAACCTTTCCTGGTAAATTCATCTTCGCGTTATCTCATTAATGAAACTAGGCAATCTATTATAAGACATTCGTTATAAACATTTTAGCTATCACTAAATCACATTTCTATTATAAATTTTTACTACAACTAAATCACTTATGGTTTATATTTCCAAACAACAATGAATACTTAAACTTCTTGATCATTCTTCCTTCTTTTAGTATTCTTTCCCTCCTTTTTATCTTCTGCCTCATACTGGACACCCCTTTTCACTCTCTTCTCCTCCCCTTCTCATCTTCTTCCCTGTCTTGGACATCCCCTTGCTTGCTTGTGTAGGTTAACTGCGATAAGAAGTTAACACCATTGATAAAAATCGTAATAGAGCTTATCAAAATTATTTAGACGAGTATTCGACCCTAGTGTTATTCTTTTTAATCATATGTCTCAATTTAGATTAAACAAAAGTTGTGACATTTCTTTGTTGAAATATTATGTTCTAAATTTATAGAAATGAGTAGTGCCTCGAGTTATGTGTAGAGAATGGATTTAAACGGCCCAACTTTATGTCATATGGTATTCATTTTGCATTAGGCCCACGATCATTTAAGCCTAGGTTAACCTAGGGTATGGTCCACCTCGGTCTTAATTTATTATCAGTCTTAATCGGTCCACCGATCTACTTATGATTAGCTCAGCTCCAGACAAAGTACTACTTCAATCTTGGTTCCATATGGAGCACAAAATCACACTAACGGGACTTAATTATTAAGGGCCACCTTGGCTTCCTCTTGTATCATCTGGGAGGCCTCATATAGATAAAACCGAGCGTAAGGTCATTGAGCTAAGAAATATGGAGATTCCATCTTGAGATCAACCTGACATGATTGAACATGAACATGAAAAGTACTAGAGGTGAGCAAAATTGGACTTTTTCAATTTTCCTTCCAAATTCAAAATGAATTCGGAAAATCGAATTCAAAAAAAGGAAAAATGGATCGGATTCAAAAATATCCGAATTCAATTACAACGAATTAGGAACAAAATGGGTATAAGGATTTTGAATTCAGAATTTTCGAATTCGAATTAAAAACGAAAACGAATTCGAAAATTCCGAATTTGATTTTGAATTCGTAATATTATATATTTAACAATTATTTTATTATACATATTGTAGATATAAAGATTAACATTAATAACTTAGTATATTATACTAATACAATTAAGTCATAACTAATAGACTAATAGTTAGTTATTACATACAAACCACATAAAATAACAAATAGTCAAATAAACTAAAACTAATAGTCAAATAAACTAAACTCAAATCACATAAAATAACAAATAGTCAAATAAAAAAATGGTTTTATTATACATATTATAGATATCATAACTAACATTAATAATTTAATAATTATACTAATACAATTAAGTCATAACTAAGAGACTAATAGTTAGTTATTAAACTCAAATCACATAAAATAACAAATAGTCAAATAAACTTATTCATATCTTTAGTTAAGTTTGGATCTCTAAATGAGTATAATATTGGGCTTTGTTTGTTTATAAAACCATTAAATGGGCTCTCTTTGTGTATTGAGCTTCGTTTGTTTATTGGACTTTGCTGAGTAGTTAATTGAATTCGAAATTTTCGAATTCGACTTCGATTTTTCAATTTCAATTGAAATCGAATTCAAGACGGATAAAGGTGATTTTGAGTTTGAAATTGGTTGGATGGAGCATTTCTAATTTTTTGAATTATCCAATTTAAGGCTTCCAAATTTCCAAATTTGAATTTATTGAACAGCCTTAACAAATGCAACTTGAGTGCTTGTAAGCATTAGGTTTACACCTGCATCCACCAGTCTATGCCTACAAGTGCTACCCTATGGTATCAAAATAAGGTATCAACACCAAGATTCTTTTTCTTTTATCTCTTTATTGGATATAAATACCGGTCATTTATTTTCAAATAGGTATGCTTTTTTCTTAACATTTAACCCTCCTAATTTATTTTATTTATTTGTTTAGCTCAAATAAATACTAACTTAAGTATCAGAGGAATTTTAGACACTTTAGGCAAAGCTAACCTACATGTGTTTCTCACATAATCTTTTTGCAGATGATCTCATAAGCAAAGCTCAGTTGTTTAAATCCAACCTCGTCCACATTGGCCACTACATTATGGTTCATGATTTCTCAAGTTTTTTTTTTTTTTTTTTGAATTTGGATTCATGATTTGCATCATGTGACAAAATTGTAACAAAAATTAGAAGTGATGGCAAAAAGATTATGCATGTATAACTTATAGTTGATTCAATGGTTAGGGAAAGGCCCTTAAGGCCTTCTTTGTGCCAAGGTCGGAGATTCGAACCCTAGCCTTGGCAATTAGGAAGGAGGGAAGAAAAATAGGGTAAAGTTAAGATTGAAGAGCCACAACTTTAATTCTGTGCGACAAACAGTTTGGGGCCCAACTTAGCATACCATTAGAAGCCTTACCCTATTTGTGTAAAGTAACATACATTGTAATACGAATTGATGATAATTAAAAAAAAACTTATAGTTGCAATTGTTAGCTTGTTATGATCAACAAGGAAGCGCAAATGTGCCCTGGTAGTAAGAAAACAAGAAGCCAACAGAAAACAAGAAGTGGATAGAGCGAAACAAACGAACCAACATTTCTACAAGAAGCTTATTCAACTACTGTGGAATTTAGAGAAAAATACTTTATTTAAATCTTTAATTATTTAAGATGAAACTAGTAGATCTGTAAATGAATCAAGTTGTTCGAGAACATAGCTCGACTCGGTTCGTGAAAGCTGGAGTTTGGCTCTTTCATATAGCTAAACGAGTTTAATTCGAAGACAAATTTTGGCTTGTTTAATAAATGAGCGAGCTCAAGTTTGATCGTTTAATAAACGAGTGAGAGTTTGAATATAAGATATTCAGTTCGACTCGATTCGAATAACACTTTTATACTTATTTGAACCAAGCTGTTTGTGAATAAAGTTCAGCTCAGCTCGTGAAAACTTGAATTTGACCCATTCCTATAACTAAACAAGCACAAAGCTCGAACAAAAAATACTCGATTCAGCTCAGCTCGTTTACAGCTCTAAAAACTGGGCAGTCGTGAAATGACACTAGTGTAAAGAAAAGATTTACTGTATTTTTTGAACTTCCTTTTTTTTTTTTTTTTGGAATATCTAATTAACATCCTCCTCCCAAATTCAACACTGCATGTCTTGCCAAATGGCCACAATTTATCAAACCTCTATCAACATCCTAGCAGCTACATGCCAAGTGCTAACAATAATGGAAAATGGGACCTCACAAGTAGCCATTGTCACCAGGTCACGGTCAAGATTTGAAGACTAAATTTTGATGGATGAGATTGAATTACGTTGGTTAAAAATAGCTTCTAAAATAATATTGTTTTGCGTAAAAAATAATTATATCACGATTTTGAAAACTTACACCATGATGCTAGGTAGTTACGATGTAATGTTAAATAGTTACACCACATCCAACTTACACAAACTGGAAGATGGGTAACTTGCGAGGCCCTAGATCCTCAATAATGTATAGCTTATTTACAAGTGCAAACACTCTTACTGATTTACTGCCCAGATTTGTCAACAACACTTCTATAACGTTTTGTTTTATACTTTGCCGATTCACAAGGGTACACTGCCACGGATTTACTGTCTAAATTTAAGATTTTCAAATTTCAAACCTCCAAGCAAAAGAAATTGCTCTTAATAATTTGCATTGGCAACAATTCCTATTTTCTCTTTACGTGTTATAAGATCAACTCTGATTGGTCCGTGCGACCGAGAACCGGTCAATTGACCGAGTTACGTCACACGAGAATTAAAAGGTTTCTATAATTCGATCAAACGCAGGAAGACCAATGAATCAATAAAATCAGAATGGTCCAATTGAACTAATTTTGAATTTTTCTTTTTATCCTTTTTTGTGATAATGTATTTTTATTTCTTGGATGATTTTAGCACTTACTGTTGTGTAAAATATTTAATAAAATTTAAAGATTCTTTATTACACTTTTATTTGAAATGACATTAAAATATTGTAACACTTTTGGGATGTGATGTATGTATAGAAACGTAGTTAAAAATATAAAAAATTTTATTAAAAATATTTTTATAAGACATTGCACAATAAAGATCCTATTGTCCAAACAAAGGTTTGCTATTTTTTAATTCAATTTAATAAATGAAACAATTTGGCCCAGTCGGTTGAACTGATCGGACCAGTAACCCGGTTCACCTGGTCGAGCTTAAAAACATGTGCGTACTTCCGGATAATGTAACAAGTAATTCAATTCCCTTCAATTAAAGTCTTCAATTAAAGACGAAGTATAACCTCCAACTGCCAAAGGCATCCCAAAGTTCCAAGTTGGACTTTGGCCCATGTTCCAAAGAATCATCTACTTCATCATTTACAGCTTTTTAAACTGTCATTCTGATGCAGCCCCCAGTCCCCCAACACCATCTCATAACATCAAACATTTTAAATAAACTCGGTCCACAGTTTTACACGTAAATTTTATAATTTATTTTAAAATAAAAAAATATATATTTCAATATTTTTTAATATAAATAAAAATTATTTTATTTATTTAATATTTTTTTAAATCACAAAATCTACTAATGCTAACTAAAAATCTCTTTCTCCAATACACTCCCAAAGGTTTGGGTCCACATCCTGTTTCTCTTCATACAGTGAAATTTTCAGTATAGTGGGCCCTACAATCATGTGCTCTTCTTCCCCCTTAAAAAGGTTTCAACATGCCACTCCCTCCCCTCTTCCTTCCCCTAACAGCCAAACAGCCATCACCCCACTAACTGCAAAATATCACAAACTACACTAAACCAAACCAAACCAAACCAAACCACTCAGCATTTCCTTTCCTTTCCTTCCCTTTCCCAATGCTTGCTTAAATAAACAGGCTTTCTGTTCTGCAAACCACCAAAAAGCCTTTCTTTTTCCTCTAAGAATACAATCTTTACCAAAATGAGAACCAAACCCGGGTTAAAGATTGCAGCTTTTTTGCTTCTTGGGTTCTCTTCTTTACTCTTTTCTGCTGACTCCCAACCAACCTCCGCTGATGCTGAGGTGATGTTTGCTCTCAAGAAGAGCCTGAACGCACCTGAAACTCTTGGTTGGTCCGACCCAGATCCATGCAAATGGGCTCGTGTTGGTTGCTCGGAAAACAAACGGGTTACCCGGATCCAGATAAGAAACCAGAACTTGAGAGGTACACTTCCTCAAAGTGTCTCCAATCTCACTCAGCTTGAAAGATTGGAGCTGCAATGGAACAACATTTCTGGACCTTTACCGAGCTTAAATGGGCTGAGTTCACTACAGGTTTTAATGCTTGCTAACAATCAGTTTACTTCAATTCCTGCTGATTTTTTTACCGGAATGACTTCATTGATATCTGTCGAGATTGACAACAATCCTTTTTCTGCCTGGGAAATTCCTGAAAGTCTTAAAAATTCTTCAGCATTACAGAATTTCTCAGCAAATAGTGCAAATATAACTGGGAAAATTCCGGGCTTTTTAGGCCCTGATGCTTTTCCTGGCTTGTTATTGTTGCATTTAGCTCTTAATAACTTAAATGGTGAACTGCCCTCCAGTTTTTCGGGTTGGCAGCTTGAGTCTTTGTGGGTTAATGGGCAGAATCTTACAGGAGGAATTGATGTGGTCCAGAACATGACATTTTTGAAGGAGGTTTGGTTGCAGTCTAATGGATTTTCCGGTCCATTGCCTGATTTTTCAGGTTTGAAGGGGTTGGAAACCTTGAGCATTAGGGATAATGCGTTTACTGGTCCTGTTCCGGTGAGCTTGGTGAAACTTGAGTCCTTAAAAGTTGTTAATTTGACTAATAATTTGTTGCAAGGACCAATGCCGAAGTTCAATAATTCGGTTTCTGTGGATATTAAAAATAATACTAATAGCTTCTGTTTGCCAACTCTTGGTGATTGTGATACTAGAGTGAATACATTGCTTTCTGTTGTGAAATCAATGGATTACCCGAGAAAGTTTGCTGAGAATTGGAAAGGGAATGACCCTTGTGCAGATTGGTTTGGGATTACTTGCAACAGTGGGAACATTACTACTGTCAATTTTGAGAATATGGGTCTAAGTGGTACCATTTCTCCTGAGTTTGCTTCTCTGAAGACATTGCAAAGACTGGTTCTTGCTAACAACAATCTCACAGGTACTATCCCGGAGGAGCTGACTACTCTTTCTGCACTTAGCGTACTAGATGTGTCAAACAATAACCTTTATGGGAAAGTTCCTGAATTTAGGAGTAACTTTATTGTCAAAACAAATGGGAACCCTGATATTGGGAAGGACAAGAGTAATGCCACTTCTTCTGGCACATCTAGTCCAGGTACTTCTGGTTCATCAGGTTCAGGAAACGATGGTAGTTTGATTCATCGCAGGAAATCCAGGAATTGGACAGTGATTGTGGTGTTTTCTGTAATTGGAGGCATCTTTGTGCTTTGTTTGATCGGGATAGCAGCTTTTTGTTTGTACAGAAGCAAACAAAAGCAGTTCAACAGGGTACAAAGTCCAAATGCTGTGGTAATTCATCCTCATCATTCAGGATCTGATAATGAAAGCGTGAAGATCACAGTTGCAGGATCAAGTGTCAGTGTTGGAGCAATTAGTGACACTCATACTGTTCATACCAGTGAAACCAGTGAAATTCAGATGGTTGAGGCAGGAAACATGCAGATTTCCATTCAAATACTGAAGAATGTGACGAACAATTTTAGTGAAGAGAATATATTGGGCCAAGGAGGCTTTGGGACTGTTTACAAAGGTGCCCTGCATGATGGAACAGAAATTGCAGTCAAGAGAATGGAGTCTGGTGTGCTTGCTGGAAGGGGTTAGATGAGTTTAAGTCTGAGATTGCTGTTCTGACTAAAGTTCGTCATCGACATCTTGTTGCTCTTATTGGATACTGTCTTGATGGAAATGAGAAGCTACTTGTTTATGAATACATGCCGCAAGGAACATTAAGTAGGCATCTCTTCAACTGGGTAGACGAAGGATTGAAACCACTGGGATGGACAAAAAGGTTAACTATTGCTTTGGATGTTGCTAGAGGAGTCGAGTATCTGCATGGTTTGGCCCACCAAAGCTTCATACACAGGGACCTAAAGCCCTCCAACATTCTACTTGGGGATGACATGAGGGCTAAAGTTGGTGATTTTGGACTTGTTCGTCTAGCTCCAGAAGGAAAAGGCTCCATCCAAACGAGAATTGCTGGAACATTTGGTTATCTGGCACCCGAATATGCAGGTAAATTTTCTCCCTGGATAGTTGCAGATATTACGCTGAAATTGTCTTATAACTTATGTTCAAATTTTGAGTTTTTCTTTCCATCTAGAATTTTGTATGACATTCTAATTCTTACTTGAAAAATATAACAGCTGAAGTCGATTGTTTAGTTTCTCGAGTAATTCAGACCAGTTTGTGTGCATGAAATGAACTGCATAAACATTGTCTCCTGTTAACTATTGATTATTATTTTATTATTGTAAAACTATGGCAAGAACAACTATCATAAAAAGCAAACAATGATTTTGTTGGTTACAATTGTCAAAGTTTCTACTGTAATGTCACTCAAACTACCATGGGCCTGGTCTCAATTCATTTCAAGGAATCCCCTACAAAAGAAATAATATTTCCTTTGGATTTTATTATCAATTCTGTATTGCTAGCTTTCTCTTATGTTTTATCCGAACTGCAGGGAAAATAATCTTTCCATCGAAGCTGCTTTAAGTTCTAATTGTTTGAACTTTTAATTGAGAAATGGTTCCAAACCCCCCCCCCCCCCCCCCCCCCCCCCCCCCCTTCTCTTTCTTTCTCTCTATCCTTTCTATTCTTTTCTTCTTTTTGTTTTCTTGGTCAGAATTAGGCATGTAGTATTGAATTCAGGATGTAATAGAACGGTATTCCTTGAATATAAGGGTTACGTGGTAAGGCTTACGCTCATTGCAAGAGGGCAGAACCTTAGTCTGATGACAAGCAAGAGGGAATAAATCCTGGTTTTTCTAACAGCATCTCAAGCATTTTATAATAATGTACTGAGAATACCAGTGCCTGATGTTGAACATGCTTTAGCACAAAATTCTAGTCATTTTTGCTGCTGCTTATTTTCGATAAGATAATGCAAACATTTACTCAACTCCATCTAATGAATTTCTGACTTGCTTTCCTGTTTCATGCTTTTGCAGTGACTGGAAGAGTGACTACTAAAGTTGATGTCTTCAGTTTTGGTGTGATCTTGATGGAACTGATAACAGGAAGAAAGGCTCTTGATGAAAGCCAACCCGAGGAGAGTGTGCACCTTGTTACATGGTTTCGAAGAATGCACCTCAACAAGGACATGTTCCAAAAGGCAATTGATCCAACAATTGACCTCAATGAGGAAACACTAGCCAGCATCAGCACTGTTGCTGAGCTTGCAGGCCACTGCTGTGCAAGGGAACCATATCAAAGGCCTGAAATGGGGCATGCTGTCAATGTATTATCTTCTCTAGTAGATCTCTGGAGACCATCTGCTCAGAATGCAGAGGACACATATGGCATTGACCTCGAAATGTCACTGCCACAAGCCCTAAAGAAGTGGCAAGCTGAAGGTGGAAGTCACATGGACTCATCTTCTTCTTCCTACCTTCCAAGCTTGGACAACACTCAGACAAGCATACCCACCCGACCTTATGGATTTGCTGAATCATTTACATCTGCAGATGGTAGATGAGTGAGTCGAATATAACATGGTAGCATTTGGTGACTGATTTCTCCTGTTCATTCTATTTTCTTCTTCCTCACATGTAAGTTTATGTAACTCTTGGTTTGCTGATCTTTTTTTTTTTTTTTTTGTGTAAGTTTTTTGAATTTTACAAGAGTCCCCCTTAGCTGATGTAGTCTGGATATCTTAGCTTCTTGTTGGAGTTTTGGCAATGTGATTGAAAAGTTTCTGAAGTACTCTTTTATAAAATTTTCTTATACCTTGTGTGATTTCTCGTAAAACTCATTAATGACTTGTGATCTCCCCAAGGCATCTTAGTTATGTTTTGTCAAATAAACATCAAGGCTTCTCTTGAAAAATCATAGGATTTGTCATACCCCCTTGGATGCAAATAAACTGATTATTTGCGATGGACCATGGGATCCCCTGCCATCTTTCAGTTTCCGGTGGTCCATTTTGAAACAAATAATGCTGGCAGCATGATTAAATTGGAGTGGCAAAGATTGCAAAGATTGCTAAAATCATTTTGAGAATACAAAGTTGCTTTCATTAAAGGACCTGGTGATGAGCTATCTGCTGATGAAATTACTCCTACTGGTCATTGCGAGTCTCCTTTTTCTTCTAAATGGTCCCAAAAAGATTACTGTATCGAGCCACTCATTTTTGTCTTCAGCATGTGCATGGCCTTTAGCCATTACAACATGAGGTCCTACCTCTTCTGTATCAAGGATTGCTTTCATTTACCTTTTTCTTGTAGATTTGATGCGGAGTAAAACTTGACAAGTAAAAAATCCTTTTCAGCTTTTGAATATAACAAGGCAAAACTTATAAGACAAGAAAAAGAGAGAGTTTACTTGTTTCAAGTGCAAAAGAAATACACGTTGATTTCTTGATGTTCATATGCATACTTAGCCGATTTTATAGAGTCAATGTCATTAAGAAGAATGTGCTGCAAAGCAACCTGGGATTTTAAGGCAAAATATCACAATCCATCTTCCAGATTCAGCGTCACTTGAAATTTTTGGAGCCGCAATTGAAGAGGATGCTTCAAGTAAACAAATCAGGCGATGCATGCATTTTTCTGCTAAATACAAACAGATTGTATCTTTGTGCTAAACAATGTTTGCTCTCAAACCATTAACTTGTTCTTATAAGCAAATCCATTTAAAAATTGTCAAAACTTGAGATAGAGCTTCTCCATGTGCTAAAGCATTGGTACCAAATAATAGAAAGGAAGGGGGAAAAAAGAAAAAAGGAGTTGTATATCGTGGGGTCTTTGAATCCGATACTATACAAACTTACAAATAGAAATACAGCTTGGGGGGACTCATCTTTGTCTCAGCAAACATGTGAATGTGAGTGTTGTGCCGTTGCTGACAACACATGATTTCTTATTTTTGTTACTAATTATAAAGGCATTTCTCAGCTGTCTATGGTCTGTTGCTTTCCCTTTTTTTAAAGATTTGTTTGTGTTATATCATAGGAAAGATTTTACAATTGTGGGCATCAACAACAGCTCAGGTTTTGTCACATGCAGCTCAATCTGCCGCTATCAACTCCGAACTTGTCAAACCTTCATTTATTTTAAATATTGGCAGAACCAATGAGAATTAGGTTAGGTTCACTAACTTACATGAATGGTCATATTTATGCATGCCAGAAGATGTACTTATCCAGCTTTGTTGGATTGAAAACTTGTTTCTTGCGAAAATAAACATTGGAAAGAAACAAAGAAAAATGTAATCTTACCTTCGTCAAGTCCAATTCCCCCTCTTTTAAGGAAACATAATTGTATGGAATAATTTTAATGACTTCTTAAAGTTTTTACTGAGTATAAAGTGTGATTGGAGGGCATTTGAATGATCGGTATGAAATAAAGAAATTATTATTGATACCCCCCTTAATCTATCTACTCGTATGAAAAGATAAAAAATATTCCCACTCTTTATTATAATTTCAACTTGATAAAAAAAGGAGTGGCGAAAAATCCAATGAAACATGGAGGTATTTTTGTCTGATTTACATAGTTAAAAAAGTTAAGTGAAATGCTATTAACAAATAAGGAGTGCCAGCAATAATTTTCTATGATAAAACCTAAATCTAACACTCTTTTAGAAATCTTACTTCATATATAACCAAGAAAAAGAAAAAAAAGTGTTAAGTCATGGGGTTGAACTGTAATTTTGCAAAACTATCGCACTCAAACACAAATTTGGTCAAAATTCAAGGTAGACAAATTTACTCCTATTTAACAATGGAAAAAGATTTATAAACTTCGCTTTTTGATTCATATACTCCTTTAATATTACAAATTCAAAGTGTCACAACCCATAAATACATTAGTTTAAGTGAGGTATACAAAATTAAAAAAATAGAATGCACAAATCATTACCCATTATGGACATTTTTTCTATTCTTGGATGTAGAATAGAATGGATACAATGTCCCCACATGATATAATCGGGTATATGTTCAAAGTTGATGTGTTGATTCCCACTACTTATTTTCATTTCACTCTATATTTGATTATGGTGTTTCCGCCAGATATGTGTAGAAAGAAAAAATCATTTCCCTCCAAGGAAAATTGAAAAAATGACTCGTTTTCCCACGGCCAGCACAAATATTAAATGGAAAACCGAGGGCAATGAAATGAAGAAAAATATGAAAAATTCTAGAAAGTGTGGAATTGACAATTTCTCTATGATATCAACATCAAAGATTTTCTAAATTTCACTGGAAATTCGATTATTGCATTTTTTTTTTTGGTGATTGTATGAAGTTTCCGAAGTTTTCAGTCAACCTAGGGCTGTTATCGAATCGATTTTTGTCAAGCACCTCTGGATTTTGAGATTAAACTGAGTTTGAATTTTTTAAATTTGAGCTCGTATTGTATTTGTGAAGAGAATAAAAACGGAATTGCATTAAACACAATTATTGAATATCTTTAGTAACATGAATTCGATTATAAATATAACAATATTCTTTTTAATAAAATGAAAAATATAACATAGGATTATTACTTGTGAATTATATTATGTAAAAGCTGTTAATTGAAGGAAAAGAATTTGATAAAGCAATTAGCCAAACACAAAAAAAAAAAAAAAAAAATCTCCACTTTCTTCTTTTTTTTTTTTGCCACAAAAAAGTATATTTATGTACATTTTCCTCTTTTTTTAGGATAACTGTTGATTTTTGACAATTTACAAAGTTTTGCTGAATTTTCCTAGACATTTTACTTTGTTCATTTTTCTCATTAGAGCTTTAGCATTATTCAAAAATCAAAAGCAGGAAAGACTGCACATATTTCAAAGAAATTAGTCAAAAACTTTGCCGTGTTTTTCATTCCTTGTACAGATAATTTAATGTGAAACTACTGAAACTATACCCTGTTGCTTCTGGCTTAGTTGTATCTTTTGGAAAAAGAGGAGAATAGTTGTAGTTTTCTCAAATTAAGTTAAATTTTTATCAACGGCATTCCTTCATGGGTCACACGATCATTATTCATGCTTGAATGGAATTTTCAACAATTTGCTTTTCTCTCTGGACCATAAGCAAAGATACTTGAAATTACAACGAAAATTTTAAACCCTCATTAGGATGACATTACAGCCAAAAATAATAATAATAAGAAAAAGACAAAGAAAGTTCAAAATGAACAAAAAAACATACACGCACATATCCCTAGATAAGACCGCAATGTATTTGACATGTTGCTTCAACCGCATCCACTAACATAATTCGTTCTTGCAAGAAAAAAATGGCTCAACATTTACGTCTCTCTCTCTCTCTCTCACACACACACACACAAAAGAATGTGAAAAGTCGAGTGTTATGCGAAGCTAAGTGCTACATCAATCTAAAGTGGGGAACTACTTCTAATACTCGTCCAAGTTACTTCTAAAATCCAATACAACTAAGTGGATAGTCTAAAATCATGATATTAGATTGGAATTTACAAGGGCACAAAAACTTAAAAAAAAGGTTGAATGTAACTCTACCATCTCACATCAGAAAAGTTACGTGGCATAGACTAATACATAAATAGAGTTTCAATATTTAAATCTAACTTGAAATATCAATTTTAAACTAACAAGAATGGAACCAAATAATTCGCGGCTTGGATTTGCAAGCTCAAGGCTTGACAACGGGGATGAAGAGTTATCAAAAGAATAGCAAATTTATATGTAATTTCAGTTGAAACTTATGCTTTTCGACGAAAACTTACCATTTTTTAGCAATTATGATAAGGGCACGTCACCATGAAATTGTTTATCATTATTAGCTTTCAGCCCGTGCCATTGTATTTGAAAAATAAATAATATTTTAATTTACATGATAATGAATAATGATTTAAAAATCTTTTAAGATTTATAGATTTATGATCAATATTACGAATTCTTGGTCACTGTGCATAAAAGAGGAAAATTTATAATTTCTTTTAAGTATATTTATTATGTTTTTGTACAAACTGAAATATATGAATAAATTAATTTTGACATTGAAGAATGATTGAGATAATTTTGACAAATAATAATAAATGATTTGCCATTAAAAAGGGATAATTTCACTTACCTCCCTGTGAGGTTTATGATAATTACACTTGGCTCCCCTCAAGTTTAAAAAATTACACTTACCTTCCTTATTTTAATAGTTTTGGCAACCAAAAAACCCATTTTGTTGATGTCATAAAAAAAAAAAACTAACTGACTATCCTAAAATGGCCCTGGAAATTTTTTTTACTAAAATAAAAAATAATTCTTTAAAAATAACAAATTTATTAATTCAACATAAAGTTAAAAAAAAAGTCATAATATTGTCTACGTAATGCTCAAAAAATTATGTACCTAGTGCAACTCTCTCATCTGATGCTCTATTTTTTACATATTTATCAATTTTATCTATATCTAAGATATCTCATAAACAAACAAGATAACTATTAAAAAAAGAGGTGATTATAACAATTTGAAGATTCTATGCATATGTGAACTTACACCCTCAAGAACAAATTAAAATAGCTGCTGAGCTTTTTTCCTTTTTATTTTCTTTTTTTTCTACTTTTTTTTTTTCCTTTCTATCTTCCTACAATTTTTTCTTAAGTAATTACAGTCACATTCAAGGGTATTTTAGTAATCCCAGGTAACCAAGGGAGGTAAGTGTAATTTTTGAAAGTTGAGGGGGCTAGGTGTAATTACGATAAATCACAGAGGAGGTATGTGAAATTAACCCATTAAAAAATGGATAAATTTTAAGCTAAAATTGAATACATAATTGCTGAAGAGAGATATAATTTTTTTTAAGATAATTATTGGTAAGTTAAAAATTTTTAAATAAGGAAAAAATGTTAATTGAAAAATGACAGGAAAGTATTTATTAAAAAACTAATGCAAAGAGAAAAAAGCAAAAAAAAAAAAAAAGTAGAAGACGTCCAAGTTAGAGCATCACATGCACATGCCATAACATGCTATATATACATACATATGTATATGTGTGTGTGTGTATAGATGTGTTAATACAAACACCCTTTTTTTTTTCTTCATAAAACAAGATGATAACCGTCTTTCTTATCTCTTCTCGTCTTTTACAAAAATAATAATAGTACAAAAGTGGCCGTAGTGTTAACTATTTAAATGCAAGAAACAATACGGATGGCAATAAAAATAGTGAAACAATTAAAGAGAAAATTAAAAGGTATGAATTTAAAATACCAGCAATCGACCGTCCTTTTGAAATAGCTCGTGACAAGGTCATCCAGTCAAACCTTGAACCGACTGCAAAATTTCAGATTTTTCTAATTAAAAATTCAACCAAAACGCTGCCCATTGCGAACAATTGAACTCTCATCATGTTCAAACCTTCAACGGTCAACATTCAAATACTGCAACGTAGCACAGACCTTTGATTCAGCTTTTGAATAATTCCTTCCATCTAGAGAGACCCTCCCTCTTTTCTCCTACTAATTCCTACCTTTCATTCTTTGACCTCAATAATTTTGATCCCCCATATAACAACGTTGATTGCCATAATCCACATACACAAAAAACACAATTGAATAACTTCAACCATTTAAGCTTCATCCACACTAAAAACTTCATTGCAACTATTTGCATTATTTTGGCCTTGTCTTGCAAGCTAGCAGTTGCGTTGTTAGTTGTTTCTTTTGCTCATTGATTTGTTATAGTACTTCCTTTCTTCACTATGATCTTTTCTTGGAGACGAAGGAGAGCAAATCGCCGCGGCGGTGCTAGAGAAAATGGGAATTCAGAAGGGAATTGTGACTTAGAACTCACTATTCCAAAACATTTTCAGTGCCCGATTTCTCTTGATTTAATGAAGGATCCTGTGACATTGTCAACTGGGATCACGTATGATCGAGAGAATATCGAAAGATGGATCGAGGCCGGCAATCAAACCTGTCCCGTGACCAATCAAGTCTTGAAGAGCTTTGATCAAATCCCAAATCACGCCATAAGAAAGATGATTCAAGATTGGTGTGTTGAGAAGAAAGCTTATGGGGTTGAGAGAATTCCAACGCCTAGGATTCCGATAACCCCTTATGAGGTTTCGGAGATCAGCTCGAAGATTGTAGCTGCTACAGTGGAAAAGGATGAAAACAAGTGCCAAGAATTGGTGGGAAAGATCAGAAACTTGGCTAGAGAAAGTGAACGTAACAAAAGATGCGTAGCAGAAAATGGAGTTGGCTTTGTTCTATCCTTTTCATTCGAGTCTTTTGCAGGCGATTCAATAGAGAAACATGAAATCTTGCTAAAGGAGATCTTGTCAACATTGACATGGATGTTCCCACTTGGGATCGAAGGCCAATCTAAGCTACGATCATCGGTATCTTTACGTTGCATTGCATGGTTTTTGAACGGTGAAGATTTATCCACAAGGCAACATGCAGTAAGAGTCCTAAAAGAGCTGCTTGCAAATTCTTTAGACCACCAATTTGCTGATGCACTAATAGAAATCGAAGGCGTTTCCGAAGCTTTGTTCAAGATTTTGAAAGTTCCAATTGGCCCTACTGCCACAAAAGCTTCTCTAACGGTTATATACTACATGTTACAATCAAAAAAGAGTGGAAAGTTGGCATCAAGATTTGTTGATTTGGGCTTGGTTTCTTTGGTACTAGAAATGCTAGTTGATGGAGAAAAAAGTACATCAGAGAAGGCGCTGGGAGTTTTGGAAAGCATATGCAAATGGGAAGAAGGAAGAGAAAAGGCTCGCAACAATAAATTGACTATGCCATTGTTGGTTAAGAAAATTTTGAGAGTTTCAGAAATGGCTACAGAATTTGCTGTCTCAACTTTGTGGATACTTGGTATAGATGTTGAAGATGAAAATCCCGTGATTGAAGCATTGGAAGTTGGTGCCTTTCAGAAGCTTTTGGTTGTATTACAAGTTGGATGTGGTGAAAAAACCAAGGAGAAGATAACTGAATTGTTGAAGTTGATGAATCTTTACAGACATAGATTAGATTGTTTTGATTCATCCACTGGATTCAAGTACATTAAGAGGCCATATTGATTAGTGAATCAAACCCCTTTTTTGCAGAAATTAGGAAATGTATAGGGAATACGCACTCAGAAATTATACAGTTATACTTCATTGTAAATTTTACTGATTTTTTGACAAATTGATCTGGCTTTGAAATTGCACAAGTACTCTTATGATCCGACTATTCTTAAGAAACAATTAAGATTTACATCTTATTGTTTTATCTTCCATTTCGTTGTTTTTTTTACTGCTTATGACTTTAATCTAACATTTTCTTTTTGAGTATTTTATTTTACATGTATTTAGTTTAGCGGTAGATGTCATTTCGTTTGACTGCTAGGCTTTTGCGAAAATTCGCCATTGAATATTTGTTTCTTATTAGCTGGCTGGATGATGCAATCAAGCGATCTAAGATCTAGGTAATTGTGTATCTTATAGGTCCACTTTTTCTCTGTCTTCTAGAAAAGTTGTACTTTTCCTAACCATCAACCTGAATTTTTCTTATTGTATGTTGAAAAGATGGAACTCCACAAAGTTCCATATATATAGATGAAATGTACATGTTATACTATTATTCAAGGCTTCACGTAATTTTTTTTGTTTACTCGAATTTAGGAACATATATAAGACTAACATGCACTAGATTCAACCAATTTGTTAAATTGGTTCCCTAAAGGAGGTTCATTTGAAGACAAACTCTATATAATTCGTAGGTTCATTTGATAGATTCTGTTCAATTGTTGATGGGGGGAATTTGATACAATTTACAGTTCAGGGAGGCAATCAGAGCCTTGAGATACATTTTCAAGAGTAAATTGCAATTTATCAGAAATTGTAATTTTTTTTTTTGCGAAACGTTAATGGCGGCTATATTTTATTAGTGAATGAATCCAGTAGGCGTTTTGAAGTAAGAGAATGTACGCTTCAATGGTCCATTATTATTATTATTATTATTATTATTATTTTGAGCAATAGTGGTCCATTATTTGAATTTCTTCTAGAAATATTATACCTTTCCGACATTTAGCCATTCAATCTTCTTGTTGAAACTTAAAGTTATTACACCTTTCCGACAATTCGCCATTCTATCTTCAGATTGAAACATTAAAAGATAAATTCTCTAGATCCATGTTGTCCTGATAATAACATGTAATGCTATGAGATATCTAGAAGGTAATCGGAGTCACATAATTTAATTAAAAGCATGAAACTCTTAGGGGTGATTGGTTTAGGGGAATCCGGGATGAAAATGAGTGTCAGTAGTTTTGACGTCTGTTGTTGATATTGAAAAACAACTATCACTATCTTTCAATTAGGCATGAAAGCTATTAACTAGAGTCTCTATGATTTTCTCAAAATATTATTCTATCAAACTCATTAACACTTTTAGAGAGAATGAATACCTGTTCTATTATTAAACCAAACATCGTTTAAAGAATTTGAATTAAATGACTCCTTAATTTAATTAAGAGTAACTCTTAATGCGCATTCACGTAAAGGAAAGTATCTCCAGCAATTTGATAAATTAAGTGGTTAAAAAGAAAATTAATTTGGAATATTCAAATCACACTAATAAGCTAATTACAAATTTATACAATTCTAGAGCATTTGAAATTCATCAGTATTTCTTTTCAATTATTTTAGAGAACAACCCTTTAGTCATTATATATCATTAAAATTGACTTAAATATAACTTATTGAAATTTTGGCAGCCCTACAGTCATTATATTTGATGAAAAATGATTTAAAGATAATTTAGTATAATTTTCACAACCCCTTCAGTCATTATATTTTATTAAATGAAAAAATAACAATTTTTGTACCAAATGTTTGAAGCATCTATAGTTGTAGCCTCTAAAGTTCGGAAGAAAGCAAATTTAGTACCAAATGTTTCAATTTTTTAGCATATTTAGTCCTATTGACTAATTTTGTCAAAATCTTATCGAAATCTAATCACGAGATACTCATGCGCTAGTGACCAAACTTTTTATAAAAAATTAGAGAAAATAAAAATATTTTAATTGCCATAATTTGTAATTAAAGCCATCCATGAATGCACTATCTAGGTGGATTTTTTCAATTTTATCCACTTATTTATCGTGCGAGAATTTAAATTTGTATTTTTAATTAAAAATTAAAATTTGTTTCTTTTTTATTTTTATTTTTTGAAAATTTGGTCACCAGTACTTGAGTATCACATAAAGCTGTTTAACATAACTAGATTTTGGTAATATTTTATCAAATGTTTGAAGTCGTTTCAGTCCTTAAAGTTTGGATGAAAGCAAATCTAGTGGCTAATGTTTTACTTATTAAATTGATCTAAAGATAACTTATTGAATTTTTTGCATTTTTTATGTTTTTTGTGAGCATGGGTTCCTTTTGTGCGCTTGACTTGCCTTAGGACTAGAAATGCAAAATATGCATCATCACATCTCTCTCTCTCTCTCTCTCTCTCTCTCTCTCTCTCTCTCTCTCTCTCTCTCTCTCTCTCCGTGGGGAAGAAATGCAATTTCGTTTTCTTAAGCAATCATATCAGGTCTAATGTTGATGATGGACTTTCGGGACCATAATTCTGGGCTTTACGTATGAGACCGTTTTTGTCATTTTGTGGATTCGATGGGTTCTGCCAGGCACGCTCTACTCCACCCCGGATGGACCGCCTGCTTGGGCCAAGAATGAGCGGCCATACTAAATTACTCAATTAAAGTATCTGCACATTTGAGAACAGTAAGCCATCAAGAGCCCAACTCGGTGGGTACGAACTGAATAGCCATAAGGTTCCTAATTCAATTTTCAAGCCCTTTCTTTCTCCTCTTTCCCCTTGTGAAGCTTAAAATCGTCCTACAACCAGAAAAAGGGTAGTTGTGATTAATAAATAAATTACAAAAATTTATAAGTCTTTAATACACTTTGGCAAGCAATCTTCTTACTTTCTCAGATCTACATATTCTAATAGGTTTATATTCCATCTTTTAACTAAGTGAGATACTGTTATGTATACTTGAGTAAATAAACGAGATGAAATATGTTAGATACATTATTAGAACTCTAATATAAGAATTAAGAAATATGATAAAATTAGGCTCAATAACTTTCTGTGGTATGAGTTTAGCAACACCTTATAAAATGGTTAAAACAATTGTATACTTAATGCCTCAGAAAACAGCAGAAGAAAAATTCAACGATTCGTTTGGATATTAGCTTTTTGGAATTCTATCAGGAAAATATTAATGTAGCATAGTTGTTTTTCAGACTTTTTCAGAAAAATATTGTTATTGCAGTATTGTATTATAGGTAAAAATATTATGTGAGGTAAGAAAATAATTTGAGAACACATGTAGATTTTTTTTTTTTTTTTTGTCAATAGGCAATAGTATATTATCTTACTTTTAACCTACACTATAGGAAAGGGACTCAACTAAGCCCCAGGAAAATCGATGAGGACTGAACCACCATTAAACCAAACGGGTGGATTATTCACCTATTTGGATTTTTGATGAGAGGCAAGATTTGAATCCTTGAACTCTCACCCCACGTAAGCTTTAAAAGCTTCATAGCGGCTAATCCAACCAAGTTGGATTAGTTATATGTAAAGTTATCAACAAACATGTTATTTTGTCCATTCAAAAGAATTTTTTTGTAGGTTGACGAGACTTTTGACAGATTCGGAGTCTTTAATAATTTTTAGCCTAGATTAGATCTTGCATTATCATACTCTACTAGGGTTGAATTAATGCACTCACGGGCTCAGAATTTATTAGCCATGAGAATAATAAATCATTAGCCAACCGGCCAGCAATAAGTTTCGTCCTCTTTTACTTTCCAATATATGGAATATACTGTTTAATTACCCAAAAGCAAGAAAAAATATAAAATGCATCATGTGTACGTAATGCATTAAAACTAATAATTTATAATTACGTGACGATCGTAATTTACTTTTTATATTATTTAATAATATATAATTAATTTTAATGTATCAGGTGACATGCTAAGTGACGCACGTGATGTACACAATACTTATTACTACAAAAGCAAAGGAGTCTCTGACTTGTGGCAGAAATCAAGCCAGCCCGATCTGAGGTGGTGCACTGCTTGAGATCAAGTCAAACTACAATACTAAATTTAGAGCTAGTCAAACTCCGAAAGTTGAGGTTAGACCGGATGGCAGCAATAGCAATTCGAGCTCGATTTTGTTCAACTTGACAATACGGTGCGATCATGCCAGCACTAAACTAATGCACCGAATCACATCATAATTTCGAAGTTAGAGTATATTTGGGCGAGAATAGTATTATAAATTCTGAAAAGTCCTCGCATTGTACCAAATTAAAAAAGATTTATAAAATCATAAATTTTTATTCCTTAATAACGAATATAATAGACATTTTGCACTAATTAACATAAAAAAAATTATATACGTGCAATGCTTGATGAAGCACGACTAACTTTTGAACAAGACATATTAACGTTTTATCTTAAACTCATTAAGCTTTTCAAATTGCTTGAAATTATGGCTTGAGCCAAATCTCACGAACCACTCAATTTGTTGACGCCCTAGTCAAAAGAATTTAACAATCACATGGCTTAATCAAGAATCTCCCTAATTACCCAGAAAAGTTGCATTAATCCAGAACAAGTAGCATGAAAAACAGGAGTGACTTAACAACCATTGCGAGTTCCACACGAGGGTCGTTATTCCTGCAAATTATCACATTGAAAACAAACAGAGCATATTAGCATAAAAATCACTTCGTACTATCACTTGTACTGCATTGGTATGGTCGATCCAGAAAACAATTTAAGCATAGAGTTGAGGACATTTCATAGAACATTTAAGTTAAAGTTGCAATTAAGTTGAACTTAAAACCAGCAACTTATATACTTCCATGCAAAAATATGCAGTGCATCTACTGAAAGCCGGATAGGCATGTGAGCTATTCCGTCAGATATGCAGTATATAACGCCTTTCACCTTGGTGGGATTTATTATCACTTGTCAAAGTAACATCTATACAACTAAAATGGGCATTAACAACTGCTTAAATCTGGTTCACATCTTCGTATCATAAACATTTTATATGTAAGTTGCATTGACCAAAAGTTATATAAAATGCTATTTTAAAAGAACAGAACAGATGATGAATAAAAAAAAATACTTCTTTCTGCATCTATAGACGTAACAATTCAACCAAAAACCTAGGGTTCTGAGCACAATATTAACGTCTGAAGTTGGACTTCCTTGAGCATCACCAGTGTTGACTTTTACCAGTTCAATACCTGCTACACTAAGATTATACAGGCAGAGTGATTAATGCTCAACATATGCCTACTTTTTAATCGTTATACAGTCAGAGTGATTAATGCTCAACATGTGCCTACTTTTTAATCGTAAATTAAGGCAAACAAAGACCATAAGGTCCGTTTGTTAAGCTAACATTTGGTTGCATAACAGGGGTAATAATGCAATATCACTCTGCTGATTAAATGATGAGAAGACTTCTTATATAATATACAAATGATAAGCCTGTTATGTGAAGCTCTTGGCAAGCATGCAGACGCTAGTCACCAACTCTACATCAAACCTCAATAGTCATCTTAAAAATTTAAGCAGTTAGAATATTAGGAAGGTTAGCCATGGATTCCCCTCACAAGTCCAGGCCACTTTCCTTTGACATATTCTTAATTTTCCTACTTCTATCTTCAAATCTTCTAACATTTTTTGTCTCCACAACATTATATTCTTCTTCCTGTACTCTAAATTCTGATATAGACACTACCACAACCATTGCAACAAACACTCTTACGGCACCTGTCATTGGTCAGTCCGCAGAACAGGATGCAACAGTTCAAGTTTCTGATGAGTTGCAAACAACTGTGGACCTCCCCACTGAGTTCCTTGCTTTCACATCTCCGCAAAAGCTCCCATTTGGATTCAACACAAATTTCGATTCTGACAAAATCATACCTCCAGTTGGACGTCCCTGCACCCTCTTTCCTGATGAGCTTAGTCGATACATGTCATACGAAGTCAATGGATCCTGCCCTGATGATGAACTCCTAGCCCAGAAGCTTCTTCTGAAGGGATGTGAACCACTGCCACGCCGCCGTTGCCGTCCTGCTGCCCCGAAGGAATATGTGGAACCTTACCCACTACCACAAAGCTTATGGACCACACCATCAGATTCATCTGTTGTGTGGACTGCATATACTTGCAAAAGTTACTCATGTCTCATTAATCGCATGCGTACTCAGAAAGGTTTTGATGATTGTAAGGACTGTTTTGATCTTGGAGGTCGAGAGAAAACTCGATGGGCTGGACAAAGCAACAGTGGCGGCCTTGACTTCTCCATAGATGAAGTACTAGCATCAGTAAAGAAACCTGGCACCATTAGGATAGGGCTGGACATTGGAGGCGGCGTGGCCACATTTGCTGTAAGAATGAGAGAAAGGAATATAACAATTATAACGACTTCCATGAACCTGAATGGTCCTTTCAATACTTTTATAGCATCAAGAGGGGTGATACCTTTGTACATGAGCATTTCACAGAGACTACCATTCTTTGATAACACATTGGATATCATTCACTCAATGCATGTCTTGAGCAACTGGATACCAACGACACTGCTTCACTTCATGTTCTTTGACATCTATAGGGTGCTTAGACCTGGGGGACTCTTCTGGCTTGACCATTTTTTCTGTGTTGGTGATCAGCTAAAAGAGATATATGCACCTCTAATAGAAAGCATTGGGTTCAACAAGGTGAAGTGGGTGGTGGGGCCGAAACTGGACCGAGGTCCAGATCTCCGTGAGATGTATCTTTCAGCATTATTAGAGAAGCCACAAAAAAATTCTTGGTGATTGTATGAGCTAATCATTACATTTTGATCAATCTCTCCTTTCTCTCTCTGTTTTTTTTTTTTTTTTTTTTTGTTTCCACTTTTGACAGAAAAAAAAAAGATCTGTTCATCGAAAAGTGAAGTCACAGATTAAATACAGTTGCAACGTAGTTACAACAGATTATATCTTCTAGGCACAAATTTAAGGGCCTGTTGTTTTCTGGAATTTCTCACCTCCTAATACACATTAGATTCAGCAACACAACACTATCAATTCGTAAATATAGAAAATCAGTTCTTGTATTCTGCTGGCAGCAAAAACTGATGACGAATGGCCACACACCAAAAAGGCAGCACCAAACAGTAATAAAGACATCAATAATTGCAATAGAACTGTATAAATAGAAGAAGCATTTTATTCATTTTTTTTTTTTTTGTATTCCGCTGGCAGCTCAAACTGCTGACAACTAATCATGCACCACAAAGAGAGCTACAAGAAGTCACAACAACATCAGTAATTGCAGTAAAAATGCATAAATAGGAGAAGAATCATATTATTCAAATGAACACAACCTAGCAAGACAAGTTCTTTTCGGTGGAATTTTTAGGTGCCATCTGGTAAAACTGAAATCTAAAATCTGAAATCTGAAATTTAAGTACTGAAATTATTAAGTTGTTGAATTGAAAAAGTTTTACTTGTTTGATAGTTAACTGAATATATGCACTAAATTTAAATGTTTATATAATTATTTTATCTTTAAAATTTAAAATAATTTATTAATAATGTATATGAGAATAAAAGATATTGTTTGTTTGTGAGAGGAGGATAAGCATATTTATGTATGACAATGTGTGTGAGAGATAGAAAGTATGTGTATATATGTAAAAATTGCTATAAATATGTGAAAGGAGAAAAATTAAAATATGTGTACATGTATATGAGAGACAGAAAATGTATATGTGAAAGTATATGGATGTGTGTGTAAAAATGTATGTGCAAGAAAATATGTAGGAATGTGCAAGAGAAATTGTGTGTGGAAAGAGAGAGAGAAAGGGAGACAGTGAATGTATGTGTATGTGCGCGTGAGAGAGGGGGGGGAGGGAATGTGTATATTTGTGTGAAAGTGTGTGTGAGAGAGTGTGTATGTGTGAGAGAGTGTGTATGTATGAGAGAGAGAGAGAGAGAGAGAGAGAGAGAGAGAGAGAGAGAGAGAGAGATTGCTTAGGTAAGGAAGAGTATGTATACGTGTGTGCATAGGTGAGTGTGTGAGAGTGAGTGCGTGTATGTGTGTGTGTCATAGGGGGAGGGAAAGAGTATCAAAATTCAGCACATTAAGTGAAAAATTTTCATTTAAAATTTTGTACACAAATTAAATAGGTGCTTAATATATTAATTGATAAAGGAATTTTGTTATCAAACGCACTGAATTCAAAAAGCACTTAATTCATTAATTTTCAGCATTAAATTATTTTATCAAACACCCTCTTATGCAAGCACTGACTTTTTTGAAAAGGTATTACTTAAGTTTGAGAACTACGATCCCCAAGTTCATAACACTTTGATTGATTATTTCACTCTCTGAAGGATAATATTCTTGACCCTCTTTAATTTTATTCATTAATATTTTAACCATCGTTTAAATTGATTGCTTAAGTGAGAGGTTAACTTTGCAGGCGAAGCGTTCACCATGAGTATGCAGGTAAGGCGATTAAAGTAGACTTGTCCCTCAAACATATTTCAGGTAATAACATTTTAATTTGGTTACAAGTATTCAAACTGCAATGCCCAAAACAAATATTTTGGTTAGAAAAGCAGTATTAATGACAAGAGAGAAGCATATCAGAGGATAAGAGATCCTCAGAAAACAAATCAGGGCATTGGTTTACTCTCCCTGCATATAAAAAATGGACTATATCCAAATATAATTCACCAACAACAGCAACAAATTACAGTTATGAAAAGTTCGTTATAATTGGTGGCACAGCTAATTTTTTGGTCACTCTTATCAAAAGGGAAGCATAAGCTCTTAATCATTTAATCAATAGTAAAGTCTTTGTTGTTGATCATAACATCCTTCAAACCAGATCTAGCAGTATAGTTGAAATTAGCTTGATCAAACTTGTCTAGCCAAACTGGAATCCTTTTCCATGCCTCCATCATGACTTATACAAGAGGCCAAGTGGTCTTGAGCCTCTTGCCATTCTTTCAATGAAAAGACTTCAATGAAGGATTATAAAACAAAGAATATCTAGAGAGTTATGAAAGCTATCGTAAGTCTACCTGTAACAGCAGGAGAGAATAAGATAATTCTTATCCTCTATGCATAGTTTCACATTTAATTAAACTTTCACTAGAAACTGGAATTACAATACTCTCTGAAACAAAGAGGGTAATCCTTATATAAATTAAACAATCAAAATGACACTGCCCTCCTGATGGCACTGCTTTCCCAAAAATCAGTCAGTCAACACTCACCAAAGGCTGCAATATTATCCTGTTACTGCAACTGAAGCGAAATAATCATATAAAAACCGATTCTGAAGCGCAATAGACAAAGCCACAAAATCTTATGACAAAATGCCCAACTTTATTGCCTTATTTGACATGAAAGGACACAGAAGCGCATCACGCTCTACAGGCTTGCTATTTGTGATGTGTATTACAGCCTACTCCCTAACTTTCATCAATGAGTCTAAAACTCATTTTAAGACCAATTATAGCACTGTGCAGTTAATATTCCCAATTACCTAGGTAATAACACCCACAAAGGCCCCAGCATGCTCTTATAATTCCACCACTGGAAACTGCATGAAAAGCACCAAGGGACTTCCTGCATGAATCAGCGCCAACGCCCAGCCATGCTCCACCCCTAGCCCTCATAGGCAACTGACCACCAGCAGATGCACCATAGGTCTATGGCCCGTGTAATCTGAGACACTGATGCACCAAAAAGCTAATTCTTTGATTCAAGCACGTTTATCTGTCTCACAGCCTTAACTAAGCCCCCAGCTAATGCTGTACCAGTTGCACTACCCAACAGAAATACAGGTATGCACCAACCAGCCCATGCAACGGGCTAACCAAGCAGATCCAGCATTGCACAACACTTAGCTAACTGACACCATGAACCACATACAAAGAACACCACCTACATGTGGCGTTTCATTCTAATAAGAGCTTTTGGGTCTAACAAACCAGTCCAACCAATATGCTAATCTGATCTTTAAACCCCCGCACTGCCACTCCACCAAAACCAGAAGGTCAATCTCACCAAAAAGGGTAAAATGCAGCTTCCTACCTCATATTAATATTAGAGGTCAGTCAAAGAATAACTAGTAGAAATCTCAACTTTTCCAATTGCTCAGATTTTTAATCAGCAAATGTCTCACTTGGTCCAAACAATAAGTGTTAACCTTCCATTAATTTTATTGACTAGAATGTCATATGACTTTACATGATGTATTGAAATGATGTGGACCTTATTGCCCCTGTTAACATTTTCAGCCTCCTCCCTTCTCTCTATATTTCTTATCGTTCTTCATCCACATCAGCCACAACTGAAATCCTAACTAACTTGTCCTCCACTTCCAACAACCAAAATTCCTTTGGTCAATTCCAAACTTAAAAGAAAACTCATATTGACACAGAACATATTCCATCCTCTCTCTCTCTCTCTCACACACACCCACACATTTATAAGATTCATCTAGCCAACATAACCAGGTCTTATATCTTCATTTTTGTATACACATTGAATGCCTATGTCACTTTTAGTATTTTAGTTTCCCTTCAGACTAAAGGGAAACACTTTTAGAGATTCACATATCCCACACAAGTGCAGAATTTAGATCTCTGTATGAACAAAATACCCATGCACAATTGAAGATTTGGGACTTTTCTGGTGCATTAATCAAGAGCTGGATCTTACAATGTTTATCTTTTCTGGTTTTTAAATGTTTGTCTCATGTACAACTAATTGCTTGTAGAATAACTCCAGGGCTACTTAATCTTTAAAGCTTCAATTGCAGCTCTAACTTGCTCATGAATCCTGTAGTATGATTGCTCTCAAAAATCAAGATAGGCAATCCTCAGAAGTTCCAAAACATTTTTACCTCAAATGAGAGCATAATAAAGGTTTCCTTAAGTAAGTAACAAGTTAATCTTAATGTGAAAACATCTTATTTACAAATAGTGACGAAATATATCAATCTAATACTCTATCTAGTCATAAAGAGTCTGTTAAACAGTAAATAGTTATGTTAAATGCAGAACAAATCATGTATCCATTTCATCTCTTGTTAATGGGCCAAGTTACAAAATACATCACCTAAAATTTTTCATTTTTAGCAATTAAATATGGAAAGTTACATTAGTAGAACCCTCAACATAAAGTTATTATTATGTGGTTAAAATTTTCTTCTTATAATTTATTTTGGTTTTGCACTCAACCCTAAGCCTATAGAATGCTTCAGATAGGAGATAGTCTACATAACACAATCAACTCAGAACACACCTTCAGAAATCAATGTTGTAGCTAATTAATCAAGACAATATGGCATACAGAGTCAACTAGGTACACTGCTTTGGACATAGATGTTGTTTCAGATAATTGTTATCATGATTCAATCTCTTTGTAAGTTAGTGAAGCAAAAGGCCTTAAATCAAATTTTTGTAAATCCTACAGTTGCAATTTTCATAAGACTGAAAAACATAAAATAGCTTTCCTAACAACTTAAATAGCTTTCCTAACAACTCTAACTTAGTTTCAAACAATTATATCATGATTATCACAATAAATAACACATTAATTGCATATTCATGGAAGCATTTTTAGTTGGCCTTTGTCTACCTTCAATTAACTTACATGCAAATGCAATAAAAAGTTCAGATTCAGCTTCTAAATGTAAAGAAATAGTAATTAAATAAAAGATGAGGGAATATTTAGATGCAAATGCAATAAAAAATTCAATTCAGCTTCTAAGATGTAAAAGGTTAGTAATAAAAAAAAGATAAGCAGATATTTAGTCCATATTTAAATTAATTGAACTTAGACAAAGGGCAAGTAAAATGTTCCCATGAATATGCAATTTTTATGTCATTATTGGGATAATACATCACAAAGTGATTGAGCATAATGTCATATTTGTGTTTTTATGGTAACAGAAAAAGCAATATTCAATTATAGGGGATTTTATGTACCCTTTATTAATCAAAAGGTGGTCCAACCCTTTATGCAATAGTAGTTCAGATCATTCTTCTTTTTTTTTAGTACAAAGGTTGTTCATGTTTTTGTATCATGTTTAAGGGCAGACCACCTTTTGATCAATTGGTATAGTCCAGGTAATTACAGGTAGACAATTTTCTTGTCTATTAAAATCAAAGAGGCAAATGGGAAAGCAAACAGATAAACAGTATACTCTATCCTCTTATCTTGATGTGAAATAGCTACAAAATAGCCTTTGTTTTGTTGTAAAATTATGCACCCTCCATCAATTGAATGCCTTCTTTGACTTTTTTGTTTTTCATGTGAATCGTTCATTCAGCTCAATTTAATACTTTACATTTCCTGTTGGAATTTTGATGTTAAAAATTTTCTATGTTGGCATTTGTATTAACTGTTCATTTGAAATCTTCCCAAACTTGGAAAATTATTTATGATACTAATTTGAGAAAATGTCATAAAAAACCAAAGAAGACATTTCATTTGGGATAGGAGGAGCGTTTGATATCATTAATGTCTCTTACATTCATGATGTTGTTTTAACATCAGAATCTATCATGTGTTAGACAGGTTATCACATTTAACAGACAATTCAATGAAAAGATTATAAGAAAATCTGTAGAGGACATTAATGATGTGTACTATGTCATCCATTACAAACAAAGATATTGTGTAGCTATTTCATGGTTTATTAAAAAAAAAAGAGGCCTTATCTAAGATATAGATTGTTTGAATTTTCATGAATATGGACCGTAATTTTATTTGGTCTTCACAAAAAAAGATTAAAGGTTGAGTACTTTAGGTGGTCTTCCATAAATCAGTTTCCTATACATATATTGAGCCTCCTGTTAGAGAATATTCAATTAGGCCAGGAAAAGGAAGCAACCAATTTCCTATACCATTATTAAGATCCCTTCCCGAAAACATTCAAATTGGAAAAAGCCAAAACTAGTGTGGATTACCTTATTTGGAACACTTCTTCCCCTCCATGTTACTCTAGAGAATAGGAGTAGAACCAACTGTCATTATTTCTATTAAGCTTCTTTTCACACATCCTATGGAATAGCTCATTTCATATGCAGTTCTCTTCTACTCAGTGTTTCTTTAGATAAGAGGCCAGAAACCAATTACCTGCACCTCTATCATTCTTCCTGGGAAGGAAAACAAAACCCAATGCTGATTACCTAATTTCTTAGGAAAATTTTCCTGAATTTGATTTTAGTGTTGATAATAGCACTAGAATCAAATCTGTTAAGCTTCCCTTGGAAGAAGAGCCTTCAATTGGTGACTGGAAGCAAAACTCAATTCTCTTTATCACATTTCTTAGGAGAATTTTGTTCTGCTTCATTTTATTTCAGAAAATAGGCCTATACCCAATTCTATTAAGCTTCCCTTACAAGAATATTAGATAGGGCTAGTAGAGCAAAACCTGCTGCATATTACTTTTCTTCTTAGGAAATTTTTCTTCCGCTCCATGTTACATTAGATAACTAGTCTAGAATATAGCTTCCTATTCAAGAAGAACATCCAACTGGGGAAAACATGCAAACCCCATTGTGGATTACCTCATTCCTGAGGAAAACTTTTTTCACTCCATGTTCAGATCATGAAAAAAAGAAGAATGATCTGAACTACTATTGCATAGATTGTGATTTATCTTTATGCAAATATTGCATTTCAACAAATCCACATAATCAACATAACTTTCTCCAGATGTACAAATACTCCTATCAAGATTCAATTCGCACTGAGGACATGAAGGAGCATATTGATTGTTCAGAAATTCAAGTAAGTCCTTTTGATATATGTGTTACTGAAATATTGGAATAGATTCCAAGTTTTTCTCCCTACCTGATTAGTTGGCGAAACCAATAATTTTAGTCAAAGATCTTGATCCAAAATTTTATATCTCCCTGAATGGAAAAGACAGTAAACGTGAGAAAAGGAAGTTCTTTCTTGGGGCTGATTTCCTTTGTCTTACCTGCAAAAATAGTTCAAATTTAGTTTTAGAAGAAAGAAAAGCTCATGTATGTACATTAAAACTATCTAGTTTAGAGAAAACTTTCAAAATGATCCCCATGAGATTTCTCAGACTCGACTTTAAAAAATTGAACGTTGTTCTAAGAGTGATCCTGAAATGAGTTTTAGAATTGAAATGAAAATTTTCAGAACAAAAAGTTTACGATGTTAAGTTGAACAATTTCTCAGGCATGTTCTCCTAAATTAATGACCCCTATTAAATCATGCCTATACACATAAATGGTGTCTCTAAGAGTTTATGATCATCAATATTTTGCACCCTTTGTTTTTTTTCAAAAATTTCTAAATGCTCCACATATGCAAAAGGTTCCTCTCTTCAAATGAAATTCATACTAAATTCATGATTAAAAGGCAGCAAATCACACCAAACTACATATCTCTTTGTTTATCTTTTCTTCAAGAAGTGCATCCAGGTAAACTAATAATTCAAATCTATAGTTGACAACACATAATATCATTAGGCTCCTCTATCATGATAGCTTATATGGATTTCAATTATGCTTTTACAGATTTCAATTTCATCAAATATATATCAGATAAAGACATGCAATTGTACCTTTGTGTGATTCTCCCTTCAGATTATGTTAAAGATCGATATTGATGAGCATTCTGCAAACAATGAAAAGGGTTAAAAAAAAAAAGTCAATTACATTTCCACATAAAGCTTAGTGCCATTTCATAAATAGAAAAGAAAATAGGGAAGCACACATAATTTAGCACTGTTTATGAACGATTCAGCATAATTACCCACCGTCAGCCCTGTTGTGGTGAACTTTTTCATCGAAAAATGGAAGAGAGAACTAAAATACGGGAGGCGGCTATCCTGCCTTGCTTCCCTTTTATAAGGGTGAAGAAAAAACTATTCCGAACCTAGCTTAACGAAATGAATGGGCCGAGACACACATTGGGCTTTTAGTTCTGCCAAGATTTACATGCTTTTATAAAGATTGTAAACATGTGTTGATCTTGGGTGCACCAAGAGCATAACTTAGCACTATGCTAAATTCATATCCCGAGAGAGAAAATAGGAACTAGCGTCTATCTGCATAGCTGTATCTTCCAAACTAGGAACTATCTGTGTAGCGGCTAATACCTCCAAATCTCCATGGACCTTCTAGGAATACAAAAAAAAAAAAAAAAAAAAAAAAAAAACTGAAATGCAATCGCATTAATTGAACGTCAATAGCATGTCAATTTTCTAAACCAAAGTGGGAATCTTACATTTCCATACTTTCCTCTGTAGCGCAAACTGAATTTACATGCGTGCAACATGTACTTACTTAAAACTCTAGACTACCATATGCAGCATGTTTTACATTTTGAAGCACATCTAAACATTTTTGCTTGTTAGCAGTCTGCAGCATCAATCCTCAAGTAGTCATGTGGCTGACACTAAAATGTGGCGAGGAAGTAAGTTATCCCTAGATGAAGACTACAAAGGATGATTAAAAAATCTTTGCTTCTGGAATATATCTAGTGTAGCCATTTTCACTAGGAACCTAATGCAGATTATGGAATCAAATGGAGAATGAACGTTACTTGTGAGACAGGGCTATGCTAATATGGCACTTAGTTGATCATTAAGTACTTACAGTCAGGATCAAATCTCAAAGTTACCTTCACATATCTTCAATTATTATTGCAGCCATACAGATTGAACAGGCAAAAGGTCTTTGTCTTGAATCCACTGCCTAGCTCCAGCTCAAGAACAGAGGAGGACAATTGCTGTAATATTTGCCGCAGAAAGCTTATTGATGCAAACCAGTACTCATATTGCTCAATTGCTTGTAAGGTAAAATTGAAAGATGGAGCCAATTCGTTCAACTTGTCTATCATTTTATACAATTTACTCATGTTATCTAAATAAAAATTTCAGATAGAAGCCTGCTTAAGAGAATCACATAATCCAGAATCTGCCTTCCAGACACTGGAGGCTCCACCAGCAGCAGCAGCAAGGCAAAGCACACAGCTAAGAAGATCCGGCTCTGGCAGGCGCAAAGGAATACCGAAGAGGGCTCCTAGAAACTAGAAAGAATATTTTATTTATATTTCTTATCAAAACATCATCAAACTAGAAACATAGATTAACTTTCATCTATACTCTCTGTTTGGAATGCCCTTCAGAAATTCATATATACATGTTTTCCAATTTTAAATTTGTTTGCTGAAATATCTTTTCCTTTATTATAAGTAAAAGACTTAATTAATCAGCAGCGAGGAGATGCAGCCCATGTACACAAATTTCATCCATCTATATATCAGTCTCCCAATCATTTAGAATTTCAACCTAGAAAGCAATAATTTGTTTCCTTTGTTTTCTTCAATATAAAGTCCAGCTTAATAGGAAGTCCTTCATAGTGTTGGGCATTACCTAATCATGCCAATATTGCCACAGCAAATAATTTGACAAACAGTGAAGATAGAGATTTTATATTTTCCTCTTGCAATTTGCAAAAAGGGCAGCAGTTCACATAAATTCTTTTATACGCTGAAGGGTCAATACTCTTAGATACTCTCTTTACCATTTTACAAAGATGAATGCCACCTTTTCAGGGATCAATCCCTTCTAATCTCTTAAGTGAGAAATCTTTGCTATAGTGACCTCTCATGATGCCACAATGAGATTTGAAAGAGAAAACACCACAGTCTAAAGCTTTCATATCCTAATATTCTCCTATTTCTTCTCAATCCTCTCTAGCTGAATTACATGAAGTCAAGTCAGCAAACAATCTCACTTCCCAGCCAGCACTAAACCCTAAAAACCTCCATCTCAAAAGATTGGCCAGTCAAGGGAGCATTAGAACGTCACAGTTCAGAATGAGAATTTAAGAACAGCTGTATAAGTAAGTAAACCAAAGAAGAAAAACAAAAGAAATTCAGAATCCCTATAATCTCTGTTGCAAGTAAACTGCCATAATTTTCTCACACAAAATGCCAAAATATTTTCTCTCCTTATGTCACTCTAGCTTTTGTTGCTTTTCCAGTATTAGTTATGCCATCCTCTTATGACCCTAATTCCTTGTTTGCTATGTCCAAAGCTTCTAAAAGAGATGGCAGATTCATCTTACACTCTTAACCCTTGATTCCTCTACAAATCTATAAAATCATAAGATCGATAGCATTTGGCACCAAAGAACTCGATTTGCAAGAATGTGGGATGATAACAAATTCTCAAAGAAAGATCTAACCCATTAGCAAAAGAATGAAACAGTTTCAAGGAAAAACAAGCAACAACATCAAAATACAGATGAGCAAATAGAATTTCTAAATAAACACATACAAACATCAATACTTCACGTCTAAAATCATGTACAAAAATTAAAAATTGTTTGTCCCTTAAGCTAACAATGAACTATCTTTAAAATTAGAGTCCGTTGTATACAAAATTCAGCTAAATCTAGCTCCTACCTTGACTAAATTTCCCGTGCATCAAACTCATGCTATTGATATTTCCAAGATACACTCTTCTAATTCAACGTCAGACATTCACATCATTTCACCAAGGAATCAGAATCAACTCATTCGAGAATGATAAGATTTAATCAGTCTCATTATAAATTTCATTAAAATAGTAAAAAGAACATGAACACAGCTTGAATATCTGATCTCTATCTGAAAAATATCCATTAGTTCATTGCCTTCCACTTGAACCCATCAAATATCTTGCCTAAACAACAATAATAGACAACAATTAAAATCTAAAACTTCCCATATTTTTATACTCTACACATTAGTTTCCTAAGAAATAAGCCTGACCCACGAATGCAAGCAACTAAAAAAATTGTCAAAAACAGCCCTTAAACATCAGGAGCAAGAAAACTATGTACCAAAACTTATTAAAACTAAAGGGCTAAAAAGTTCACGAATTTCAAGTAATGGGATGCCAAATCATCAAGAAAATCAGTACTGCAACCCATGATGGTGAAAATAATTCTTTTTTTTTATCAATATTATAACAGAAATAATAATTGTTACAACAAAGACGGCAAATATAAAAGAAAACTCTCCTTACCCATTATGCAATGGCCCGAAAAAGTAGTGACCTTGAATCAGAGAAAGGACTTCTACGTCTAGTTTCTTTCTGGGTCATCACGATTATTTGGAAGGAAGCGAGTACAAGAAACAAGGATTGAGCTTGGTAACAGTTTTTACTTTTTCTTTCGTTTGTTTTTTATTTTCCGTTTTTGTAACTAAAGGCGTAACGTATTTGCTAAAAGCGTGTGCTTCATTTACAAAGAGGAAACTTTAGAGTTTTCTGACCCGAAGAAAATTTAATGATAAAACTCCCAAAAAAAAAAAAAAGAATAATTTGTTAAAAAAAATGGATTGTCATGCAATGTTTGAATTCTATCAAACTCTATTTTAGACCATTCACTTCTACTTTAGACATATTATTTGTTACTTAGGATTTTTTTTTAAAATCCCTTATTTGTTATGGATTTTGAAATATATAATACTGTTGCAAAAAAAAAGAAATATATAATACTTTTATTCCCTTTGTATTACCACAAGGAAAATAAAGACAAGAAAAATGGAATTGGAACCATTGTTCAAAGATATCTTGTTGTTCTTTAACATTTAATTTCATTTATGTCGTTCGCCAATGATTTCTAATTCATATATGTGTAATGTGCACAATCTTCTTCTAAAACTAGCATATTTTGACAATGAAATTTCTCATAAGATAATAAATACTGCCAATTGAGAAAATTTTGCAGTCAATCAAGTTCAAACACATAACAAATTTAATACTAACATTTGATAAGAACATGTGAATGCTCAAAAAATTCTTTTTCACTAGTTTTTAGGACTTAGTTTGCATTAGATATTAGAAATGACACTTACTTGTGCCCAAAAAGTTTCAGAGGGCCTAATGATCATCCAAAATGCCAAAATAGGAGCTTCTGTAATTCTTATCTTTGGTTTCATTTAAGTGAAAGAAGAAGCAAAAGGTAATACTCTTATGCAGGAAACCAACATGAATGAGTGATTAAGGTTCTGAATCGCAAACAGATGGGAATACAGTCACGTGCAACTGAAAAAGAAGAGTGAACGATTGAAAGAGAGATTATTTTTGGCTACATTGAATGAGCTACAAAGTTGCAAGTCATTTGCTTTATACACTTCCTTGTTTTATGTCTAAATTTTCAAGACATGATGCCCTGATGATCAAGCCTTAAGTGCCTTAGACCAAATCCAAGCAAGTTTTTGAACAAGTGGTTCAGGATCTCCTGTACATTGGGAACCAAAATTGATTCATCAACAGGATACAATGAATTGTTGTACTATTCACATTTCTAGAATGAAAAAACTCAAAATTTGACATTTTTAATTGTCTATCAGAAAGAATTGTGCACAAGAAAGATAGACGAACAAGCAGCTGCAGGTCATTGTGTCATCAAGCAGTGTTAGTCGACCATATATCCTGCAGTGAATGTTAGTCCTCATCATTTACTTCGTATTTCAGAAATCTCAGCACTGCCAAAATTCAGTAAAGAAGCCTCTGGATAGTAGATATATGATGCAACAGGAGGCATCAGATCTCCATAAGAATCAATGTCATAACTAGACCTCGCTGCCCTTGAAGGTGCAAGTGAAGTGCAACATGGATCACACACAAAAACTGGAGGGACATTTTCAGAATCCTGAATACCACAGCAGCGTGTATGCTGCCATATCTCACACATGTCACATGCAACCATCCTTTCACCATCGTCATCCTGAGCACCACACGTGCATCTTACTTTCCAGTCATCTGCTCCACCTTCATATCTCAGATCAGTATCCAAATCCAATCCAGCACCTCTTATACAAAGTTCTGCACCAGAGTCAAGAATGCCAAAGAGTACCTCATCATCTCCCAACCCCTCGGTTTCTATGATATCTGTAACCAGAAGATGTTCCATGATACAGTAAGTGTCCCTCATTGCATTCTGGATAGCTATCTTTAAATCCCCAATGGTAGAGTGCAGTGGAACCACAATATACTCTCCTCTGGGGAATTCCCTTGTAAGTTCAGTTTCCATCTCTGTCAAACTAGGCATTAATTTGCAAACAAATCTCAATGAGTGATCTTGTTCATCCCTGAATGGCCACTCTTTCACAAAGTATTTGCTGTTCAGAACTGTCCCTGCTGCCAATTTTACTGTGTCCAATTTAGGATAGTCGAAAAGGACATTATCATACAAGTAAGAGAGATCCCCATAAACATCTTTTCCTGGCATTACATGACGGGCCTGAACAGTCTCAGGAACTTTTTCTTTATCAAATGTGACACCATTCTTATCCTCCTGAATTGTATACTCTAGTTTTCGTGTTGCTCTATTCACCGTCCGCTTGATTATGTAACCTCCAACAACAACATTATTCAGTGATTTCAGTACATAATCAATTAAACCTGTATCACCAATCTGTTGGCGAGCTGCATCTCGTACCTCCTGCCTATTCATAACAGAACTCCTGAACTTATTTGCTGCTTTCTTCTCTTTCAATGCATCAACAATTACATTTGCTGTAAATTCCAATCTTCTAACAGGCCATCGGCTGTCCCAATTTGCAGCAATTGTGGAAAATTTGTGGCACTTTGCAGATTTTCCCTTTTCAAAATGTTGCTTTAGAGACTTCCTTGCAAAATACCCTGAAGAAACCAATTGTGCCATGGCAGTTGACATAGCTCCATTTTTTCTCATAGCTGCATTTTTTCTCATTTCAGCCCTGGACTTCAGAGCTAGCAAAAATCTGAAGAGATCCCGCATAGTTATCAAATTGGTCTCACTCAAATCTCTGTAACAGCAAATGATTTGCTTGATTTCCTTGCATATATCTGTGAAACTGAAATCATGAATCACCTCATCAAGTTTTAGGGAGCTAAGAATTTCAATTGCTCTTTCATAATGATGTTCTTTCACACCAAAGCTTCCATGGCAAAACCGATATCCCCATCTACCAAACCAAGGATGTCCATAAGCAACTCCATAAAGCAACCTAAGATCCATCATATACTTCTTGGAAACATCTTCTACTGTGATTTTACTACAAATGAAGAACAGAAAATTAAGGGAAAAAAAAAAAAAAAAGAAAGGAAGACTTGAGATGCAGTCCAATTCTCTGTGGTGTAAAAATACAGTTTTCTTTTAATTTGGAGACTTTTTTTTTTTTTTATTCACAAGAAAGCTTATACCAAAAACACTCTACTTATCCTATTTTATTTAACCCAATCACTTAGAAAAAGAAATTAGCTGTTCAGATAAAGATACTTAAAGAAAATTAAATTGTATACTAACAGCATCACAATTTTGTGGTGGTGAAAGGGAGTAAAGCTCTCGATGTTGATCATCAATAAGAGGACGTTTTACTGGAGGAACAATAAATTGATCCAAAAGAAAACCTTTATCTCTGAGTTTAACCTGTGACCAGACATTAGATTTAGGTGTGATTTCATCCCTTTCATGTTGCAGGACATGCATACAACAGGATACACGGACACCAGAAACTAAAAGCCTCACCTGGATTTTACAACTGATACAACAATGATGCCATTGAAGAAGATAAGCCACATCTACCCTATTTTACAACCAGGAGTTACTCATAGGCCTAAGAAACTTTTAAAGGTGATGCTAACTTGAGTTTTGAAAGAGAAAGAGTATGGGAAATATGGATAAACTCAATTCTACACCTGACATTCCCCTTTTATCTATCCTGAACAGAAAATCTTTTTTTTTCTTCAATCCAGAAGCCCCTTTTGCAAAAACGTTTATTTTTTAATCTCACATGAAATTGAGCTAGTCATTAAGCGTATACACTGGGCTCCTGGGTAACAAGTTTTTCCAACTAAAGTCTGCAAATACCTGAAGTTTGGACTCCTCAAATGTTCAATCTCATGTCACAAGGGCGGAAAGAAATAGAAAAAGAGTGCATTGTGCATAAAGCAGACTAAATGCATCCTCTGATCCTTGATTCTATTTCAGTAAGCACAATATTCCACCATATACTACTTCCAATTTGTGGTAGAATTATCAATAAAGACTTGAATGAGAGTATTTAGTTAAGAAGCAAAATTACTCCAGTTAAGAAGCATAGTTTCATCAAGGTGTAGTTGCTTCAGGATAATGTGGCAGCGGAAGTTGAAAGTTAACTAAAATTTGGATTAACATTAGGCATATCCTCTAAGGCTAAAATTTAGATTAACATTAGGCATATCCTCTAATGCTACATAACCAAAAGTCACTATTACTGAGACCCAAACTGCAACTTTTAAGGAAACTAATGGGGCAAATAGTGTCCAATGTAGTAAATTCTGTAAATGCTTCGCCACATACATCTTCATCTTTGAACAAAGATGATAATAACATGAACGGCAATGACATTACAATGTTGCTACATTGATGTCCTGTTAGATTTCAGATTCAAGTGAAATAATATCATAAAAAATGACTAATATAATTAGGTCAATTCAAGACACCTTTTTGATACCCACAAATCACTATTTCACCGGCAGTTTAGGGTTCAAATAACTGAATTGGAAACAACAACATGATGTTTCCCATTAACGTGAGAAAATAAAAAAACAACTAATACTCCCATTAATGATTCTTGAAATTCAATTCATAATCGGAAGCAAGATGAATCATACAACCCTAAACTCAAGAAAAATATCATCAAAATGCAATTTGATCAATTTAAGGCATCTCATTACCTAGCTTGAAGATTAGCACAGATTCTGTCCCAGAGATCCATAATCTCTCTTCCACACAGCTTCTTAGATCCACCTTCAATCCCATTAATACATAGAAGATGTCCAAACCCATTGCAGTGAATCAACCCATGCAATAAATGGGTTTCAAGGATCAAAAACATCCTTTTCCAGAGGCTTATCCCACTCCTCATCAACTGGTATTATCAGATGATACTTCCTTCTTGATACAAAATGATGACTCCACCCTGCAATGGCACAAAAAAAAAAAAAAATTAAAAGAAATCCCATTTTCAGGAACCTAAAAAAAATTCTCAATTCAAATTGTTAAATCAAGCCCAGATAAAAATTCTGAATACCCATTTCAGAATCATCAAAACAAGAAAAAGGGTCTCAAAAAATTCAAGCTTTACCAGCACATCTGCAGTGATCACAAAAGGGACTAGTACTAAGAGAATGATGCTTCACATTTTCTTCAATAGTGTAGAGAGGAACGACAAATTCTCTGTTTTCATGTACCAGAAAAGTGGACCAAATTGGCATTCCTTCAAGGTCGTAATCCTCAAGCTCTGCACATTCTTGAAGGAAAATGCGAATGTTATCTCTGAAAGGGCCAGTGAGGAAGATGGGGCAGCCAGGGTCGCCAAAAGTGTGGAATCCATAGTATTTTCGGATACCTTTTCCCTTCTTGTAGGCCTCAAGATGTAAACTTGACATTATTGATAAGATTTCAATTCCTGAAACTCATGAAAATATTGAGTTTTTGGAGATGAATTCTTGAGAGGCAAAGAAAAAGAAAACAGAAAAAAAGAAGCAAATTTGGAGCTGATTCTTCTTGAAGGGGTTTTAGCAGTTATGATGAGAGGTGGTATTTGTTAGCAAAGTGTATTATTCAACGGTTTTGTTAGTTATTTTGCGCGGTTGATTGGAAGGTTTGAACTTTGAAATGAGCCTATCCTATTTGACAGAAATGGGCTTCTGTTCTGTGGCAATGGTTTGACGGTTCAATCTGATTGATTGGGAGAGATCCAACGGTACCTGTAGCTCTTGTGATGGGTAAGGGAATTGTGGACCGCTAGATTTGGAAGTTGAAAATTTGACTTTGAGATGCGGCAGCTTGAAGCAGTTACTGCTGATGAGATGATAAGTTCAAGAACTAACACGTGTCAACTGGGAAGGGATGAAGGGTTATATGTTGTTACATTTTTAGTTGTTAAGCTCCTTGCATAGACAAGGCTTTCTTGATTTCCTTCTTGCCATTTTGGTGCATATTTCATTTGTATGTTGATATGTACACTTTCACATTTGTTGGAATAGAATTGGATGATGGTATAGGTGATGGTTTTTCAGATCAATGATATACAAAAATATACAAGTTTAAATTTTTCATGATCGTTCAATAATGAAATATTGATTTTTTTTTGTACTTATAATTTTTCAAAAAAAAAAAAAGCATATATTAAACAATAAACGTTGTGTCTCATGTTAAATCAATAGTGAAGGTATAACATTCACAAGCCTATAGAGAGAACACACAAAAACATCCGAAAATAAATCAACTTAAATTCATTCTCAGTTTTATCTATAGCTTTTCTCCATAGTGCTAGCTAGTGCTAGGTATATTATTAAGGGTCAAAGTTTCCACTCTTTAATCTTGGAATTGGAAGACAATAAAGTAGCTAGGCAACACTTGGCAACTTATCCTCCTCTATATATTGTTAAGATATTCATGTCCAATGAAAGAAGATGAAAATAATGGCCAATATAATTAAAAGGGATAATTACAGAAACCTCCCTTGAGGTTTCTGACAATTTCACTTGGCACCTTTCAATTTTTAAAAATTACACAAACCTCCCTTGCATTTACTATTATGGTAACAAGACCTCCCCTTTTAATAAAAATTTTAATTGAAAACCCCATAATGCCCTTCTCAATCTACAAAAGAATAAATAAAAAAATTTATTCTCTTTATCACTTGAACCACTGTACCACTAACTTGACGAACACCGTCGCTAATAACCAAAAAACAATCCCATCAACACCAGTACATCACTATCAACTAATTAGGAAAATAAAAATAAAAAATCTATCTAGTTTTTAGCACTTGAACCACTATCATATCACACCAGCTCCATTTTCGCTAGTCACTACCACCATAAGCAACCGGATTATAGAGCCAAAATTTATAGAGATATTCCTTAGCCAGACATTAAAATCTAGCCCAACTACATAAATCCCAACCAAACTCAAATTCGTAGAGTTTTTCTATTTTTATGAACCCTTTTTGGTAAAAGATTGATTTCAAAGGGTATTATTGGAACTTTAGTTAACCAAGGGAGGTTTATGTAATTTTTGAAAACTGAGAGGTGCCAGGTGAAATTGTCAGAAACCTCAGGGGAGGTTTCTGTAATTATCCCTAATTAAAATAATCGTTCCATTCCTTCTCCCCTGAAAGTGGGCAGGAATATCACTCATCAGAATTGTTTAGACAAGAAAAAAAAGAAATGCTCCATTTGAATAAAATAAGCACTAGCGGAGTCAACGTTGACTTTGAGAGGAAGTTTAGCTATCTTATTCCATTTGGTCTATATTCCAACTTTGATTTTCCACAATTTCATTCCCAGTCAGTGAATTTGACTTTTGAGGCGCTAGCAAACAGTCAAATGACTGCGTCAACACAACGATACAAGTCAAGGCAACTTGTGTTCCAAGCAATAGACTTGGGTTCCACAGGAATGGGACAGGTTAGATAATGTTGTATCAGACGAGTGGTCATATTATATTTTGTTATTGTTATACCTATTACATGATTTGGTATACTATTACAAGATATAATTGTATTCATGAATTTCATTCGTATCTACCAAATTAATATGAATTTCATTTGTATCTACCAAATTCGTATCTACCATAACAATTCAGAATAAATCCAAAAAAAAAAAAAAAAAAAGCTGTGGTGAAAATTACAATTATAAAGAAAGTGATAAATTTTTGTCAAAACAACTACTTTTTATAAAAACTTGTCATTTTTATCTGAAAATTATGCTAACCAAAAGCAGCCTTGTCATTATCTGTCAATCCACATAACCCAACATCTTGCTACTAGTATAAATTTCAACGTCTCCTCTTTCTTTTCTCACCCCACGAATTATTTGCTTCTCTTTGTTAATCTTCTTCAACACATATAAAGTAGATAATTCCTCTCTGAATCACTAATCAGCATCCCCGTCAACCTATGAATTCCCAACCAGCTGCAGGTTTTTGCTCGTCTATTCCCCTTTTGGATTTTTTTCTAAGCAATCTTTTGCATCTGATCTCTAATATGAGCTCCAATGGAGACGAGGAGACAAATAAGAGTACCATTGCAAGGGCCGAGAATATAGCTGCCCAAAAGCATTTTCAGCAAGTTCAGCATATCAAAGGATTTTGACCATTGAAGTTTTACTACTGAGCACATGAGATACGCTGTGCCATTTTTTCCAGTGCCAATTGAGTATCATTTACAAGGAATAGTCATCTTGCATTCACATTCTAATAATTATCTTACTTATCTAGGTATGAATGCGAGGTAGCAATTCCTTGTGAATGGCACTTAATTGGCATTAAGAAAAATGGCATTGAGGATCCCAACTGCTTTGAGGTGCTTCGTATAGGGGAATGTGTCCAATTTATATTAATCAATTTTGTTCTTTTTTCAGTTCTTTCATCATTTATGTATAGTGAAACTTTGCTCGTGGTTTCATTTCCAGTTTCTGGTGGTGTACTAGCAGGGTTTTTCTATGCATGCTTTTCCCCTTTTTTATTTTCTTGGAATGTAGTCCTAAATGTTTTAAGGGAAGGAAGTCTTGCACTGGAGTCTGAATGATATAATATATCCTGGTTGTTTTTTCAGTTTGATCCATCCTACTACTGTGAGTTTGTTGAATAAACCGGTTAGGATTTCCAAGAAAACCTTAATCCATAATCAATCTTAGTCCCTGTCAGATAAAATACATAAATATCATATTCATCTTTTTTTTTTTTTTTTTTTTTGGGGTTGTGGTAAAGCAGACAAAATACCTAATATCACACCTCATTCCAAGCCAACAATGATAGGAAAAAAAAACAGTGATTGTCTCAGCATGCACTTGAGATGGATTCTGTTGGGGGTAAAATTATACTTATACTGGAAGCGTGGAGATAAGCTGAATAGAAAATTCTCCACTCACCGTGCAAAAGGCTAGTGACTATATTATACAAAGCACTAAAATGCATCACTTGAGCTAGTTGCTCCAAATGGATCGTACTATCGATCCTCTCTGTTTAATCTTTTTCGAAGTTCCCTATGGATCATTTCCCACTTACTTAACACCTACACCCTCTAATTGCCCTGTCTATATGAAGTTGATAAACCAAAAATATGGAGCTACTGGTTCGAAATTTTTTTGTAATCAAATTATGCATTCACTTTTTTTTCCAAATTTTTTTCCTTTCATTTATTTGTGCTGATAGTCATAGAGGACTACCTCTACACTAAATCATACGTAATTGTAAGATGATTTGCAAAAAATAAGGAGATTTTTAGTCTTGTAAAACATCTAACGACTCTATTTAAACATGTGCATTGCGCGTGTCCGGAAATAGAATTTGTCATCATAGAGTGTTCAAGAGTATTCATTAAGAAATTATCGGCCATGTAGTTTCCCGTGTTTGGAAATTATTACAATTGCCATTGACTAACGAAGTTAAGAAGATATCGGCCGTGTAGGTTTGGAAATCATTACAAGTACCATATTGACTGATAAAATTTTTGCCTTGTTTTGTTCCATTGATCGTGGAATTTGATCCCTATGACATGGTATTTATATCCAGTCTGATTATTCTTTCTTGCAATATATAAAGATCTAGGTTTTATATCCTTGTGTATATAATCAGGACACTAGAAACGCATAGGTTAGAAGTTCAAGTTCTGATTTTGGAGGGGAGAAAAATCACTAATAAACCAGTTTCATAGTTCACAGGGAGTTGTATTGTATTGTTTTGTTTTGCCCCTTCTCCAGGCAACCAATCCTGGGCTGCCTTTTTTTTTTTTTTTTAATTGTTTCGTGCCTTCTTTTTCTTGTCCTATTATCTTAGTTGACAAAATTTCATTGTTCTAAAACTTTGTACTTGTCTCACTTTAAGCCGAATAACTCAGCGATTACTCTTCTAATATTTCATAGTCATGGTATGAATTACTTCTCTATTTAACATCTCATTTCCTTTGGAAGCCAAAAATAGTTTATATTATTAGACAATCAACAACATGAAACGATTTTTACGAGCTTAGGAATGATTATGATTGATAAAAAAAATTGAATTTTATTTTTCCTCAATCGATATTGACTACTTTACAAAGCGAAAGCTACAGGCATTACATTGAATATTGACATTCAGATACCTTTTTAGCCTCGTGCATATGCTCTGAATATTTTTTGCATCACATGATGATGCATAGTAAAAAGATACATAGTAAAAATCTGCAAGAAGCTAAAAAGGTATCTGGATACCATTTCCCTTATATTTTACACCTAGGATCAAATCTTAATCGGTTTCACTCATCAAATACAACTTTTGACCATCAGTAATCATGTCCACATCAATAACTTTACCTGCATCTTCTGACAATATACAAGTGCACGAAGAAAAGTTCAGCTGCTCTGATGCTTTGCTAATCAGCCCTTCAATGTTGTCAGGAACCCATAGTACAACACCACATTTTCGAGCATCTTTAGACGCCCAAGGGTGAAAAGGAAACACTGTACATTTTCTTGCTTTCATTTTATCTGTTATCATCCACAGAAATTCATCTTTCAATAATGCAACAGAGTAAACATATCATGCAGAGAGAGATGCCAAAGTTCATATTATGGCGTCTTTTGACTTGATTGATTAGTTTTAATTAAATTGGATAGGAGCACTAAAACTGTTGTCTTGGTATTGTGATATAGACTGAATAAGGATTCGTATAATCAATTGAGACAGTGGGTCACGAAACTTTCATATATTCCCGAAGAAAGGACTTGCTCTAAAGACGAAAGCAATTCCCAAGACCTTGATTTGGCTAGCTGAGATAGCTTAGAAGATCAAAACTTTATGATGAATTGTTAACTGATTTAAGCCAATCTGCAGAAATTAGACATGGTTTTCTTCCATCCGCAATCATGGGATCATCTGATATCCGCATTCAGTTGTATAAGAGCAGTTGAAGAGCATGAAGTCTGCCATACCTGTGATCTCTTGAGAAAGATCAGGTAATTCTAACAGTTGAGCTGATTTTGCTTCTTCCAAGAGGGCCATCATATCCTTATTTCCAGAAATTCTCCCCTCATCAACCGGAGTGTTTCCCCATCTGTGAATTAAAGTTAGCCAGAAGCAGTTAGCTCTTCATTATTTACTCACCAAAATCAAAGAAATATTAGACTGAAAAATGATTTATAGGTACTCATTTCCCTTCAAATGAATGGAAGACTACCCAAAGAGGAATTGTTTAAAATCATTTCATTTTGATGTTAGAGAAGAATTAATCAATTCAAAAGCAATGTGATTCGAACTGTAACAGACTGATATGCACCTGTCCTTCGTAAAAACACTAGCTCCTGCAGCCAAAAGCAACTTTGCCATCAAATATAGTCCTTGAGAAGCAGCTACATGAAGTGGAGTTCGTTGATCATAATCTCTGGAGTTCGGATCAATGCCACTGGTTAGCAACCTTCGGAGGAGATCTGAGTCACCGTTTACCACCACCGTGCACAAGAAGCTACCAGCATTATCTATCGTTAACGTTGCTCCTTCTTTAATAAGTAGTGAAGCAACACGTTCATGTCCACTCTTGATGGCTTCAAGTAATGGTGTGTTGCCGAACTTATCTACTTCCATAATGGATCAAATTAGTATGTGTTTGGTGCCTTTAAGTACAGAAGTTCATGAGGCATGAAACTGCAGGCAGATCATGTGAAGATTACCTGCAGCATGTATGTCTACACCCTCTTGAATAAGAAATTGAGTAATATCTTCGTATCCTCTTGATGCAGCAAGATGCTGGTGAGAACACAAAAACAAAGGCTCCACTCAATTAACACTTGCATGAAACAACTAGCAGAGTTCTGAAACAAACATTGCTACAGAAAAAGCATCACCACAACACACTAATAATCAGTTTCATGATTGAATTTACAAAATTATTATGAATTTTTACCAAGGCCGATCTTTCATCATAATCTTTCTTATTTGGATCAGCACCAGCTCGAATCAAGCTTTTCAGCTGCTGCAGATCACCGTAAAAAGAGGCACTATTTACCCTCAGAGCCAGTTCAGCCTCTTGCTTTACAATGTGGAATGCAATGTCTGACTCCATTTGCTTCATGCGAAAATCTGATTCCTTTCCCTGTCATCACAGATTTTTCAGATATGATGTACAAACTAAAAATCATATCATGCCTCTACTGTTCTATAAAAGACGCAAGCAAACATAACATAAAAGGTTTCAAAAATTAGTTTGGAAGGCATTGATGAAGACAATTTTATGCACAGCCAACTAGAAAATAACAAAATAACAAAAAACAAAAGAAGGAAAGAAGCTATGTGAGAAATGGAACATTGTTGCAAGAACTAAATTACCTGTAGTAAATTGGTAAGAATTCTTCTCCCATCATGAAAATAAACCTCAAGAATGTTGGAGAATGACTGCTTATCAATCCGAAGAAGTCTGCATAGTTCACAAACCCGAACAGTATATGGCTGGGGAATGTTGCAAAGAATGGAAATAATTCCAAATACGCTGTTAGGTTCTAGAAGAGAAACTGTCTCTTCCGAGCCATCTTTTGCTATGCCAACCTCCTCCTGCATAGAAACACTTTTTCATCAATCAAAAACTGATAAGGCCCTATCTGTACATATGGTTGAAATTTTTCTGCTTTGATAGTATGCTGGCAAACAATAGCGCTATATCCTTTCCTCAACCATTTTAGTTAGATGATCCAAATTGATTATGAATTGTTAAAATTTCACAAGCTGGCGAGTCAGGTAGATAAAAGGCTCTAAAGAAGAGATAAGTAATCGGATAACATACTTCAAATGTCGTAACATTATTTTTATTTAAAAGAAAGTTGACACAAGTGTAAAGGTAGCACAATTATTGGTTCACTGGAAATTCCATTGTGTCCTTCATGAATGGTGATACAAGACATCATTACGCACGCACGCACAGAAAAATAAGAACATCTAAGCTGAATAACTAGAAATCTATACGGTCTATAAGAAAGAAATGACAACAAATAAAAAGAATTAAAGAACAAGGCTTTATATAATATGTCGCAGTGGTTCAAGCACGGTACCAGAACACCATGGCAGACAAAATATAGCTGGTCAACTGCATGTCCTTGCTCCATTATGACTTCTCCTGGAAGGAAGAACTCCTCGTGAACTCTAGTTACCTGAAAATGGAGACAGAATAGAACTCCATTACTGAACTAAAGCTGCAACAAAAATCTATTGAGGTACAATATATCCAGTTCTTATCGTTTTCTGAATTCATTTTGAAAGCTGATATCTGTACAAAGATTTTAGTTCTCAGTTCATTGCTGTCATAATGAAACATGTGCCAAGAATTATTTCTTTCATGAATTCAATGATTCTCCCTTCTTATTTTGTCATAGTCAACATGGCGCGTCTAGTATTTCTTCTTTCATGGTTTGTAGGATCCACATATAATATTTATAGCATAATGAAACCTCATGAATCCCTTATAGCAGAAGTACTTTGATTAAAACCCTTCCATTCCAAATTCATCAAAAATTGTATATCCAATCCTATCTCATTGTTGTTATAACCAACCTTTCTGTTTCATGGTTTTTAATACCTAGGCTAATAAAACTAGGCTTAGAATTACACCCCATGAATACCTTATGCAGAACTCCTTTGGCACCCATTTCAGATAACTAAGAGAGCAGTCTCATGGTAAATTTGGAAGAACTGTGACTAGAGAATTTACAGTACAATGTATTCACTCCAAAACTCAGAAGCAACTCCAGATTTTTCATCGTAGATGACCACCAATTAAAAGGAAGAACCATCAGACAAAACAAGTGTCACCCTCAACGCAACAATAGATGATAATTATTCCAAAAAATAAGAAATATTGATAAATTGTTACATGTATGAAGAGGTACCATAGCCAAAATGCAGATGGTCAAAACAGCATTAGCAGTTTCTTCAAAAGGAACTGGACATAGAACGGTAAGCATACTCACAATTTGATTGATAAATTCTGTGGAACATCCCTTGAAAATATTAACCTCTTCGATGTAGGACTTATATAAGCTCTGAGAAATCTGCAAATGAGTAAATTAGTTCATCAATGAGACATTGAAATTGTGAACCTTTTCAGAAAATAATGAAAGATAAAAATTAATGTTAAGGCAAAAAATAAGTTAGAAAATGAATTTAGCGGCACTGTGAACATTATCCCGCAGCATTAAATTTAGCAAATCAGCGAATATTTTGGTAGTCAAAGAATAAAGCATGAAAACAGTTAGAAAATTAAAACTGCGGAATTCACTATCAAAGGACATGGCGGAACAAAGATCATGCAATGGGTAATGCGACTAACCTACAGCCTACTGAAAGCATTTTGCAATCACAAAACAAACAAGAAAAGTAAGCGTTACATTATTTACACGTTTACTCTTTTTGTTACCTTAGCACGAATGGAGATGGGAATATCTTGGAGTACGGCAGCATCTGTGTAGCTGCTCTCATACTGCAAGCGCAAATGACCTTTGATTTGATTACGAATTTCCTTCCCAAGTCTATTTCTGTTCATATATTTCATTAGATCTGTCATTTTATCCCTATATCTCTCTGTCTTTGATCCTTTGACAATTAATGCTGTCATGTTACCAATCAGATAAGCACCAAGAATCATGTCGAAAGAAACATAAATCATGATGAAGATCATTTCTCTCACATTGACTGCATGTATATCTCCATAACCTGTACCAGACACAGATTTAGGTGTCATGTTACTAACCATGAGAAAAATAGGAACCTGTTCAAACAAAAACCACAAGTTCTTGCTAGCCAAAAGGAGATCATAGTTATTGAGTTACAGTAGTGGACATGATACTTTATATAGATATCTCGAAATCAACAATTGTGTTGCACTGATTAGCAGACTATCACTTGTTACTCCTTCAAACAAGATCTCAAACATTCAATTTCTGGCTCACAATATTTGTTGTGAGAGCACCAGCAGATAAATTCATTTGAGCAGTACATTTCAGCAATTATTTGATAGTTAATACTTCTAAAATGGAGGAAGTTGGTTATCTCATATAGCGACCTCTATTATGGAGAAGTAAGATCATATCTCAAGGTGCAATATCACAATTAGCCATCTGGTACTCCTAAACATCTTGGGGCTGGTTTCCTATAGACTAACCATCATTATGGCTTGCCTAATAACACTCACGAAGCTTATTTAGCTACTATTTGACGACTCAAATTCATTTTCTGGTCACACTATGAGAACTATAGTACTGCAGACAAATATAAGAGACTACTTTTGTCATATGACACTCAAATAATCACAGTCAAGCTTATGCATACATGACTTGTCCAACTTAAGCAAATAAAAAAGATGGCATAGATCTTTGTATACGTATGTAGATTAAAACATCCGTTTCAAAACTCTCTTTCTCTAAAGGCCCCCGGCCCTCCATCCCAAACAACAAGTGACAAAAAAAAAAAAAAAAAAAGGAGATAGAGTAGGTAGGATCGCAACTAAAGGCAAAATACACGAGGAAAAAATTAGCAACTTCCTTCTCTCGAACAATCGAGGAGTCAAAGTAAACAAGTCCCCTATGTGTTCCTGATTGTTAAATTTCCCTGTATTGTATAAGTTAATTTCTCTTTATTCCTCAAAAATAATTTCATAAACCTTGGGGCCTTTTACGTATTTCAGGTTTTTACAGTTGGAACGAACATGTCAAAGGATCAAATAACAATATATATATATATATATATATATATATATATATATATATATATATATACATTTTTTTTTTTTGAAAGATGTGAATGATAATGAGTTGCACTTACCAACAGTTGCCATAGTGACGATGGCAAAATACATCGAAGTTGTGTACCTCTTCCACAGATCAATCTCTCTGAAGTTTGAATACTGGTAATCACCTAGCTTCAAACTCCCAATCCATGTGTAGCCTTCTTTCTCAGGAGGCATGGTGGTAGCAAGATAATAGAATATGCATGCTGCCGTATGTGTACAATAGAGCTCAACGGCAATAAGCTTTATTATCCTAGTAAAGAGATAGTTAATCCGAATATCTTTCTCCATGTTCTGGAAAAAATTATTGAGCTTGCGCACCCGACTTAACCTAATCCAGAGAAGACATCTTACCAATTCTTTGTTGCCAACAGCCTAATTTACAAAAATTGCATCACATAGGGTCAGATTTCATGCTGCAATCTATTAATAGATGCAAAATTATGAAATTCAGAAACCACAATATCTAGGCATAACAATCTATGAGTTGTCTTCTGTTTCATGCCTTAATAAGTTGATTGTTAGATGTACAAAGTAAACAAGATATTGACTAACAAACAGAAAATCATTCCTCAAATTGGAATAATTTAAGTCTCCGAAGGAGTGAAGGAAATCCATATTTTCATATAGATCACCACTATCTGACAATTCTGTGGTGCTTATAGCTGGTCTTGTTTGCTCTTCAAATAAGTACAAGAGGCAACTGTGTTGTTGTCTTTCGGTCAGTAAAGGCTTAAGGCTTCCTTTTGGTAACCAGCTCTCGTACCACTGAGATACAAGATTTTATCTACAATCTTCTTCACCCTTGATCGTGAAATATCAATTGTTCATTCGATCGATTAGAGTACCAAAACCACTTAATCAACCTAACATTAAATAGAAATGAACCATGATGAATGATATACGGAAAACAAAGAGTACAACCTTATAAATAATATCCCAAGGCATGCAACCAAGAAAATCCACGATAAAGTGGGATTTTATGTACCTGACAAGAAACCAGACAATCACGGAAAGATTAATAGACTAAATAAAACAATAACAATTCAGTATATTGCATAGTTTTAGGGGAAGGAAAACTAACCGAAGGGCAATTGGAGTTCGTTTATAGACCATTCGATAGGTCTGACTATCTCTATAGGCCACAAAGAATTGCAGGATAATGTCCATGAGGAAAGCTACTTGACCAGCAATATCCAGGAAGAAGAGGTTTCTGGGCAATCCCCTGAAGAACGCGAACTCTAAAGGTGTAAAGAATGACGAGTAAACAGCCCAAATGAGTATGAACTTTTCCCATGCCCGATACCACCTGCATTCATCCTCACTCATGGTTATGTGTTTGATATGTCCATGAAATGTTCTCTAGGGTGTCGAAACTGGATTACAGGTAAACAACCCTTGTGGCACAAAGACTATAATAAAAATCACAAAATTCGTGGCACATTACCACCATCATTGTTGATAAGACCACTTTGCCAGCCAGAAACCATGCCATGCTTCAGGAGCATATGTGTTCAGTTTACCTTTTCACTGGGAGATAATTAAAAAAGAATCTTTTCATTTTACTTACTTTCCACTTCTTATTCTTTGATTAACTTCAAATTGCTAAAGATATATATATTTTTTTCCTTTTGAATAGAGTAAATGCAATTGCAGGAAAGTGTACATAGATGCTATCCAACTATACCTTTGCACTAGTAATGTCGAGGCAGGGCAGAGTTAACTTCCTAAGTCCAGCAAAGTAACAAATTTTAATCCCTCTCATATTGGGTTGAAGTACATGATTTTACATCAGAAGTTCATTGAAATGAATTATGGTAAATAGGAAGTTAATATACATGATGGCCCTTCATTCATCCGCGTGAAATTGTTGTTCAATTAGCTTAAGAGTTTGCATGTTCTACACCACAATATATTCCTTAAGAAAAGTTGTCAGATAACTAATTCATATATCTAACAATTCGCTTTTGTTATGCAAGCTGAAAACCAAAAAAAAAAAAAAAGGCAAAAGGTTAATAGCTGTATAAAACATGATTTCAAAAATTAATTAAGAATGCAGGTATACAAGTGCTTTGCATGAATACTTCTTCCAGGGGATAGTTTTAACCACAACTTTCAAGTTGAGGTCCAATCTATCACCTTCTCAAAGTGTGTATCTTTTGAGTTCATGTGCCAATGACCATCATGCATGCGTAGCGCCATATACCAGGTGAAATGAATAGGATCCTTCGGATGTCCAATGCCTGCTAGGACAATTGACTTGCTTAGTTGGCTCATGCTTTCTCTACTTTACGAGCCAAGGCAACGACTTACTTAGCTAGCTCTACATGGCGAAGAAGAAGGGACAAGCGCAGAGCTTAGTCTTAAGCCATAAGACTTCAGAAGATTAACTTCAGTTTCTTAATGCATTCTAAGAAACATGGAACTTCTAAGTTCACAGCTTTAATCCAGTTTTATAGACCCATTGTCCATCAAACTTCTTGGACGGAGATTATTCGAGAAACAATTGTATGCAGTGTTAACTTTTGGTATCTTCTTGTTGTTGATGAATATCACTAAAATAAGTCAAAGCCAAAGGAGAAAATTCGTTTCACATCCATACTCCAGATGTAAACAGGATCCTCCGCCCGCTTCCTGGACATATGTGTTTGTTGTGTTCAACTAAGCGACTAATTGCTGCTATATTTTATTTCGCTAATAAAAAAAGAGTTGGCACTAAGCTCCTTTTATTTGCCATCTTCTAATCGTTGAGGCTTTGGCATTGCTAACCTTTATTTTAATATTAGTTTTTGGTTCTCTTTCCAGCAAAAGAGCTACTTGGTTTTCTCAGCTAAAGAGGCAAATGTGCGTCACTGAGCTGGCAAATAAAATTAAGTAAAACAATCGATTAACCCATCAAAGTTCTTAAATTCTAACATTCACCCTAATTAACCAAAAAAAAAAAGGGAAAAAAGAAGAAGAAGAAGAATACCAGGTAACATGTACATATTACATATATCTAACAATCAGTAATCCATGAAATCTCTAACTAAACAAGAAGTTCCATTTGAATACTTACTCTGGTAGTACTCAACAAAGATTGAATCCCATGTCAAGTTGTCAACAACTCACATGTATTCAATAGTTTTTTGAGAAAGAAAGATATAGGCAGTTGGATTTAGAAACAATCCAATATCAAACGCAGCAATCTTTTGTCTTTTCTAAGCTTGCTCTAGGCAGGCCAAGTGGATGAACAAGAGTTCTAACAATCTAGGCAGAGAACTAAGATGCACTGTGACTTGTGACAGTTGCGTAATACAATGAAACAGGTAGGTCCGTTGCTTCACTAGTCCAGCACATTAGTGCCGCCATGGGCTTTCTAAGACATTCTGGACACAACAAAACATTTTTACGTTTTATTCTCTCTCCTTCTATTCACAAACTCAAGTTAGCCATTTGTTGTCCTGCGTTCTATATTAAAGTAATTGCGATCTTACCTCGTCTAAAATAAAAATGTAACTGTCAAGCTTCTTATGTAGTATTTCTCTGCCACCCTTTACACCATCTTTAAATACAATCAAGGTTTCTATGCAATTTGAAAGAATGGTAATTTCAATAAACACTTCCTCTCCATCTCCCAAAAAAAAAAGGACGGACAAGAAATATATATCATCTGCAATTTTCCCGTCTTGAAGTAAAATCAACTAGAGCACCTCTCCAAGTTCAAGTTGTCACCTTGGCCAATATTATATTCTGTAAGTGCCAAAAAGTCTCCATTTTACTGATTTTCTCTTTTCAAAGGGGAAAAAAACGCCGATTTTACAACATCAATCTAAAGAGTAAATAAATCTTGAGACCCTCATACATATTGTGAATGCCAAAATTATCCAGTTGCGTCCATATTACAGCATCCATGTCATGCCCCAGGCCTGACTCAGCGCACAATCAGAGTTTTAATAGCTAAGTCCAACTATTTGGGTTCAACTTATAAATTGATTCATATTAACTTTTTTGATGTGGGACGAGATATCACAATCTACCTATAATAATGACTCGACTTGAGCTCAGCCACTTGGGTATATAGAACGCTAAAAGCCACGAAGCAATTAATTTCCTCATTTTCTTAACGTATGCATCATTGAGGGGCAGATTGTCTGCAGTTGTAAAGACAACAATTAGCAGCGACTTATGTGATTAGATCGAACATTTGATTTCCCAAAAAAAAAAAATGGAAAAACCTTTGTGAAGTCCAAATAGACATCACTTGGCCAATGGCTTGTCTAGATTACTAATTGGCCTATGTTGTTGACACGTGGCTTTCATTTTGGTCGCACACAAAAAATGGCTCATCTAGACCATTGATTGGCAGGTGCTAGTTTTGATTTTCATCTCAGATCTTTCCAAAATAAATTAAAATTTTAAAAAATATCAGCCCAAATCCAATCACATGAACCATGGCTTGATTTGAGCTAATTGACCTGTGTAACTGTAGTTTGATCTCCATCACTCTATACCTAAGGATTTTATTTTCAGACAATAATACAATGATGCAATGTCACCAAATAATAATTTTTTGTACAAAAAGGTAACTTTTTATAAAGATTTACTCTTTTTTAACAAAAAAAAAATTACTATTTTTTCGTTATTTTCTGTTACCACAATATTTTTATGGAGTGTGTTACACTTCATCTTTATTGCCAGTTTTTTTTCCAATCCAAATTCATAAAGTCAATTCCCTCTATCAAAGTTAACTCTTACTTATTATGCTAGTACTACAAGTTCATCTTGTCAAAATATATTACTTGTACAACTATTTCATTTCAGGATAAGTAAGAAACGGAAGGAAACGGACCTGTTTTCAGGATGAATCACGAGTCCTCGGGACAGGTCTTTGAGGCCATTGATAACGCTTTGTCTGCTAAACTTCCGGCGGTGAGTCGACGAGTCGAGTCCTAACTCGTTTTCGATCAATGCGAATCTGCTTCCTCGCGATGACTTTATCCTGTCTCTTAAATCTTGTACCTCATATTCTTCTTCTCCTCCTCCTCCATTTACGCTGTCTTCTCCTTCTCTATTCCCTCTCCCCATTTATACTAGTGGGATTCTCAAAAATAATGTAATCTTTAGTAATGGAATCTCGGGAGTTCGATTCGATTCGATTCGTTTCAATATTTACGTGTGCATATATGTATTTGATTGTGTTGCAGGCTTGAAAGTTGGTTTTTGAAAAAATTTTGGACCAGAAGGTTTGTATGAGCAATTAATCAGTAGAAATTAGAGTCGGATTCAGAAGTTCAAATTCAGAGACTGGGCTATAAGTTGAAATGAAAGAGGAGAGCGTCTTCGTATTTATACGCAAGCGAAAGATTATTATATTTTTTGAAATCAATTAATAAAAAGGCAGTAAACTTTTTAACATGGCAGGCTGGCGGCCTTTTCTTTCATCACGGCTTTTTTTTATAGTTTATCAAAAAATTTTGACTCCTATCAACACAGGGTGCATGGGAGAAAAGAAAAGTTTTCTATTGAGTGTATATTTGTTCCTCTTATAATAATTTTTTATGTATTTGTTTGATGGTGTCGCCTCCGTTTGTTTGATATGTTTTTTATAAACATTATTTTTAAAAATTCCATATACGTTTTCTAACCAACTTTTTATATTTCAAACCCGTACGTCTTTCCATCACCATTTTATTTCCCGTACACATTTATTAAAAAAAATAATTCAAACTCAGTTTTTTAAAAAAAAAACCCAAAAAATAAAATCCAATTACAAAATCACCGCAATGTTATTTGTTAAAATTTTTATAGCAATATAGTTTACCATAGTATTAACCAAGAAAGGTAAGGAATAACTTGTTTTTTAAGATAGTACGTTAATATTCTTAACAAAAATAAGTTATCAAAGTCATACTAACAGTTTTCTCCAAAAAAAGAAGCAAAAAAATTTATCGACTCGAATTCGAAAAAAAATTTATCGACTCATTTGTATGGGAAAATGGTAGCCAATTGATTTTTTTACATAGACTAAATTTAAGATCTTATCCTAACTAAATTGAATATCTGTCAAATCACCATGCAATAATTACTTTTGTACCATATTAAACGTTCGTGATAATTTTACTAAATTATGGCTATTTTGGAGTTTGTTTAATCTCTGAAAAAAATTTGGTAACTGATGCGGGATTAAAAAGTTGATCACATGCTAATACTAGTTTATTTATGTGGGATAAAATTAATTGCCTTTATGTGTCATTATGTGTGAGCACAGAAATGCAGCACGAGGGAACCACTGAGATTGATTCAGCTGTTGATTTTTCATTCGTTTAACAAATTTCGATGTTGATTTGTGTGGACACCAATGGTGGGTTGATGTCGTGGTTGTGACGCGCGATAATGGAAAAGGCGGCTATTAAATTATTTGGCTACGTTTTTTTTTTTTTTTTTTTTTTTTTTGAGAAACTTATTTGGCTACGTTTGTGTCTATCTTCTCTGGCCTGTTCTTCTATTTATGGACAACTCATCGAGATTGCTTCTATCCATTTTTTAGATGAAAATATGAGAGGTAATTATGCTTTGACTATCATTTATTGTTGGGCATATTGTGGGATTAAAGACCAAAGGGTGTTTGGTTTTGAAAAATCCACTAACAAACATAGTTCATATTTTAAACAATAACTATTACTATCTTTCTATTAAAATCAAAGTGATTAGCTAGGGTCTTTATGATTCTCTTAATATACTACTTTATGAAACTTATTAACCCTTTTGGACAAAAATATACCCATTTTATTACTAAATTAAACATGTTGTGGAATTAATCAAAATCCATACTTATAGTCAGATTAATGATATTCATAGTGCTAGTGATTGAAGAATTTGAATTAAAACGTCTTCTAAATATGTTTCTTTTGAAAGGTAAACTATGCACAACATCATGAAAGTCCAAATTCAAGTGGCTTGTGGAAGGGAAAGATCAAAAGTGGTTATATATGTGCATGTACATGTATCTTCTTATACCTAACCTAACTTTATATAGAAAACAATGTGAAATCTCTGTCTAATAATTTTTTATAGTGTGCAATTGTGTTTAGTATAAAATTACGTCGTATTAATATGGAATTGTGAAACTAACAATTGGATTACAAAGAAATTGGACAAAGTATTTGAATTGGAAAAAAGGATAAAATTACCAACAAACAAGTATTAGTAGCAGATAAATTGACTGCTTGAGAGAATTAATACACCAATTGAAGCATAAACTAGTCTATATTGCGTGAAAATTTGGATTGACAGTTTGACCCGTTCTTACACATACGGAGATATGTGTATCTCTATCCATCTCGCTGCGCAAGTTGATTCATGAATATGATATACAGCTTGACTTTTATCTTCTTCTTTTTTTCCATGAAAATTTCTCTTTACAACTTTGACGTAAATATATGTTACCATGTAACCTAATTTTATTGTTTCTGATTTGAACTTCAATATTTTCGAAAGCGTGTCAAACCAAGGTTGACAAGTGGGCGAGAAGACCAATTATTGTGTAAAATATCATACATGCAACAAAATGTTTTGCCAAGCTGCCCATCAAAACAAGTTATAACTTAGTTCTTTGATCCAAATTATGGTTGAACTGCTCGTTGAAAGTTGCCAAGTAGTCTAAGGTTAGGTGTGATGTATATTTCATCCTTACATCGCACAATCATGGTTAAATTGTAAATCAAACGTTTTCTCGAGGGAAATCCTATAATGACATACATTAATTTAGTCATTTAGTTAAGTGAGGATTAAGTTGTATTAGTAAATTTGTTTCTAAAAATAATAATAAATTTGCGGCAACGTATATTATCGTAAGATTGTTCTGTATTCGATTATGTGGTGAAAACATTACCTTTGACTCTTTTATAAATTATAGCCAGAATCATGATAAGACAGCGGAAGCCCCGGAAGGCAAAAGGTTGTCTTTTGTGCAGACAACCATGTAATGATAGGTGCTTGCACGGCGATGTTCTAGCCAGATGGACAACGTTGGCACATTTATAGTTCTTAAATGGCCTTTTTGGTTTACAGCCAGATCACCTCACTTCGATTATAAGCTGGAATCTAACTAGAGCTTTTAACGAGTCGAATTGAGTTGAATACTTTTTGTTCAGATTATGTTCGTTTAATAAATGAATCGGTTCGGCTCGGTTCGATTATTAAACGAGTTAATATTTGTATTCGAGCTCGACTCGTCAAATAAAATACATGCTCGAGATCGAATTCGATTCGGCTCGTTTAACATAAACGAATCGAGTTCGAATAAGTTCGAACGGACTTGGCTCGCTTAACACAACCAAACAGAACTCGATCGAACTCGATTTTTAGGTAATCGAACAAAGTTCGATTGAGCTCGAATATTTTTATTTTAAAAATAATGTGAAAAAACACTATTACCCTATGTTCACGAACACAAACGAGCGTTTGCGAATAGTATTCAAGTTTGTTCGTTTAATAAACGAGTTCAAATCCTTATTTGAGTTCGGCTCGTTTGACTATTCGAATGTTCAAATGAGCCGAATTCGAGCTTTTACGAGGAGAATCAACCTGTATTCGCGAACAGCTCAGTTCATTAAAAGCTCTAGGTCTAACCCTGAAAATCACAGATAGTATACCTATCTAAAAGCTCCCCCCCCCCCCTCCCAAAAAAAAAAAAACCCCCAACAAAAAAAAACAAATTAAAAAAAAGGTTGCCTAAATCATATTTTATCTTCCATTGCGTTCCCTTGGTTCTTCATAAAAAAAATTGATGTTAGCCTATCCACATTACACTTGTCAATTATAGTTATACATTTGTTCTCCTCTTTTCAAAAGCATGATGATGGTATTTTATCCTCTCACTGATATGTTTTTCTTTCTCATAAAATTCTCATGTTGGTGCAATAAGAACAACCTAACATAGATTTACTCCATGTTCTTACACTAAAACTTATCAATCAGAACCAGAGAAAATATGTCTAATGGCTAATTTGATATAAAATAACTTGAAGTATATAATGCTGGTTTATACAGAACGGGTGATTATTACGTGGACTAAGTATACGACTCCACATGTGAATCTTGTGATATAAAAGAATGTCACATAAGAATTTGTGAACCGGATCCATGTAATAATTTTCCATACAGAATGGTCAAACCTTTGCTTCATCCCAAAGTATTGATATTGCCAAAAGAAAACGACAACCTAAAAATTCAAACCTGAGTAACGTCACTGACTTATTGGAGATGGTATTTCTGCCCTTCAATTGCTCTTTAAATTCTTTAATGCCAAGTTTGGTCCTAATGCAGCTCCACGGAGACTGCGGCTGAATAATAAATTAGGCTTGGCAATCACAGGGCAAATCTAGTGCTGTTTATTAGGATGCATGGTTTTCAAATTCGTATTAGAATGTTTAGGTGATAAATTATAAATGAGATAGTGAAGGGTATAAATTAAGCTTATTGATTTCTTAGGGAGAATTACAATTTTGATACCAAATGTTTGGGCCATCAGCAATTTTAGTTTCTAAAGCTTAGACGACGACAAATCTGATACTAAACTTTTAAAATTTTCAGCATATTTAATCCTATTAACCGATTTTGTCAAAATCTTACTAAAATTCAGTCACTACATGTTGTTACCAAATTTTCAAAAATAATTTAGAAAAAAAGAAAAAAATTAATTGACATATTTTGCAAATAAAGGCACATGCGAATGCATTGTCTAGGCAGATTTTTTCAGTTTTATCTACTTATTTATCGTATATGAACTCAAATTAGTGCCTTTAATTACAAACTATAGCAATTACAATTTTCCTATGTTTCTATTTTTTAAATTGTTCGCTAAAACGTGAGTATTATGTGATCGGATTCTAATAAGATTTTGGCAAAACTAGTCAATAAGATTAAATATACTGAAAAATTGAAACGTGTTAGTACTAAATTTGCTTTCATCTGAACTTTAGGAATTAAAACTATCGATACCCTAAACATTTGGTATTAAAACTGTAATTTTCTCTTTCTTATATTGGATTGGTGATATTAGGTGGGGCTAAATAATAAAAAGAGACTATATAAGAAAATCAAAACCAAAAGGCCAACAGCTTTTCCCCTGATTACTGGCCAAACTTGACTTTGATGAATTAGGTACAGACACCGACCACAACCATGTTCTCGGCAAAAAAAAAATTTGCCCTAAACCATCTACCAATTATGAGGCAATACTATGTTGTTTTTATCAATTAAAGTATGATACAAAATTAGGATCAAATTTTTACGATGATAACAACTGATATGATTTTATATCTTTCATTGGATATTTTGCGTATTTTATACTTTGCTCACCGTACGTACTTAACATTGTTCACTTATACTACGTACTTTACATATTACCATTTCCGTTCACTTATAATGTTGTGTTACATGTTCACTTATATGGACCCGCGTCATATAAAAGTAAATGATTAAATACGTATATCTGTATCAGAAAGCGGACAAAAAGGTATTTTTAGATAAGATGATTAGTGAATTCCAGTTAATACATGAAAGGACTTCGACTTAAATCACAAAAATAAAAAAAAAAATTACTAAGAATAGTGGATTGAAACTGCAGCTGCATTTCAGTTTTGAACACTCTATCTTTAAAATTCCAACAAAAAAAAAAAGACAAATTTTATTTCATCAGATTATAGAGTTTTCGTTTAATTATTCAGCCAGGTTACAACTATTCAAAAATCGTGTTTCGTACACATTTTTTGGCTAAACATCTCAAACATTTGATTTGTCTAAGGAAAATTTACATAATTAGATTTTCTTGAAAATTGGTTCATCTAAGTGTTGCTTTAGCACTAAAAATTTGCCCTTTATAGTGATATTGAGTTCATCAAAGCTGAATTTTGGAGCATCCAGGACCGATCCAAGACCAAGGGTGAGAAGCTGTGAAAACAGCCACTCCTGCCTTCTCGAGGATAACGTCCACGGCTGCAAGGCAGAGAGCAACTATGGGTGAGTGACAAGCAGCCCACAGCTGATTTCAACTGCCTGTGGCAGATGTATCGGACTTCTGCTGTGGGGTATCCTTTCAAGTGTTACTGGTTTCGCAGAAGCTGCGGTTGGTTATCAGAAGTTTTATGAACTTTTACTTTTTGTTGTTAGTTTCTCCATTCTTTTGTGACTCTTGTAGGTTTTCTTCTTAATATGGGTTTGGGCTAGTTTAGGACTATAAAAGATTTCTTTAATCTCCTTTTATAATAGCTAGACATTATTATTCTTGAAATTCAATAAAATTGTAGGTTTTTCTTGCATCTTTGATTCAATATTTCTTTAGAAATTTGTTGTTAAATTTATTCTTTCGTTACGCTTTCGTATACAATATTTCTTTAGAAATTTGTTGTTAAACTTATTCTTTCGTTATGCTTCCGTATACCCAATTGTTTAAAGCATGCTGCGAATCTGCGATTGCTAAAGTCAAATTACAAAGTGAGTCATCAACTTCTTTGATGCAACCTCCACAAAAAAACCTTTAATGGTGAATGACAAAGCTACGGAATGTCAAAAGTGGGAGGACTATCAACTTTACTTGGTATTAATAATTCAAAAGAAGTGATTAAAGATATAAAAAGCCAATTAATTAAGCTGAACCACAAATAAATTCTATTAATGGACATCTAGCAAGCACAAACGACTTACTAATTTTCTATAAAACCATCAGCCTCAAACACAAACCAAATTGCTGATGTTCAACTCCACTTAAAAAGAGTATTCAAAACCAAGTTTTTGCAAGTGTTGAACCCACTTAGCACCAATGATTAAAACTCACTTGCCTTTAAAAAGTATTAAAAACTAAGTCATTGTACAATTTGTGCTATTTGTCAAAGATTGTTTGCTAGCCACTTAATTTATACTCTGTAGTTAGGTCGCAAAGGTCGCTTTTCAATCCCAAATAGGGAAAGCAAGCACAAGTTTAGTGATTATACTGTTTTAGTAGTTTATACTATGAAGTGAGGTTGCTGTTTCATATTGATTATTGATAGATATTATTCATCAAGAAACTTATCACATGTGGTGAGTAGATAATATTACCCTTTCTTTTGTTTTTTCTTTTGAACTAATGACGCCAATCTATAATCTTTACTCATTAACATGTGTTGCTACAAGAAAAAGTAGTCTTTATGGTGGCAATCAAGTTACAAAAAGTAGAATACAATCCACAGATATGTTTGTGACTCATTTGTGATTTGCAAATTGAGGAAGGTCACCACCTAGAAACTTCCCATATGCAATTGTGAATTGCAAATGAAGATCATACTATTATTTATAGTTAGTATTAAACCCATGAATTATACGAGAGATCATATCTATTAAAGATAATAATAATAATTATCTGTTCTATTTTTTTAGCTAAACATTTAATTCTACGTTAAATTTAAAAATAATTTGTTATAATATACTTTTATAGTGCATCAGACAAATTATTTTTTTGCTTTATGAATGGACAATTGGCTGAAGAGATGCCCTTCTCTGTCCTTCATCCCGTCTAAGATATTCACCCTTGTTCCCGTTAACCATCCAATCTACTTAACTACCTACCCTCTTTGGCGCTGCCCATATATCTCTTTGCGATCTTAGATGCTCATTTTTAAATTCTGTTTTTCAATTGTTACTAAGTGTGTGTGTGTGTATATATATATATTTATAACTACGTATTTAAGCAAAATATAAAGAAAAAAAAATTTTTAAAAATATTCAAACTTTAATATATGCTAAATATTTTAAAATATGTTACAAATTCAATACAACATATACAAAAAATATTTTAAAATATTACCCATATTTTCATAGAAAAGCTATGTTAGAATTTTGATTTATAGTCAAAACTTCAAGTATTGGTTATCAAAATGTAATTATGATGCAAATGAAGAAAAATAAAAAAATAAGAAAAAATTATTGTTAGAATAATTTCTTTTATTAAATGCATAATCTAAATTTATTAATGAAATTTTAAATTTGTCTTACTATTAATTCAATATAGAAGTGGTGTACATGTAAGATTTGTACACACTGCACATTTCTTACCATGATCTTTCGTATAAAAAGGTTCAAAAAATAAATTGCCAGATTAGATTATAATTTTTCAACAATGTTACATAGAAATTGTTAACACTAATGTTAAAACTTAAAATACAGAAAACTATAATTTTGCAACATAAGAGCGTTCAATTTTTAATTTAGGACATTAAAACTCTCGTAGTAATATTGACAAGTTAAATCTTGAGTCATTAATGGTGGTTATTTCCCGATCATGGAATTCAAAATTTAAAAAAATAATGTAGAAATGTTTTGTAAAGAAGGATTAACTGATTTTACCATAAGAAAAAACTTAAGAAAAGATAACTACAGAGAGAGTTTAGAAATTTAATATTATCTACCTTAATTACAATTAGTAATTAATATAATTTTAAAATAAAAATTAAAAAATGTGAACTTGTCACATCAGTGCCTCATGCACGCATACATGTGTGTGCGTGTAAATTCTTCCTTTTTTTTTTTTGAGTTAATAAATTCTTCCTTTTTGATGCAAATAATTACTCCCCAAATTTTTGTAATTCAAGATTTATTCACAAATAAAAATAATTCTTCAGCAAATAAAAATAAACAAATAAGTAAATTGTATATAAATTTGCACATCTAATATAAGAGACTAGAGGAAAAAAATTTGTTATTTCCCATGTTGCCAAGTTTAGATACAGAATAAGGGAAATAACATTAAAAATTTGAGAAATTATAGGAGACAAATTTAGAAAGTTGATATGAAATGCAGGAATCTTAGGCTTTGTTTGTTTGTTATTGTTTTTTAGAAACATATTTTTTAGAAACTTCATACACGTTTTTCAACTACCTTTTTATCTCAGGAATCTTAGGCATTGTTTGTTTGTTATTGTTTTTTAGAAACATATTTTTTAGAAACTTCATACACGTTTTTCAACTACCTTTTTATCTCACATACACATTTACTAAAAATAATCTTTAAAACAACTACAATAATATTTTTTAAAAAATACTCCAAAAAATACTCATTCATCCATTTCCATTGTAAAAGTTATATAAGCTATCTAAATGAAAAGCTGTCCAACTGAGCACTTACATGGATATAGTCTTAGACTTTGCTAATGAGTGTGTATTTGAAAGCATACGAGTCACAAATAAATTTTTGATTTTTTTGTCATCTGAAAATTAATTGGCAGTCACCAAAACCAATTTTATCGTATTGCATAACAAAAGTTAGTCTTTCGGTATAAAAAGGATTCAATGAATATTTTGTGGCTCACATTACAAGCATAAGTTGTTCATTATTCTCGAAAAGTGGCCAGAAAGATACACATTGAAAATATGCAATATGCAATTTGACAGCCAAAAAGAAACTGCCTCCAGTTGATCATCACTTTAATCTGACACACATGTTGTCTGAGACTTATGACTGGTATTCATCTTCCTGCTTGTCATTATCTCCTTGCTGTGTTATGTGCGTGATTGGTTATTACTTTTCACCCACTGGTTCTTTGAAAAGGCAAACAATATTGTGATAAAGTTCAGCACTTTTGTCTAACCTTCAGTTCACGAATTTAGGTCATATACCACCTCTAGAAGTATGTAAACACTGGCAAACAATCTGGTGATCCACAATCTTTATTGTTACTTTTTTTTTTTTTTTTGAGGGTTTTTTGTTTTTGTTTTTGTTTTTTCTGTTGTGGGGGGGGGGGGGGGGGGGAGGGGGGGGTTGGAGTTGTGGCTGTTTAAAGCACAATCTTTTTCTTGAAATGTGCTTCTTCCTCCCTCCCTTTTCAGCATTCTCATGCATACCGTGAAGTGCTTTATGATTCTCATGCAGTTAAGCAATTTTTCAAATACTATACAGCACTTTCTCCAGATCAAGTTTTTTTTTTTTTCCTATCACAATCATTTTCTCCCTTTAAAAAACCCCAACCCACCAAAAAAAGAAACAAAGTTATTGGTCTATCAAGGAACTTAGTGGCCATTAATTAAGCAGAATGTAAATTTATATCAATAAGTTGTCAAGCTTGAAACAGTTAATATGCTAAGTGTGGTTAAGCAGAACTTTATCCAATTAAAGAAGCTGAGGAATGACAAAGCAAAACAGGGAGTCGTGCTCAACCACTTGTGCATGTAAGACAGACAAGCACTTCTTTTTTGGCGGAGTCAGACTCTACTGTTTGTCATCAGAACGGAGTTGCGAAAATAGCTACCCCGTACCATGAAATTTAGCTCATCACTGGAAGTGATGATTAAGTTGTAATCTTTTTGAAATTACCTCATCCATTTGCCAAAAAGACAAAAAAAAATCTCATGCAATACTATATTTTTATATATCCATGGGAGTTGGTATAGAGTCAAATTAACTGAGCTCGAATAAATTAATAATCAACATAATTTGGTTAGACTGCCTCCTTGCGAGATAACATAAACAACTTTCAGCTTCTTCTACCATTTCAGTGGCATAAATTGAAGAATATGATGAGAATGATATGTTCCCAAGAAGAGTGCAAAGAAGGTTACGATCATGATAGTTGGTTTCAATTTTTCTGATAACAGCAGAACTTTCTTTAGCAGTGGAAAACAAAAATTTTTCTGATGACCTTTGAGTTTCAAATTGCACATTTAATGAATTTTAAACCCCTTTTTAAAACATCCAGACTTTGAACTCCAGTATACTTTTAGTGGCCTTCGCTAACTGTATAAAGTTATTCGTTGATCTAATTTGTATTACACGAGTAGCGAATACTTAAAATATTCAAATTGGAGTATTTCAAAGGCATTGGTAATTTATTTACGCCTTCAAAATTATCTCGACAAAGGCGTGAGTTTTATTGAGTCCAATCTTGCGCTTCTACAAGCTCCTTGGTTGCCAAGGAGTGTGAATAAGTCTAAACAAACTAAACACTCCTGTGCTCAAACTTATGTAATTGTTTTAATCTTTGACTTATTTATATTTTGAGTCGAACTCAAACGAACTTCCATCGGGTAATTTTTTTTTATTTTATTTATCAAGCTAAACCCGCTAAGTGGATAGAAATTAGGGTTAATAATGCTTTGCCCCCCTGAACTTATGGGGTAGTCACACTTTACCCCCCTCAACCTTAAATATATACACTTTGCCCCCCAAAGACTAGTTAACATTAGAAATAAAAAAATGAGTGAGGTTATGACATTATCACCCTTTTCTTAATGAATATATTTATAACTTAATATCATTTTCTTTTATTTTTAAAAGATTTATATATTCTCTATCGTATTAATTATATAAAAATATCAAATTAAAATTTTTTAAAAAGTTAATATTTAATTTATGTCCCTAAAATTTTTTATCTTGGATTAATATTTACTTCTATATATGTTTTTTTTTAAATTTATTAGTCTTTAAGTTAAACAAAAATGATAAATAACACAACTCTAAAAATAAATTCAATTACCAAAACTTATATAAAAAAGGTAATACCAAACTCATTTATGTAAAGTAATTTTTTATCATTTTAATTTATAAACTTTTAGACTAATATCATTGTTATTTTATATTTATCAAATTAGTCCAATATGAAATTCTTAATTAAAGAATTTTTTCTTATTTATTCTTTTGGACTAAACATTATATTTTTTTTGTTTGACTTATATATTGTTTTTTGCTATAATGCTGTACAACAGGCTAACTCTTCTTTTTTTTTTTTCCAAAATATTCTTTGATTAAGAATTTCATATCGGGCTAATTTGATGAATATAAAAATGACTGTGATATCAGTCCACAAGTTTAAATAAATTAAAATGATTAAAATTTAATTTAAATAAATGAATTTGGTATTACCTTTTTTATATAAATTTTGATAATTAAATTAATTTTTAGTGTTGTGTTATTTATTAGTTTTTTTTTACTTAAAGTCTAGTAAATTAAACAAAACATATATATAGAAGCAAATATTAATCCAAGAGGAAAATTTCAAAGATATAAACTAAATTTTAAATTTCTGTAAATTTTTTTAGTTTGATATTTTTGTATAATTAATGCGATAGAAAAGATATAAATCTTTTTAGAAATGAAAGAAAATGATATGAAGTTATAAATATATTCATTAATAATAGGGCAATAATATCATACTACTCACTTCTTTTTTAATTTTTAATTTTGACTAGTCTTTGGAGGGCAAAGTGTATATATTTAAAGTTGAGGGGGGTAAAGTGTGACTACCCCTAAGTTCAGAGGGGCAAACTGTTATCAACCATAGAAATTAATAGCCTACATGGTAAGAAAGTATTGGAATCGGAAATAAGAATAAACTCAATAGTTGTTGCTTGAATTACGAGAATATGAATCTGGCAGTCATAATCAAGCCAAAAAATCTTACTATTTCCAATTCTCTTAAATTTGGTGGATTTTGCTCCAAATTCAAATTTGATTCCAATTGTCCTACCTTTGTCTATTATTCTCATTCTAATTTCGATTCTAATGTGCGAATCAAGTGTTACCTAAATCTTACTCAAGTTTGGTTTTATTAGACGAACCAAATTTGAATGAACGCTTACTGAACCAAATTAAATTTAACTATTGACTAGTTTGGTTTACTTTTAAGCCTATATTTTTCCCTTCATCATGTATTTAATAGAAAAAAGTTTTAACACAAGTAACTCCCCAAAAAAAAAAACATAATGAGGCGTGATTTTCGTTAGGAGTGTAACATTTGAGTTCCATCATTTCTTCAGTCAGCACGTCAGCCCTCAATTGAGCTCCATACGACATCGTTTCTGACATCAGTACGACTTTCAGACCTTAACTTAAAACCCCGCCGCGGGTCCGCCCAATTTGATTTCACCGGGAAAAAGTGGGAGAAAAATGGAAGAAAGAATGAAATATTTGGCTATGATCGGCGCCGGAGCTCTTTTAGGTTCTGCCGCCGCCGTGGCAGTTCTCAAGCTTCTTCCCAGGTTCCTTACTAGGCTTACAAATTTTCACACCATAAGCGATTATTCTTCATTCTTATTATTATATGTTATTATTCTATTGTTATTTTTGGTGCAGAAGTGTGAGAAAGGAATGCATTAAAGAAGCAGTCAAATCGAATGGTACAATTTCTGTTGTGTATTTTTATTTAAATGTTATAATTTATCTTATGAGCTCTTCGATTTTGTTAATTTATGGCTTGATTAATTGATGTAATTGCTTTGGTTTACGAATTTAAATAATTAGGTTAAAATTTCTTAATTTGCCCTTCATAATAGTATTTAATTCCTTCTTAATAGTTAGTTTGCTTGTAATTTTATGCTTGTTTAAGATAAGCACATTGGATGTTTTTGAAGCCTTATGGAATAGCGTTATTGAGGATGAAATTATCCAGCTTGCTTGGGATTTAATTTCATTTTTTTTTATTTTGTACCAATTCTATAATTTATCCTATATTTTCATGCTTTCAAAAAAAAAAAAAAAAAAGAAGTGTTCTTTTGTATTGAACTGGGTTGTAATGGAGCAACGTTATTGCTGGATTGAGTCTTGCTCTAGTAAACAAGATAATGGAAATGTCAATGGGTTATGTTGTGACAGTGGTATTCTAAGAATATCAATAGTGTAGCCGCACTTATCTTAAAGAATTTCATGAGTATCTGGAAGATATACTAGTATGATGCTTGAATAGATGATTTACTGATGCTGTTGGCCTGGGAAGCAGCATGCTATGGTTTAGTATATGATTTGGTTATCTGGAGCTTATCAACGTTCACAAAACTCAAGTGTTCTTCAGTAAATCTGTCAAAAATGGATGGATTTTTAGAACTTATCTAATATTTACACATTTGTTTTTGCAAAAATTGGTAATAATGCACAAATGCTTGTTGGCGAACTTGTCATGACAGTTTTGGGTTAAAAAGTCCCATCTTCTCAGTCATGTAAAGTTGTCTTTGTTGGAATTTTTCCCTGATATATTTTTTATACTTTTATTTCAATAACAGATAAATGTTGTCTTTTATGCCAGGTATGAAACACCATAATTATGCTGGGATTGAGAATCAGGGGATAACTAATCCAGACTTGTTAGCTGATGAAGTAGTTTCTGAGCAGCTCACTAGGTACAGTTGATTTTTTTTTTTTTTTAAGCCAAAAAGTAATATTAGAATCAGGAAGACGCAATTCATGAGCAAATTGTTTTACCACAAGAGCAGATTTTTTTTCTCAATCTGTTTTCATTTTCTTATTTATTTGTTAACTTGCTCTTTTGGATTTTGAGAATCTGTTACTATAGTAGTTTTTTAATGCATTTAGCTGATTTTGATACTCTTCAGGTAAAGAATTAGGCAAATGAATGAGCATATTGATTATGGTTTCATTTTTCCCAAGTGTAGTGAAAAGACTATGAGTGTTGCATTCTGCAAGCAAAATGGGACAGCCTTTTGTGATTTATTTTTTCTGAAATTCCTTAAAAACAATAGAAATGACTTGGTGCTTGCTTCGTAGTGGTGGGCATTTATATGTCTTATTTACATTTTTCTTTCTGACTATAGTGGGATTATGTACTTTTTACTGTTTGACAGACATGAATCTAATAGTTATTGACTGTCAAAACAGATATTGCACTTAAAGTTGCAAGTTTCACACTTTCTCACATAGGTCTCTCGTACATAACAGATTTCTAGTAGGGGGTTTAAATGTAAAATTAAGAGTCAACTGCACAAAGTTTCTAAAACTTCTGAGAAGGAAAGTGATCTAAAAGCAGCTTATCTGAAAGCGGCTTAATAATTAAAAAAATAGAGTGATTACCTGCAGTTTAAATTCAAAGCATTGAGTGAGCACAGAGTGTTTTAGGGAAGTATGCCTGGTATTTGGATGTTTACAATCTTGTTTCAAGATTGATTTATTATGAATTCATGACATTTCATTTAGCCCTGCCGGACATTGTTTTTATAGTTTAGATTTTTTTTAAATATTTTTGGTTTTTACTTTCGCTGCCAAATCTCCATAGATGGTCCTCTAGGGATTATGCGTGCTGCAGCAGAGTGATCATGCAAAAGCTAGTGAAAAAATTCTCACAGGAAGACAATCTTGAAACATAAACTTGATGCTTGTAAAAGTTCTAGTTTGTGTTCCTTAAGTTCTAATGTAATTCTTGTATACCTTTTATTTGTCAGTGAAGTGTAACAATTAGGTTTTGTAATAAAGTTTTAAGGAGAGCAAGAACCTGTATTTTTGCAGTAAGAAAATTACAAGTATTACTTTTGCAGACAAATTGATAGATTTGTAAACACTGCTGATGGAATAATCTTATGTTGGGTTTTTCTTATGAGGGTTACGTAATTCCTCTATGTTGTTGGTTAGACTTTAAGATCAGCTGTTGAAATTGCATTCATACAGTGTTATTTATTTAAAACTTTTCCTTTCCCCTTATAATAAGCTTGTAGTTGACGTGCTCTTTTGTGGGGTTGTATTATTTTGTCTTTTGGGAAATGCTTCACTACTGGACAGCTATTCAAATTTGTGCTTTGATATTATGACCCTTTGTTAATGTCCAATTCTTTTGCGGTCTCGTTAGGAATATTCAGTTCTTTGGCCTAGAGTCCCAAGAGAGGGTCACTCAATCATATGTAGTGGTAATTGGTCTTGGTGGAGTTGGGAGTCATGCTGCCACTATGCTTTTGAGGTCGGGGGTTGGCAGACTTCTTCTAGTGGATTTTGACCAGGTACCTATTTTTTGGAAATGCCATCCTGGATTGCATCGTTTGGTGTTAAATTTCACTTATCCCATACTTCATTTCCTTTTGCCTTTTGTTTTCTGTCTGTTATAATCTTAATGCTAGCTTGGCTGATTGAAAATGTTACTTTCAGTTAACACAGGAGCAAGATATTAAAAGAAATTTTGGAAGAGATCTAGAAAGAAGTGAAGCAATGATTTGATATGTTTCTAACTCTGAATTCGTGTTGTATGATAGTGTGGTTGCTTTTTAGATGCCTATTGGATCAGTTTGAGGGCTCCAGTTTGAAAAGATGGAAGTGTCTAAGAACTGGATATACAGTTTGATTGGCGTTGATCGTTTCTAGGCTAGGCTGTTTCTCGATTCTTCTGAGACTGGATTGCCTATATTGTCGCTTGTATAGGACCTGGTTGATAGCTCAGTCAAGTCCTGGTTGCCATGTGGTTTCTCAATTTCTAGATATTTGAACTTTAATTCCAGCTCAAGACCTGGTCTCAACATTTAAAGCGCTTGATCCTAAATGGGGGAGAATTAGAAGTGGCTATTTGAATATTATTTTGTTATTTTAGCTTGAAAGGACTGTGTGCAGTTTTTCTTTATGTTATATAAGCTGCATTTTTTATGTTGGATAATGCTTGTACTAATAAAATTCTTACGTGTAGGTGTCGGTTTCTTCATTGAATCGGCATGCTGTTGCGACAAGAGAGGATGTTGGTATTCCAAAAGCTTTATGCCTAAAGAAGCATTTCCAATCAATTTTCCCCGAGTGTCATGTTGATGCAAAGGTCCTATTATACGATTCATCTTCTGAAGAAGAAATTCTTTCAGGCAACCCTGATTTTGTTTTGGATTGCATTGACAATATTGACACAAAGGTACTTTTAGTGTTTTATGTGTTGCTGAACTTTTATATCACTTACTTACATGATGGAAATATGGTTCTTACCAACTTATGGATCTCTAGTATTCCGGTTATTATTTCTGACACAGTCCTCTTTTGTGAGGAATTTTGGGCTGAATATTAATTTCTATATACTTCTGCAAGTGTATGTGTAATATATTAAATGTCTATTTTTGTTAAGATCTTTGTAAACTGTTGAGGTTCCGGTACCCCACAACTATTTGTCTAAATGACATGATTTTGGGTGTTAAGAATTCTCAGTTAAACGAAATGATAGCGTCAATCGAAAGTTGTTTAATTTGACCAGTAGAGAACTTATTTTCGATCAGAAAGTCAAGTAGAACTTTGTACATCATTATCCATATCATGCATGGCCTTAAAAGAACCAGATTTATTCTCTCCCATGGGCAGAACATCAATATTGTGAGAATTATATTTTCTTTTCTAATTAGTAGAAGGTTTGCATCTGCCTTCCTTTTGTAGCCTTCGTCTAAAACTGAGCAATTGTATTGATCATGAGTCTAATCAAACTTGAATTTTTTATGTAAAAAGGTTCCTTTGCCATGCGATACAGGTTGCACTTCTTGCTGCATGTGTACGTAGAGGCCTAAAAGTTCTTTCTGCCACAGGAGCTGGTGCAAGAGCCGATCCAACAAGAATCCGCGTAGCAGACTTAAGAGAGTCAACAAATGATCCACTTTCTCGATCAGTAATAATTTTGGCTTTTGGATTTGATATTTCGTTTTAGGTCTATATCTAAGATGTTGCATAAACCTTCATAAAAGTATTTTATCATCTAAATCTGGAGCTCATTTTTTGACTAGGAAAAGTACTTTATCTACTTTTGTGTGGTTAATCAAGTGCCAGAATAAACCAAAATTCTGATAGATGTCAATATAGAATTTTACACTAGTGGTACTTTTAGGCTTTTCCAATCAATTTGGTACTTGGTGATCCAGTTAATTAGGATCTTTTTTATTTGGTTTCCTTAGAAGCTTACATATATCAAACTATTGAAAATCTTGGAGTTCCACGAGCCATTCTACAGATAAGCATCAAGATTGAGTTTTTACTTTTTGTTTTGGAGATTTTGCTGCTTATCTACTTTCTGGTGGTGAAGTTAACCATGCATCTTTATCCATTGTTGTTGGGGGAGATAAAATTGCAATTGGAAGTTGGCCATCTGTAAAAATTTGTCTTTATGCATGTCTTACATGTAGATTTTATACAGTGATAATAGCTATTAGAAATACTGTTTTGCAGGTGAGACATCGTTTGAGGAAGGATTATGGTATTGACGGTGGCATTCCTGTTGTTTTCTCTTTGGAGAAACCCAAGGCAAAGCTGCTTCCTTTTAAAGGACCTAGTGGAGAAGAAGAAAATCCTTCAGATTATCAAGTAAGAGTCTTGCTTACCGAGGTAAAAAGAGCTAGGGAGGGGCTGAGGAGGAGGATAGAGATGTGAGGAAATAATAGTGTTGAGTCTGTTGGGAAATGAGAATACAATTGATAGTATTATAGCTGAATTTATTCGTGGACACTGAACAAGTTCATCTTTATAAGAACTCATTTTATGGGGTTTTACAATTTGTGCAAGTTATTTTCTATTTATTCTATGCAATAAGAAACTGCAGTTTCTATTCGACAGTCTAATTTTGGAGTTGGATGGTAGATAGTGCCAGGCTTCAGGGTTCGCATCATTCCTGTTCTGGGGACCATACCTGCAATATTTGGACAAATCATGGCTTCCTACGTTGTAACACAACTAGCTGGCTTGCAAGTTCAAATGGAGCCAGTAGTGAATTTCGATACAGATCATTACCGTATTCTCCATCAGCGTCTTATTGAGCATGAAGAGTTACTCTATGGGACAGCCATGCAAGTGCAGGTACATGGTTCTGGGTTTTCCCCTTGATTCCTATGTTGATACAGTTACAAGCACTAAAAGAAGTTCCAGATTCCATTTTCTTTCTTGGGGTTTTTATTCCCTCCAGATTTTGGGGGATTTTTTTTTTTTTTTAGGGGGTGGGGGTGGGGGGTGGGATATTGTAATATTTAAGTCATTAGACTGCTAAATACAAATACATGCTTCTACTTTCTTAGATAAATATGGAATGATGATGTACTTGTACTTGGAAGTTGAAATCCTGAAGCCATTTCTCACCTATCTATCAAGATATAAGAACATGGATTTCTTTTTTGAGATGGCTCAAGTTTTTATTTGTCCCGCTTCTTTTGGGAGTTTCATTTGCTTTGTAATGTCATTTCTTTTCAAGTGATTGGAAAACTGAATTCCAAGGGAAAGAAAAAGGTTATATTATTGCTTATAGATATTATTGTGAAGTATTTTGCCTCCTCTGTTTACTTGTCATCTTAAGGTAGATGTTGAAGAAGTTATGTATATTGTGAAAGAGTTGTGGTGTGGACGAAGTGCCAGAGATCAATCTGCGAACAATGTAGGACGTGGAATGTGGCGTTCTGTGAATGAGTTAATGCTTGTCAGGTAGAAATTTGAAAGACTTCAATTATTGGAGGAAATTTTTTCTTGCCTGCTACTTTTATACTTCATTCACATCTTTATCATTTAAGTTGTCCAAAGACAATATTGACTCTTTATTTGCTCCTTTTGCTCTATTGGCAAACTTGAAGATAATTATCTCACTCAAACTCCTTGAGCCATAACTGCTATTTTCGACTTGCTTCATTTGCTAGGTCAAGTACTGATTTTTTTGGCATAATGTATATACTAACAAACTATTTCAACATCTAGCTTTAGGCTTGTTTGTTGTTTCTGGAGAAATTGTGTAAGGGTGAATTTTCTATATTTTGTGCTGTTGCTTCAAACCTGGATATTTAACTGTCAAATGTTGCAGTGTGCTTAATTTTAATACTATGACAAAGATAATGCTGGAATTAGTTTTGCCAAAATCTTATCTTCTGGTAGTTGATTTACTTTGACTAGTATTTTTTTTAAGTGCTCCTTTTTGGTTGTTTCAACTAGAATTGAGGTGCATCTCAGTTAAAGACTAAGATGCAGAAAATTGCCTGAATACATAGCTTGATTGTTTTTGACAAATTTAAATCTATAACTTTTCTTGATGTGCTTTTCTTCTATTCATTTGTTTTTCTTTCATTTTATGGTATTTTTTCAGATGGGATCAGACTAAGCCAGCATCAGTTTCAAACTTAGTTCTACTTAAATTTTCAGAGGTATGTCCTTGACGTAAAAATAGCTCAATAATATGCTGAGGTAAAGGTTGTAGTATATTTGTTTTTTATTTTATTTTTTTTTAAATTTTCGTATTGGTTTCAATATATGTTGACGAATATTAATGTTTATACCATAGAGCTCGTGGGGAGTTTGAAACAAAAAATTTAGCCAGATAGATGTCTCTTGACTTTGTTGTAATAGACCTAATCTTTAGGGGCCTGGCAGCACATCCTGTTTCTGTTGTTTTTTCGGGGTAGTAGTGAAATGCATGCGTATTGAACCGCCTTGAATATCGCTTCTCAGGCGGATGAACATGAATCACGATCACTTGAAGATATACGGAAAGAAGAGCCAGAATTTTTTGCAAGGGTGACATCAGTGCTGAAGCGAGCCGAATTAGATTTTGGTTTGTAAGTGCCACTATGGATCCATTCACCGGCACAAAGTCTATTCTTGGATTTCACGGCAATGCTCTTCAAAACATGCCAGGCCTCAAGCTTTTGGTTGGGTATTCTTTGTTTAACTTGTATTTGTGCGATCAGGAGATACTTGCTATCTGGACATGATATCGCAGTAAGCAAAGGCAGAATTAGCTGTTGTATTAAAAAAAAAAAAAAAAGATTCTAATGAATCAGAATAGTAGAAGACTATAAGACATCAAAGTAGCTTTGCTTCTTTGTTTCCATTTTTGGAGTTCACTCTAGAGTATTTATACAGATTTTGAGGCATGTACTTGAAACAGTAGTTCAGTTCATGTATGTTAATTTCTTTCTATGAGGTAGCATTAAAACCTTACTGTACTCGGCGAGGGACAGTATTGGAAAATGGAATTTTGTAACTGTTCTCTATATTCATGAAGGCTGTGTGTATGTGCTATGCATCTTAAAGGATCTTATGCTGAATCTTTCCAGCCAAACTGTGTGTGGTTTTTGTTTTGGGGAAAGAGGGGAAGGGCGGGCGGGGGGGGGGGGGGGGGGGTAATGAATGAAATTGTGCGCAGGAAAAATGTTACCATGCAAAATTGAAATTGGGCTATACTAGTACAGCGGTTGCATGCTTTTCCAAAATTTTCTGAATTAAGACAAGTTTTCTCACGCATAATCGTGCTACTATCCCCATCTTTTTAAGGGCACCACATCATGAAGCTTGTGGGCGACCTGTAGCAACAAGTAGTGTAGTTGTAGCCTTTTTGTTTTTTAGTAATTATAATTGTATTACAAATATATCTTGTCTCATGCAAGTAGGGAGATATTTTAAATGATGGGACGTGGGGTGAGGTTTTCAATGGTGAGATTTGATCCCAAGACCTGATGCAAGTGGAGTGAAGTTCTCAACGATGAGATTTGATCCCAAGGCCTAGGGGAGACCTTAGTGCTTCCCCTTGAACACTGGGCCATTAGCCCAGGTGGCTATAGTTATAGCTTATAGTTAATGTAATTCTATATCTTATAGTAAATCTTATCCAATAACTAGCAAGTTTAATTATTTCACTTGTAAAGTTTTCTAATTCAATTGTACCGCATAAATTTTTCTAATAGAATAACATGAGTTTCAAAAAAAAAAAAAAATAGAATAACATGCTTTATTGGATCATAATAAGAATAGATAAGGTTGTACAAGTGATTGGATAACACATTATTTTTCAAACTTTTAGTAGTAATAACTGTAAAGTCCAACTGTTCTAACAGTGGGAATATACTTTCCTGTACATTTTGCATTGCAGACTATGCAGATTAACCATCAGTTTGCTCCAAATCTGCGCACTTAATAGTTATTACTTACTGCTATTTTGCAGCGTGTGCATATTCTGTAAATTCTAGCAGCAGGAAGATAGTAACCTGCCATTGCACTTTCAGTGAGGAGCTTCCAGTCGCTAAAATAATACTTCGAATATAAACGTTTTTGAAGTTTAAATAGGGTGATTAATAGGAGTGGAAACGAGTCGAATTAAGTTCCAATATTATCATGTTTGAGTTTGACTCGACTAATAGAAATGTAAACGAGTCAAGTTAAGTTCGAATATTATCATGTTTGTGCTTAGCTTAACTTCTAAACAAATATACAAGAACTTGATTTCAACAAACTTGCAATTTAAGAGCTCAGATTGAACGTCTAAACTTTTACAAATTTTTAATTTTTATTTCAAATAAAAAAAATGATGAAATTATCTCTTACTAAGAAAATATAAAAGATATAAATTGTCCATAAAGTATAAATATTTTGATAATTTTATATATATAAATAAATAAATAAATACAAAGATTTAAGTAGCTCGACAAGATTTTGAATTAAGTAATTACATGCTTAATTTTGAATAATCGACTCAAACGTGAGTTCAATTAATTCCGAACTTGAGTCAGACTATTGATCAAGTTACAGCCCAAAACAAGTGGGACGAAAACGAATTTAACTGACGAAAATCTCTGCTTTTCCACTAGGGAGGAAATCACCGCCTCTATTTATTAATTTATTATTTAAAAAAAAAAAAAAAAAAAAAACCCAACAAGTGCCATTACAGAGAACCTTCTTGAAAACAAAGGCCCAAAGTGAAACCAGTCCCCATATCTTTTGCTCCCCAAACCATTAAAAGCCCAAAATATTTCTAGAACCAATCCGGTTAGTACCCGACCCGCATTCATCAACACCTGCGGGTGAATAACGCAAGTCCCACGCCACTCTTCTCAGCTCAAACTCCAACAAAGAAAACAAACGCATTTCCAATCATCTATCTGAGCTAGCAAAACGAAAATGGGGCTGGGTTTACTCGCCTCTCGGACTCTCCTCCGATCCGGAAAATTCCGACCCGGGAACTTCGACTTCACTTCTCTCCTCCGCCGCTCCATCGTCTCCACTACTGAGCTCCAGAACTCCGCCGAAGCAGCAGCCCAAGCCCAGCCCGATTCTCCCCCGCCGGATCTTCCCAAAAGAAACCCCGTCGGAGGGGCCCGGGTCCACTTCCCCAACCCGGAAGACGCTATCGAAGTCTTCGTCGATGGATACCCGATCAAAATCCCTAAGGGCATGACCGTCCTTCAGGCCTGCGAGATCGCCGGCGTCGACATTCCTCGTTTTTGCTACCACAGCCGTCTCTCCATCGCCGGAAACTGCCGTATGTGCCTCGTCGAAGTTGAAAAGTCCCCCAAGCCCGTCGCCTCTTGCGCCATGCCTGCTCTCCCTGGTATATTTAATTAATTGTTATTTGAATTAATATTCTTGGTGATTGTGATGCTTAATTTGATTAATTTTTACTTGATATGAGGAAAAATGTTGACTTTAGGGTTTAAATTTTATGGTGTGAAGATTGGAATTTGCTTCAATTCGAGCCATCGATGATTCTGTTATGGAGAACTATACTCTTTTAGCTAAGCTTTTTTTTTTTTTAGAGGTTTTTTGGAAGCAGTTGTTAGAATTTTGTTTTAACTGCTTATTGGTTGTGTATTGGTTTCGATGATGAATTTGTAGGGATGAAGATTAAGACAGATACACCTCTAGCGAAGAAGGCACGAGAAGGGGTTATGGAATTCTTGCTGATGAATCATCCATTGGACTGTCCAATTTGTGATCAAGGTGGGGAATGTGATCTGCAGGATCAGTCTATGGCGTTTGGTTCTGATCGGGGACGTTTTACTGAAACAAAGAGATCTGTGGTTGATAAGAATCTGGGTCCGTTGGTCAAGACTGTCATGACTAGGTGCATTCAGTGTACAAGGTATGCTCAGGACTCTGTATGTTACTCTGTGTTACAATGAATCTAGCATGCATAAATATTCACGCCATTGAATGCATGTTTTTTGTATTCTATTGATCTTTATAAAATTCCCAGTCAGATGACTCCTCTCATATCAGAAAGTAATTCAAACATGGCTGGACAATCAAAAAATATGTACCCAAAAAAAAAAAAAAAAGCATGGTTGTGTAACAGGAAATAAGATAAATGTGGTTGTTAATTTGTTATTGTACTAACTAGCCAACCAAAATGTATCCTCAGTCTTTGACATCAAATTTAGTAACTGACAAATGTGTTTTGAATTTTTGATTTGTATTTATTGCTACTGATCTTTTATTATTATTATTATTATTATTATTATTATTATTATTATTATTAAAAATCTTTTGTGATACTATGATTTAATATCCCTGTGCTGGTGTCCATTGTTTCTCTTTAAGTAATAGCAATTTGTTCATGCTCTTCTTCTTTGGTAGATTACTTCAGAATATGTTCAATCATCTGTACTTTTTGTTATTAACTGGATATTTAGATAGCCTAAGTTGAAAATACTTTTGAACTTGGGCACAGATGCCAAATAAATAGATAAACTTTGGGAAGGGGAGATATGGGCGTCATCTTCTAGCCCTGCTGCTGAACAGAACTTGAGAAACTTCTTATGAAGTTCCAGAAATTTTTTTTTTTTTTTTGAAGTAAGATATCAGCTGCATAATTCCGTACATGTGGCTTTGAACTGTCTTATAATCCATGCCATGCTCATCAAACAGGTGTGTCAGATTTGCCACCGAAGTAGCTGGGGTTCAGGATCTTGGCATGTTGGGTCGTGGCAGTGGAGAAGAAATCGGAACATATGTTGAAAGACTTATGACAAGTGAACTCTCAGGAAACGTAATTGATATTTGTCCTGTAGGTGCTCTAACCTCAAAACCATTTGCCTTTAAAGCTCGAAATTGGGAGTTAAAGGCAACAGAAAGCATTGATGTCACGGATGCTGTTGGTTCAAACATCCGGATTGATAGCAGAGGTCCAGAGGTTATGCGTATTGTGCCACGACTGAATGAGGTATTTTAAATTGACCTTGTTATTATGTAACTAAGTTTTCCTTTTGTTCTACTAAATTTTGGTCATTTCTGTTACCATGTGATTCTGTAAGTATATAGATGGTGTGCTGAAGAGATCTTTCTGTTGCAGTTAAGAATTTTGAGCTTTAAAATTTGAAGCAAGTAGATGACTTTTGTTTTTTTTTCTTTTTTTTTTTAGTAGTTTACCGTGCATGGATATGGACATGCAGACGAAACAGATATTTTATAATGGCATTTTTCAAGATAGTGGTGGATTAGCTTTCATTTTCTGTTGAACTGCTTTAAAAATGACTGGATGGGATAAATTTTTTATTACGTATCAATTCTTTACCTGTTTCTACTTTTTTATTTGGAGAGGTTTGATATTCATAGTTCTCTTTAGGAGTACAGGGGCTATTTTTTTAGGCAAAAACCTTGGGCCACTTCTGCTAAGCATTTGGACTCTCTGTGTTGTAATGGCCCCTTCTCTGATTTGGGCATGTGTAAGTATTTACTATTTCAGTCTTAGTTTTGACAAATCTGTGTGTGCATTTACTGGTACAGGATATCAATGAAGAATGGATATCAGACAAAACACGTTTCTTTTATGATGGTTTGAAGAGGCAAAGGTTGAATGACCCCATGATTCGTGGTCCAGATGGACGCTTCAAGGCAGTGAGTTGGCGAGATGCACTTGCCGTGGTTGCTGAGGTCATCCACCAAGTCAAGCCCGATGAAATTGTGGGGGTTGCTGGTAAACTGTCTGATGCAGAATCCATGATGGCATTGAAGGATTTCTTGAACAAAATGGGGTCGAATAATGTTTGGTGTGAGGGTAATGGGCCCAATCCAAATGCTGACATCCGCTCTGGATATATTATGAACACCAGCATTAGTGGCTTGGAGAATGCGGATGCTTTCCTCTTGGTTGGTACTCAGGTAGTGTTTTTTCCCTCATTAATTCTCTTATATGGATAGTGCTGTGGGGTTTTGTTGCTGAAAGATGGCCTTCTAACCAAATGTCTTTAAAATTGGCAACGTTTTCCTATTGTAACACCTTTTTAGGAGCAGTTGAAGGTTTCCTTTCTCTAATTGGATTTTGATACTGGTTTGACAACCATGTTCTTTTTCTTTGTCATCTCTCTCTCTCTCTCTCTCTCTCTCTCTCTCTCTCTCTCTCTTTTTGGTGGGTGGGGGTTTTGTAAGTAATACTTATCGCTTACTTGTTCTCAGCCAAGGGTGGAAGCTGCTATGGTGAATGCCAGAATCCGAAAAACCGTTCGAGCAACCCAAGCTAAGGTGGGTTATGTGGGTCCTGCAATAGACTTCAACTATGATCACGAACATCTGGGTACAGGCCCTCGAACACTTCAGGAAATTGCTGAAGGTCGCCATCCTTTCTCTTCTACTCTTATAGGTGCTAAGAACCCTTGTATCATTGTTGGTGCTGGAGTTTTTGAGCGGAATGACAAGGATGCTATATTCTCGGTTGTTGAGACTATTGCAGAACGTGCAAAGGTTGTTAGACCTGATTGGAATGGGCTTAATGTGTTGCTACTGAATGCTGCCCAAGCTGCAGCTCTTGATCTTGGGCTCGTTCCCGAATCTGTTAAAAGCATTGAATCTTCCAAGTTTATCTATTTGATGGGAGCTGATGATGTGAACTTGGAGAAAGTTCCTGAGGATGCCTTTGTGGTTTACCAAGGACATCATGGGGACCGTAGTGTCTACCGTGCCAACTTGATTTTCCCAGCATCAGCCTTCTCCGAGAAGGAGGGTACATATGTTAACACAGAGGGATGTGCTCAAACTACTATACCAGCAGTACCCACGGTAGGTGATGCTAGGGATGATTGGAAAATAATTAGAGCATTGTCTGAGGTGGCAGGTGTATGTCTACCATACGATTCCCTCACTGCTATCAGATCTCGGATGAGGACTGTAGCTCCAAATCTACTAAATATAGATGAGAGACAACCGGCAACATTTTCTTATTCTTTGAAGCCTGAGGCACGCCAGGAGATGAGCACCGTTCCATTTGGAACAGCGGTGGAGAACTTTTACATGACCGATTCAATCACCAGGGCGTCCAAGGTCATGGCCCAGTGCAGTGCAGTATTGTCGAAGAAATGAGTGCTGGAAAGTATCGACTTGAAATAAAGGTGCCATTTTACGTCTTGCTTTTTGGCTTCTGTGTTTTTTCAGGTTGAAGGAAATAGGAAGAATCAGAGCAGCAGAATGAACTACAATGCCGTAACAGAATTTTCTCATAAACGGCAAGAAAACTTTGTCAGCGATTTTGTACCTTGCTGTAATTTTAATCAACATCCAGCAGGTGGTGAATCCAAAAATACTCTGGCCTTGGTTTATATTTTCTTGCTCGAAGATTTTTGGTTCTCTGTTTAGCTTTTTATTTCGGTAATGTGGTTAAGGTTGTCGATAATAAAAAGAACTCAGGGAAACGTAATTTTATAATGGAGAATTTGGGGAAATCATCTAAGATGAAATTCAACAGTTATTGTGGCATTTTATTGCTTTTCTTTGCTAGGGATGAATGTTGTTATTTTGTACTTGCCTGTGAAGTTCACTTGTAATATACTTGCTATCACAAAATTCTTGTGATGAATACTACGACTTGTGTTCCTCGACCTGTCAGGGTTGTAGATTTCACACCAATCGGTTTCGGGATGTAGCAAATAAATGAAACAGATTATCTGCAAGGAATATTTATCTAGGTTGTAAGTTAAGGCATAACACGCCTGAAACCGAGGGAAGATGTCGATTGAAAATGACCAGACAACTTCATACTGAGTATCAACATTCTATCTTTCAAAGTTAACTTTTGCACAATTTATATCCACTTAGTAGTGGCTTCCTAACGGTGGCTGGGGTTGAAAATGACCAGGCAACATGATAATTGTTCCGAACCTTTTTGTTAAATAATATGCAACTAGTAAAATCCACTTTATGCTAGACGTGGTGGAAATGCTACTACATACTTGTACAATGACATATACTAGATGAATTCCTCCTTCCTACTTGAGGAGTGCTATTTTCTGGATGAGATGTATCCGCTGTAAGAACAAAATATTTCACGCAAATATTTCTGTTGAAATGCTACAGAGGCACGACCAAACACTTCTGCAATGCGTGCCCATTTGAAGAGGGATCATGGGAAACTTTCAGCCACTGTTTTTGCAAGGTTGCAATAATAATATCATCATTTCCCAAGCCAGTTGTGCACGATCTTCAAGGTCAGTTCACTAACTGAGCTTCACATTGACCTGATACACTGATCTTTGTGCAAGTTTCCCCAGCCAATATCCACTGCATCTCAAGTACGATGAGCAAAAAGCTTCAACTCCACTTCTGTGTACTGCAAATTAACACCAAGCGTATATTACTATGCCAAAACAAGTATGCCAGATACAATTAGCTAGATTCATGCATAAAGAAGTATAATCACACATATGCAAACATTTGGAAATTGGTAAAGGAAAAATAGTTTGAAAGTCCAGCTCAGGGAGAAGGGGTAAATCAAAGTCAAATCCAGAATTTGCCTTGGCAAAGACATTTTGCTCATTACTCGCCCAACCTTGCTCCTGAATCGGACCATATCTCGCTTTGAAACTTCTCTTAGAGCTTCTAAAGCTCATCAATGGTCGCACCTGTTGAAATAGCAAGACGAATGTGCTTCCCATGTTTCAAAATTCAAATTGAGTGGCGCAAGATCTTTGTCACCTTTCATTTTAAACAGCTAAATGCTCCTCTTTGCCAGTAACTGAGCAAATTCTGTCTTTTGGTTCACTCCTTTAGACATTCAAACCAGCTTTGAATTTAAAAACTGCAAGTTTTTACATGCTAAAAGGTTTAAAACGATATTAACTTCCTGCTATTATAGGTAATTGAAAAGCAATCCAATGTAAATCTCCTGGTATGGTGATGGAACACTTCACATATCAACATAAAACCACCAAGGAAAGGAAAATAAACACTTCATCTGCATATCCACAGGAAAATGTGCAGAATGAAATGTATCAACTTGGATGTGAACTAAGTTGGCTAGGAGCTAGCTTCTACTCCACTCAGTTGTACGGTGCATGGATGGAATTAAGAGGCGAAGATTGACAGAAGAATGAAAGGATTATTTGATTCCAACTAAAGTGCTTAATAGTTTTATTTTGATCATAGCTGGTTGACTAGAGATAAAGAGAATAGGTAACAGACAATCTGCAATTACGTAGATCCATCAGTTATAGGAAACTTAATATGTTAGTGCCCTAAAAATTGAATCCTAGTGAGAATGCATATGTCTCAGTCATCCCTACTTTCTTCCTCGAAGGGAAAGCTAATTACATAAAGAAGATTCTCCGGGACATATAACTTTGAGCAAGTGGCAGACCAAACAGTACAAAAGGCGCAGCTGATATTGCAGCTATGGTTTTCTGTACCTTAAGGAGCATTATGCAGTCATCTTTTCCAGATTTTGTCCAGCTGAGCAACCTTCCTGCTTCTTCCTGTAACATGGGATAAAAAAATTGCTGTAGTATCAAGTCTGGCACTTCTGCAACTAGTGAAAAAATCATAATACCACAAGACAAAGCATGAAATGATAGCAGGCTTAAAATCATAAAGCTCTGGAAGTCTTTCCTCTCGTTTTCAAAATTTTTCATACAATAAAGCATACGCTCAATTTCAGCGAAATGTTTAATCTCTTGCAGATGTATATTTGATATTACAAACAAATAATGTGATACCAGTAGATTCTAAGCTGTGCCAGCAATGATCTCAAATCTGCACTTCACATTCCTTTTACTGACTTGTCAAAGTGATCTTAACCTCTATTTTTTTCAAACTTCTTACAATCTCTTCAAAGTCAAACCAATAAAATTCTGCCACCAGTATTAACCTTCAATTTTGACCAGACCAATTCTTTTAAGATTGTCATTATAGTACTGTCAACAGCAGCACAATCAAAGCCACATTACATGAGTAGCCTAACTGCTCTATTATCACATCTCATCAACATAGATCAACAATTTACTAACACTTTTTCATATCGATAAAGGAGATATATGCACAGTTTCATATGTCTCTTGACATATTGACTTATTGTAATGCAAATAAATAATAAAAGGTCAAAATAACAAATCTGGGGGCCTGTTCTCAATAGCTTTTTTGTTAGCTTCTGATTCTTGAAAAATCTATGTTGTAATGTCCTCAACTGCTTTTTGTACCATGTTTGTAGATCTTTTAAGCTATAATCAGGAGCAACTGATTTTCCGCTTTTCTAAAATCAGTTTTATAAAAATTAGAAGCTATTGAGAACAAGCCCTGGAACTTTTGCCGTATTTTTAATTTCACACTTTGCCAACTTTTTTCACACGTAACAATCAACCAATGCAAAATAAATCACAATCACCTGGTAAACACACCATACAACCATCTCTCCCCCTCATATCTATTGCATTTGATACTCATTCAAATGAAAGTAAGCATCAAGAAGCAAGGATTTTGAACAATTCTACCCATAAACCTAAGACTTCAAATCACCCTTGCAAAAGAGATCTAGCAACAGTGGTGTACCTGTGAATACACAAACTACAACATATTTCTTAAAACTACCCATGCAGATAACCAGATCAAACAGAGAAAAAGGGCAAAAGAGCCTGGAAATTACAGTTAAGCTAATATGACTCACTGCTCATATAATTTGATTAGTGACCTTGGCCTATCACAACCACCTTCCTTCTCTTGTGATCTTGGTTTTCCTGAATTTCTTGATTCTGGTTTCCAGTTAGCTTTGGTGAGTGATTCACCAAGTAGTTCAGCAATGTCTACTGCCATTGCCTCAGCCTTCTTGACATAGGGAAATTTCTCCTCTTCAAAATGATTAGACAACCACAAATACATGGACAATACTTGATGCTTAGTCTCAAGGTCCAAAAGCTCTGTATCATTACGAGCACTAGATTTTGGCATGCCCATTGCAATATTGACGGGGAGCTTATGGGCATATGACGATGCAAACCTCAGAAGATGGTACATTGCTTTTGGATCTCTAATATTAACAGGGGCAAAGCAAAAATTGAAACGATCTTCCAGAGATAATCCTTGAACCTTTTCCAACATATTTGCTATTTTCTTTATATGGTTATGGTGGCACAGGAAGTATGTACCATCTAACCTGCAATTTTCAGAAAACTTTTCAAGCAGGTGCGCGAAAGTAACATCTGGAAATTGGCCTGCAAATAGTTCAACCTGTTCAAAGAAAGGAAAGAGTCCAACTTTCTTAACTTCATCAAACGGTTTCTTCAAGCACTCAATCAAGTAGTCCAAGTCTTCAAGATGCAAAGTGGTAGTCAGTCCCTCAGGGTAACGACTCCCTCTTCGACCAGCTCTTCCAGCTATTTGTTTTATCTGGGAAGCTGGAACTGGAACGGTCTTATCACCATTGTACTTTGACAGGCTATAGAATACAACCCTTCTAATATGAAGATTCAAACCCATTCCCACTGCATCACTTGCAACCAAGACGTCATAATCATCATTGTCATCATTAAACAAGTTGGCTTGCTGTCTACGAGTCTCTGGTGGCAGTGCACCATAAATGACACAACAACAGTGTTTTGTGTGCTTCTCAATTGCTAATTTCACCTCAAATATCTCTCTCCTGGAAAATGCAACAATGCAATCCCCTGATTTTACATTTTTCAAGTCTCCCAAAAGGGTCTTTGCCTCAACAATCAGTGGTTTAAACCTATCATAGCGTTGTTCAACCAATTCATCCCCAGTCTCAGAACAAATGCTCCTAACAATATCTAAGACACTTGGATCACCACATAAATGTATCTCATCAGCCTTCAGGCCAAGCAAAGCCCTCGTCCAAGCATAACCTCTTGATGGATCTGCCATCATTTGTATCTCGTCAATAACGGCCACTTCGTATAACTCATCCACTGACACCATCTCAACAGTACAAGCAACATGATTGGAAAATGGAACAAACTTCTTCTCTTGCCCTGTAAGGAGGCTACAATAAACCCCTAATGCATTCACCTTATCAAAAACTTCCATAGCTAATAACCTAAGAGGGCTACAATAAATACCTTTCTTTGCTTCCATAAACCTCTGCAAAGCATTATATGTTTTGCCACTATTAGTTGGACCACAATGGTATACAATCTTCCTTCTCATTGCCCTAGCAAATGGAAACCACGTATGCGGCTTAGTCAAATCAGCCGATTCCACCATACTTCTGAACCTCTTAATTTCATCGGGAAACTCTTCTAAACAAAACTCAACAAAAATCGGAAACAAAAACTTCTCAGCCTCAATAACAGGACCAAGCGAAACCAAGTATTTAACTACATCAGTCTTGCACTTCTTAAAGAAAAAATTACGGAACTTATGTGCAGCAGTAGGAAAATAAGAAGCACCAATATAGACAGCTAAAGCTTGATTAGAGGCCCAACCAGATCTCGCGAAACCCCTAAAGATCTCGATTAACACGTCCCAATCACTCCTACTCTGCTTATCACTTTTAGGAGCATCTCTAAGCTCCCGATAAATTTCTACAGGATCCTGGTTCGCTATCTGAGTAAAATTCAATCTTTTTTCAGGCTCTAAATTTGCATTTTCGGGTCCATTTTCATCCAATCCAGCATCATTAATACTATCTACTTCTTCTGATTTAAGAACAGATAAAGCATTCTTCAAATTGGGAGTTTCATTTTCTACTACTGTCGAAAAAGGATGTATGCCAAAATTAAAATACCTATAATTTAGTGATTGGGTGAAGTGGGGTGGGGGAAATTGGGGTGGGATAGGGATTTTTGGATCAGGATTGGGAAAAAGACTGGATTTTGATGATGGGTTTGAGGAATCAGAATGAAGCAATCTGTTGGGAAGAAGAAAAGCTCTAATCTTGGTGAAATTGTTGCTAGAGAAATATAGATAAAGGAGGTTTCTTGCAGGGCCTCTTGCCATTGCCAGGAAAAATAAAGAGTAAGAAAGAAAGCTGTCTTTTACATGAAATTGGGAATGAAAGTTGTTTTTATTAAAGATAGAAAAAAAAAATGTACCTGGCTGAGAGAGGAAACCGGAGCAAATCAGCAAATGTAGAGAAGGGCAAGAAGAAAGGGCGGTAATTTGTCCAGGTTCTAAAACCCTAAACCCGGGCCTGATTTTTCCTTCTCTTTTTACTTTGGTAAAATATAAAATTGTGCTGTTAAATATACAACTTCACTCTGTCTTTTACATTAATAGAGAGGGAAAAAAATATAGTTGTCTTTATCATAGTTGTAAAAGTCAAAATGAAAGCGGGGAATGTCCCATTAGTTAGAACCAATCATTCCTAATTAAAAATATGTGACATAGAATTAGAATCAAATAATCTATATATACGATGCTACAATTTATTGGAACTATAAGTTAATAATAAGATGTTTTATTTAAAAAATAATAATAATAAGATGCTTTTGGGTTGTATTATTCTAGTTTGCATCAGTTGATTAATTGCTTTATTTTGTTGTCTTAAGTTGGCAGCTTTTTCAAGATTTTGAGGCTGTTGTTGGAAGTATCATTGGTCCTCATTGTGAAATGCTGGGCTGAAGACTAGGGATGCCCTTAATTTCTACCTATTCTCTACCTATTCTATACAAAGGTAAAACCCAGGCACCTCATGCTTCCACGTGTCTGCCTGTAATTGACTGTTGTCATGCTTTGAGAAGAGAAAAAGGCGTGAGGACATTTGTGTCCTTGGAAACAAATCTAATGTGGCAAACAGTTTCTGACTGTTGAAGTCTATTTCGGTAAATTGGTTTTTCTTTTGTCTACGTTTTCTATCATTTCTCACGAAATTACCCTTCTGCCGTTAGTCAAACAACTTAGTCTGTGAACAATTTACTACTGCTCACAGATTTTTTTGCCATTTAACGGCTTCTTCATACAAGTAGGGTGACAGGTTGGGATTGTGTATCTATGTTTTATGTTAGGTTGAGAAATTCCAGCCAGACTATGCATCTTGGATTATTAATTAGACTTTTAAGACCATCTTCTTGTACAGCAAACCTGGGAATTGCCGACAGATCTTTGTCTCCTTTTCCTCTTCTTTCCTTGTCATTTTTTTAACATTTTCTCTCGTACTACTACTGCAGCCTTTCCATACTTTCTGCTGGAATTAAGGGATTTTTGGCCTCCGTCAATCTAGCCTTCTTGATCTTTTGTACCTTCATCTTGTATTATGTAGATTTGGTCATAATGGAGTTTAACAAATGTCTTTTTTCTTTTTTTTTCTTTGGTACGACTTGTGTTAGCAATCTTTTCAAGCTTCATTTTGACACTGGAGATGGACCGAAAAGGAACAGCTTACACCACAAACTGATTTTGTCCGGCCATTTTTTTTCCTCTTTATCTTTTGTTTTCCGCTAACTTCTTCACCTCGCCTGCTATTTTCCCTTTATTTTCATTTTGTCTCTAGTCATGTGATTTTGGTCCTTATCCTCTTCCCTTTTTGACCCTTTTACTTTTTCTTGTGTGTTTATTGCAGCATATAAGGAAATTTACTGCCACTGTTGCTTGGGTTTTTGGGCTGCTGTGGAGATGTTGAGTATACATAGGCTTTTGGCTGTGGGTTTTCGGCTGCTGTGGAGATAATGAGTGTATATGGGCTTTTGACTGGTGAGTTTATAGTGCTCCAATGGCATTCTATGCAAGTATCTGACTTTCCTTTTCTTTTCTGATTCGTTTTTGCAAGTATTTTGTGTAGTTCGACTATGTTTTTTCCCTTCTCCTTGGTTGTTTTATGCAGATATATTTGCCAATTTTTGCAGGTATAATTTCTTGAACTAATTTTTACCTCTCCTTTAACATTTCAGACTAAGGGTTTACTAAACATTGTATGCGCCTTTGACATGTAGTTACTGATTGATCATGACCTGAGCATTAATCTATTACTAGTTGCTAACTATGACATGAATTATTGGCACTTGAATGGTTTTCCTACAAATATTAGCATATATGTGCTTTGAAATTTGCTGATTAGAAATTGGTGCAACAGCTAATTTCCCTTAAATATGGTTTGAGAATCACTTCCGACCTTTTTATGATTGCTAAGTTTGGAAATATCCTCAAACTTTTCCATTGTCAATCATATGAGAGCGAAACTTGCTATATAGCAGGGCACAGTTTGAACTGTTAAAAAGAAATGCATAAGTCTGTAGTTGAACAAGACACAAAATATTTAACTGAAGTGATATATCATGTATGCATCATGTGTTGAATGTTTCTGTTAGAACATCCAGTTTCCTTTAAAATATAAGCATCATGGGTGGCAATGAAACATCAAAGGTGGTAAGGACTCACACGTGAAAATGTGACTTGAACGAACTATGAACCTAGAATTGAAATATCATTGTAGATTGAAAAATGTCTTCTAAAGATACATGATTTAACGCATGTATTAGCATAATAATGGGTATGAAAATTGAAACAGGTCTTTTACATTACTTATTATAACTGATTAAATGACATTGATAATGTTGAAATGCAAATATAAAGACTATTGAATTTGAATCCACTGTAAAAAGCATATGGTGTTCGAATGTATTTAGCCAACTCTAGATAAACTGATAAAGTGAGATTTTTTTCTCTGCTCCTAATGGCATCAAGAATAACATTCTCTTTAGAAGGAATAGGGAATGATATGGAAGTTAAGGTCTTAAAGTTGATAGAGGACCCAATATTGGCAGACTTGCTCTGTGGAATTGAAAATTTTAAGTTCAACGGCTATTAAGAAGTTAATAAAGTGGGTAATATATCCAATAAAGTACATATACTTTTGCTGGCATTGTAATGTTAATTTTACTTTTCATTCAGTCAGGATATATTCATTTAGGAACTGGATTGTTGTTATAACTATTCTCTTGGCTGCCAAATTCTTTTTTCCTTTTTCTTTTCTATTTTGTTCTCTTGTTGCTCATATAATGTGGATTTTAGTATTGATGAGGTAAGTTAATTATCCTTTCCTTTGGATATGCAGCTTTTGTTATTTAAGAAATTTGCTGGAGTTTTCAATATTCATGGCTTTTTGCTATATTATTGCTTTTCTAGAAGTCGTGTATGCTTTACAATTTACATTAAAAAAAATTGAATTGTTCCTCCTTTTCATAAGACTTTTATGTATCTTGGTTTGATTTTTACTTTTTTGTAGGCTGCTTTTTACTTATCTAATTCTATAGCTATTAAAAATTTGAAAGCTACTCATGTGCCGATTTTGAGATGGCCTTAATTATTAATTATAGTTCTATAAGTAATTGGCTTATATATATCTAAGTATTTTTGTGGATGATTATAGTTCTATGAGTAATTGGATTATATCTAAATATTTTTATTTTATTGATAGTTTGGAGTAATTTATCTACTTGTAAGCAAAATTTCTGGATAGACCAAATCTCAACTTAGAGATACTAGGAGTATGTTATAAGGACTCTGTTTTATCAGATTGAGGAGAGGTTTCCTTTATCATATCCTGCTTTCTTGATACTATTTATTACTTCATATGAGAGTTGATTTATGCTATGTCTTTTTTAAAATCTTTTGATCTACTTTGAAGAAGTACTGGTTCATTTAAACTCATTTAACTGCAAGTGCCTTTTGTATAATTATGGTTTAAACTTCTTCACAATGTTTCAGTGTTTTACGCAGCTGAAATGCTCTCCATTTATCTTCAGTTCGGCAGATCATGGTGGAACTAACATAACAAACCTTTGAAGGAGGAGGATTTGACAAAAAGTTTTCGAGAACTCCGAAGGAACATCACCCGTTAGTAGGACCTGGAGGTGTTATTTTGGTTATAGTAATTGAAACCCAGGAAGATATGGAAGCAAAGCACCACACTTACCCTATGTGTGCAATTATATTTAGGTTAAGATTTTTAGGTTGGATTTAGATGTTGTCAATGTATTTGCAGTGGGCAGTGGCTGTGCATTGCACAGCCAGCCTCACCTAGTATCTAGAATAAAACATAGTATTATACATTCTCACTGCCGCTGAATTTTCAAAATTACTATTGGCTTTCGCATTGCATGATTGGCCCAATTGTTCTTGATCTTATTCTTAGGATGTAATCAACTTTGTGTAGGAGATGCTGTTGATTGCATTACTGCTTCTAAAGATAAGAGTTAGTGGATGTGATGGGAACAGAGTATTTAATTTAATTCATAATGCTTTGCAGCGGTGAATTCGGTAGCAATTTTAGACGTTCATGTCTAAAGATTTTGGAAAGAATAGTCGATACCCTATCTGTTATGAGTAACCTACCTATATTTATAATGTAGTACATAATTAATGTTCTACTAATAGTACATAATTAATTTACACAAAAAAAATCCTTATTCTTTTATTACTCTCCCTCAAGTTAAAGGATACATGCCATAAGCTCTCATTTTGTTACAGATATATTGCACTTGTAAGCCCCTTAATGTTTTAGTGAACAGATCTGTTATCTGATCTACCAAATTTCACATTAGACTATCTAATCATTTTTTTAAGCAACTTTTTTCAAACAAAATGACAATCTACTTCGTTTCACGTAATGTTGGATCAGATGCATATGCCATGCTACTTTGTTACCGAAAACCAAATTCACTGCCCATACTCAAAGCCCAACTCACGTAACATAATTTTCAATCAAATCAATTTACAAGTAGTTTGAGCTATGGCACAACACTCAGATTCTGTACTTGCTCGGGCAATAATTGTTTGCTTCTTTATGACGCCGAGTTGTCCCTAACGAATATACAATACCTGCTACTTGACCTGAAGAAGAACCAGCCCAATTTGCACGTGTACCCTTCAATTTGAGAACCAGCCTAATTTGCATGTGTACCCTTGTTATATCTTTCTTGCATTACAGTACACAGCAGCTGAATCTTTTCGTACTACTTTATATAATTCCTGCTATGCCCATCAATTGTTCTATGGTAATCATGGCTCGCCATATCACCTGAGTCCGCAACGTATCACCCGAGTTGTAACTAGAACGGAGTCTACCGTTACGATACCGTTACCCGCATCATCTTTTGAACTATATTGAATACATATCCCCGAGAAATCGGCGATATCTATCGATATAAACGATATCACATCGTATCGGTGAATATCAGCCGAGATCTCGGTGATATGTACGGATATATACCGTTATGGACCAAAAAATTTAGAGACGTAAACACAACTCTCTCTATTAAAAGGAAAATAAAAAGTTGAAGAATAATAATCATATACTAGAATGATCCACCAAAAATATTATAAATTGTAATAATTATTAAACACATGTCATACACATAAAGGCAAGGAGCATATGCCTTTTGGGTACAATGATAGGCCAATTGTATGTTCATCTCCATCGGATCTTGCATCAGCCAGGGAGGTCACAACTGGCGTAATTTCATTCTTTCTTGACGACATGGGTGTTCATAATTTTGGGTGTGCTCATTTGACTGTTATTATCATTTAGTACTAGATTTTATTAAGTGTTGAAAACATAGCCTAACTCTCTGTAATCACACATATTCCTAGGCGTTGTGCAATAAAGAATAGTACTACATAGATAAACATTTGCAAATTATAGTATACAAACTTTATAACTTGTGAGAACAACTTCCCTAGTTGTAGATTTAATCTTTCACCATGTCAGTTGGGATCAATCACTTGGGCATTGCAATTGATCAATTTATGATGAAAATTGTTATTGAGAATATGGTAAGAACGCTTGCTTCTTTATGTCTTTGTATTTTGTAATATTATTTGATATGTATCTCTTTCTTTTCTTGTATTCAAGTAAACATTACTACTTTCTTTGTATAATTTTTATTGTATTATATAAGATATAATGGTTTTATTCTTATATTTAAGTAATGTCATTTAAAATTAATGCTAAAATAATTTATTACTAATGTTACAGGTCTACGGTTAAGCAGCATTACTTTATTTAAATAATTAGTGACTATATATAACAATGTAAGTATTTAGTAAATTTAATTTGATAATTGTGTTAGTTATGGTATTTTTTATTTTTAGTAATTTTTTTAAATTTTTTAAAAATTTTTATATACTATAATGTACGTATCACCCGATATTTAGCTCTGATACACCGCGACGGATGTGGAACAACCGCGACCGCGATCCGCGATGGCGAACCATGATGGTAATGAAATGCCTTTGAATATTTATGATGGGTCCTCCTCAAAAAGGGTCTATAGTTAGGGTCGGAAATTAAATACAATTAGTCTAATGCGGTACTCAATGTGACAGCGAATGTGGAAAGGACTTTGAATGGAAAGTTCAGAGAGAAAGAGCAGCACTGTAACGGAGGAAATTATCATGAAGCAATTGGTTACCAGAGATTATGTTTCATCTACGGCTACCAATGACTTGGAGTCATCGTCTGGCTTGGATTGCAGTGAACAAATTTGCAGTACCTAATGCAACTAATTAAGCTGCTGCTTTTGATCATGTATTATTTTATTCGGCCATTTGAAATCTGGCAGGCGGGTCATGAGAACCAAGACAAGGTTGGAGGAGTTCTCTATTATTGCCCACATCAGTTTCATGCATATTGCTTGAAGACGTGGCTTCTAGAGCAGAATACATGCCCTATTTGTAGAGCCTTAGGCTTTAATACCAAGACACATTCGAATGAAATAATGATGTTATGTGCACCGTGCATGCTTCTTGCCCATAGAGAACGCGGTGAAGTTTTTGCCCTTTTTAAAAGACTACTTTCCTGAACTCATATAACATGGAACACTGCTACTACCGTAAAAGTACTTCTTTCTTTTATAAATATTTACTATGCAAGAAGGGAACAGAGTGGAGATGCGTAAAATCTAACATGACAACTCAACCCAAAACAATATTAACGGCAATGCTTCTTTTGTTTTCTTTATCGGCAAATAACATACACCGCAATGCAATACCAGAAATTGTGCACAAGTTTAATGTTTGATCTTCAAATGAAGTGTCACTCATCATCAAACTGAATGGCCTTAGGAGTCAATCATTTTGACTCTTTATCCAACACTTTAGAACAAGAGGCAATGCGAGTTCGATTATACGAATCCTCCCAATTTATTCCATCAAATTGCTTGATCTCAACATGTTTCAGTGTTCCAGGGTCTACGCATCTGAATGTGACTGCTATACCATCTGGACTTGCTCGTGGCACATAGAAGGAGGTTATGCCACGAGTCTTGCAGAAAATATGTTTAGCCGTATGAGTGCCAAATGTGTAGGTTGTAAGGAAGTGTTTGGAATCTCCAAGAAGCTCAAATCTTTCAGAAGGGACAGTGAAGTGAGTATTTCCTCTCATGGAGCAATCAGAGCAGTTGCATTGCCAGGCAATAACACTGGCTGGTGCTTGAACTCTCCATCTTACACTTTTGCAGTGGCATCCACCATTATGTACAACCATCTCAGGGTCCATCCTCTATTGGCTTTGTCTGCCTGGAGGTGTAAAGATAAGTAATATTCTATTGCTGCAATCAAACACAACGATTTGTCTGATGCTACTGCTGGAGGTCCAAAAAGAACCAGTTTCCCCAGGACTAGCAATATGTTTGAATTGGAATATAATAAACAACGTCAGTCCTGGGGAAACTGGTTCTTTTTGGACTGGTTTTAAAGTCATGTACTCTTTTAACTGAACCAATATATTGACTAGGGCTCCAAGGAGAGGATTAGTAGAACATTGAGCAAAACTAGTATAGAATGGTTAGGGAAAGAGAAAGTGGTTTATGCAGTGGCAGTTTGAGCTGAATCCGAATGTTGGATTTTGGTTCAGTCAGATTGAGAAATCAAAATGTGTTTCTTCTCACCAGATACTTCATTGCTTGCCTCCCACACAGTCCTTTAGGTGAGATTTCTTTGAAAGTTGTTTCCGTAAGATCATTGTTTTGGTATTGCCATCATTACCAATTGATCCACAATATGTGCAGACAGGGGAAGTCTGATGTTGGGATTAAGCTGGTTGTGCAAATCTCGTTGACTGGACTTAAATTTGGTTCATGCACTTTTCAGTAGTCCCTTGCCTATGAGCATTAGTACTAATAAATCATTGTTCCTTCTGGTTCGTGCAGTTTTCAGTAGGCCCTTGCCTATCAGCATTAGTACTAAGAGATCATTGTTCCCTTCAACAGAGGACCATCCAATCCTGAATCACTATCTTATAGCTACTGATGTTTGCATGCTATTAAACACAGTTAAAGCTAGTTAACAACTTTGAAGGTGCTAAGAAGAAAAAATATTTAAGCTGATTTAAGTTAGCTAAGTGGGAAATGAACATGAATATCCATTTTCTATGATGATCCAATCCGCTAATGGCTAATCCTAAAACAAAATTGTGAAAATCTTGTCCTCTAGATGTTCAATTGGATCAAAAGTCAATCAATCCTGCTACTTTTTTTTCCATATTTATTCATTCTTAGAAGTAAAAACTTATTTATAATTAATAATTTGTCCTCAGTGGAACTAAAATTAATATTGATGAACAATCAAATATAAAGAAAAGGAAAAGCACAAAATTTAGTATGTTCCAGAACTATTTGTCCTCTGATTACTGTACCAGGTTTCAATTCAAGAAAAATTCCAAAATATTATCTTAGCAAACAATGTTTCAAGAAGATTAATAATCTAAATGAGTTGAAAGATGTCGCCACGAAACCGTGGAATAGAAAATGAAAATGAAACTAATTAAATCCACGTATTGGTGTTCTGGTGTAGGTATGAGCACACAGCATAAGCAGATAGAATTAAGGTCTTCTTGCAGATAACAAATATCCAAAACCCAGATAAAATTCAATTGATCTTGGTCCAAAACATATAAGGAATGAGATTTTTATGGGACTATTTGCTTGAGACGCATAAGCTTAGAAGACAATAACAGAATGGAAAAAAAAAAAATACTTAAATAAAGGCTGTTTAGCACTTTGACCATGTACCTTTATCCATGCAAAAAAAAAAAAAAAAAAAAATTATCTTGACTAATACGAGGAAAGTTTCGTGTTAGAATTAGAGATTACCTTTTCTTGAGTTCACTATAGAGTCAACAATGAAAGGAGTAAGCAGAGTGCTCAGCAGGCCTGGGAGACGTTAATGTGTGGCTTCAGTTGGACGTAGTTATAACAGAGGAAAAGGACAAGCAGAGTGTTTGTTTAGAAGCGTTTTTAAACCTAGATCGGTTCGATCGCTTAAACTGTGAACTAGTCATGCCTCCAGTCAAGTCTTATATAAAAGCCTAGTAGATCTTAAGAACTATCAACAATCAGTCCAATCATGCAAACTGCAACCAACAATTGATCCAATTATGTAAATCGCAACAAGACCGTCAAATTGTTGAATCGTCGTATTTTCAATTTGTGATTTTCAATAATTTTTCCCCCAATGTAAGTGAGAGGTCTCGTCACTTGATCTTCCAAGTGACCAACCACCCAGCCAAAGTCGTCGTTGTTGGTTTCATGTTACGAATTATTTTATTTATTTTTTTTCTTTAATTTTTCCCTAAATCATTTTAATAAAATTAATTAATTATTGCATTTTTAGTTTCTTTATTTTCTTCACCAATCATGTTTTAAAATTAACTCATTCTTACTTTTTTAGTTTCTTTATTTTCATTAATCACGTTTAATGAATTTAATTGATTCTTACTTTTTTAGTTTCTTTGTTTTCTTTATTAATCATGTTTAATGAAATTAAGTGATGCTTACCCTTTTAACTTGGCATCCAAATTCATTATATTAAAGAAATCTCATATTTACTTTTACCAAAATCTCTCCTACTAAGATTAGTCCTTTTATCTAAATTGCTTAATTATTCACTTATGCCTAAAATATTCTCCTAATTAAAAGTTTAAATTGGTATTTTTGTAAGTCATTCGTTTAAGTTTTTGAATTATGGTTATCATTATTCAATAATAAGTACATATGGCATCTTGAATGTAAGTGGGTAGAAAATTATTTCATTTATTAAAAAACCAAAAATCAATTCAAATTGTTAAAATTATATTTTTCTACAGAATATATTGATTCCAATTATTATAGCATCACATATCCACCTTTTTTTCATATACTAAAAGAATATGTGTAAATTGAACAGAATTGATTAAATTAAAAACTAATAAGCAAATAGATTTACTTGTTAGTTTTATTTTTGAGACTATTGTAGAGTATAAAGTCCAAATTAACTCACTTCAATGGTCTGATACATCAAAATAAAATTTCTTTGGAGAGAATGCGACTAAAGTTAAAGCCTAAAAACCAATTATAAATAAAGTTTAGATTATTTTAAGAAATTCTAAATCAAATTCTTTATTGATACAAAATTTTTAGAAGTTACCTCATTAGGTCGTGAAAAAAAAAGTATAAAGCTAAAAGAATTAAAAAAAAACTAAATAAATCTAAACTGATAGTAGGATTATCAAATTGAAATTTGAAAATCATTTAAGTATGCAAACCTACCTTAAAAAATAGGGCAAAAGAAAATTTTTTAATTCTAAAAAATTACATTTACTTTAACCGGCCTATATACAAAGTTAATTGTATTATTTGGTATTAAAAATAAATTTAAATTTTAAATGAAAAAATAAGTCTTTATGGTATTATAAGAGTAGAGAATGTGGAAACAAGTAACAAATATGATTTAATAACTGAGAAAGTTCAATACTATAATTGAAAATATTTAACTATATAACGATATACTTTAGTGGCGAATTTTAAAGTATTTGTTTTATTCTTATTTTTTTCTCGATACACTTACTTTTTATACTTTTTATATGTTTTATGCTTGTAATGCCATTTTCTTTGTTAATTTAATTGTTATACACATAGAATATTTCATAAAATTTTTTACCAAATATAATAGATTTATTAACTTGTATATTTGAATATATTCAAATAAGTAATGGGTTAACTAGTTCAAAGTATTTGTTGTTATATTATGGATTAAATTAAATTAAAAAAAGAGAATAAACATTGAACCCCGATCCGACCATGAACCGGACTCATCTCCGGTTCATTGACCGATCCGATTTTAAAACATTGTTTAGAAGCCAACACAAGTAAATTATTGAATTTGACTTGTTCAAACAGAGCTGGCTAACAAGTTGAAAACATGGTCCATGAGGGCACGAGCCTCGCAAGTTGGACCTTGTGCCAGTTAAGACAAGTTAGACGCGGTATAAATCGTTGGCAAAGATATATAACTGATTAGTGAAAATTTGTAACCATTTTTTACTTAAAAACGACGTCGTTTTTAGGTAAAATTTGGCCAGCATAACCCAATCTTGATCGCCCATTATTGGCTTATTTAATCTAGACCGTTAACTTATAGCAAATGGAAATTGTGAAGGTTGAAAACATGGCCTGCGTAGTCACTCCAAGTAAAGTCTAGTGCAAATTAAGTTCTAAGATTATTCTATTAAAAGAAAAATTCAAAAAGTTTTACACCATTTTAATCCAGAGCAAGTAATGGCACCATTTCTTGGACTTCGAACTTAATCATTTATTTTTCCTGTTAAGTATTAGAAGTAAATCATTTTAATTAAAATTATACTATGCATCTATTAAACTACATGGGTCTCATATGAAAACTTCAACATAAATCCATAATTGTACTAGAACTAAAGCAAATACACTTATTGGTAATGTTGATGCCTCAACAATGGGATGCTTGATAACTTTGTAAATTTTACAGCATAAATTGATTTAGTTATGCCTATAGCTTATTATCTTTCAATGTTATCTTGCAAATTTAGGAGTAGCTTCTTGAATACAAGTGCTGGGTTTTGCAACAGCAAGTGTTCAAGCTGATCTTGAAGAACTTGATTTTAACAGTCTTGGTATTCTTGGGTGTAATTGCTAGGTTTAGTATCATTTATTTGAATATTTTCTCTTTCATTAACTTTGCTAAATTTTTGGATCATTTGTTTGAACATTTCTTTTTCATTAACTTTCGTTGTGTTGTACAATTTACTCATTGAGCATTTAATCAGTGTCGCAAGAATCTCAATACAAGAAAAAACATTTGATTAGAGATGCCAGAACCTCAATAGAAGAAAATAAGTAGGCAATGGTTGTGCCTAGCACAGCCAGCCCCTTCTAGTATCTAACATAAAAACCACAACCCAAAACAATATTAACGGCAATGCTTCTTTTGTTTTCTTTATTGGCAAATAGCATACACCGCAATAATTTTGCACAACTTAATGTTTGATCTTCAAATGAAGTTTCACTCATCATCAAACTGGATGGTCTTAGGAGTTGATCATTTTGACTCTTTATCCAACACTTCAGAAGAAGAGGCAAGGAAGGTTCGATTATATGAATCCTCCCAATTTATTCCATCAAATTGCTTGATCTCAACATGTTTCAGTGTTCCAGGGTCCACGCATGCGAGTGTAACTGATATACCATCTGGATGTGATCGCGGCACATAGAAGGAGGTTATGCCACAAGTCTTGCAGAAACTATGTTTAGCCGTATGAGTGCCAAAGGTGTAGGTTGTAAGGAAGTGTTTGGAATCTCCAAGAAGCTCAAATATTTCAGATGGGACAACGATTTGAGTATTTCCTCTCATGGAGCAGACAGAGCAGTTGCATTGCCAGGCAATAACGCTGGCTGGAGCTTGAAATCTCCATCTTACACTTTTGCAGTGGCATCCACCATTATGTACAACCATCTCAGAATCCATCCTCTACTGGCTTTGTCTGCCTGGAGGTGCAAAGATAAGTAATATGCTATTGCTGCAATCGAACACAATGATTTGTAAAAAACTCATGGAACAGCAGAGTTAGGAAAGTTTCAAGCTCAAGCATTAAAGTAAGTGGCTGGGGAAGAACGATTGTACTTTTTTTTTTTTTTGTTGGGGGGTGGTTGCGGGGAGACAGAGAACATTTTAAAGCTATGTTGAGAAAACATCTCACGATATATTTATCATCCAGTGATTGGGGTTGCGTTGGAGATCAATATTTGCAAGAATTTATGAAATGTTATTACATTCCATCACATCTACAAGCTCGGCATGAATGAGAGGTGAAGGCCATACAGCATCCTTCAATCGTCCATAATTAAACTCTTCAACGATATATCTTTCTTCAACATTTGTTCACATTTTGATTTCCAGGTTGCTTTTGAGAAGGAGAATATGCCTAAGTATATCAGTAGGTTGAGAAAGCATTATCCAGGCATCAAGTAACCTAGGCATCTCTTACTGAGAATCCAAAGAAGTGTGCAGTAATGATGTAATGCTAGTAAAGATTATTACTCAAATTTTTGAATTGAAACATTGACGATATTGTTAATCCTCACAAATAAATTTCAATTAGCTAGCCGATACTTTCAGAGCAGTCCTCACTAGCTTTACATATTTCCTCTCTCGTTATCAAAATTACACTTATTTATTTCAAACTGGATCCCCATGGAGCAAAACTAGTATAGAAAGGTTAGGAAAAGAGAGAGTGGTTTGTGCAGTGGTAGGTTGAGCTCAATCAGAATGTTGGATTTTGGTTGATTCAAATTGAGATATCAAAAGTGTTTCTTTTCACCAGATACTTCACTTCCAATGGTGCTTATTTCCCACACACTCCTTTCGGTGAGAAATCTTTGAAAGCTGTTTATATAAGATCATCGCTTTGGTTGATTGCCAATCATTACCCGATTGATCCACAAAATATAGAGACAGAGGAATTCTGGTGTTGGGATTTAATTGTTTGTGGGAATCTTATCAAGATTTAAATTTGGTTCATGCATTTTTCAGAAGTCGCTTGCCTATCAGCAGCATTAATACTAAGAGATCATTGTTCCCTTCAATAGAGGGCTATCCAATCGTTAATCACTATCTTATAGCAACTGATTTTTGCACGCTATTAAACACAGTTGAAACTTACAGCTAGTTAACAACTTTGAAGGTACTAAGAAGAAACAAAATTTACGCTAACTTAAGTTAGCCAAGTGGGAAATGAACATGAATATCCATTTTCTATAATGATCCAATCCGCCAATGGCTAATCCTAAAACAAAATTGTGGAATTCTTGTCCTCAGGATGTTCAATTGGCTCAAGAGTCAATCAATCCGGCTACTTTTGTTCCATATTTATTCATTCTTAGAAGTAAATACTTATTTATAATTTGTAATTTGTCCTCAGTCGAACTAAAATCAATATTGATGAATAATCAAACATAAAGAAAAGGAAAAGCATATACTTTAGTATGTTCAAGAACTATTTGTCCTCTGATTACTGTACAAGTCTTCAATTCAAGAAAAATTCCAAAATATTATCTTAACAAACAATGTTGCTAGAAGATTAATAATCTAAATCAGTTGAAAGATGTCACCACGAAACCATGGATTAGTAAATGAAAATGAAAACTAATAAAATCCCCGTATTGATTTTCTGATGCAGGTATGAGCACACAGCATGAGCAGATAGAATTAAGGTCTTCTTGCAGATAATAAATATCCAAAACCCAGATAAAATTCAATTATTCTTGGTCAAAAAACTGTTTATGGACATGAGATTTTTAAGGGATTATTTGCTTGAGATGCATAAGATTGAAAGACAAGAACAGAATGGAAAAAAAAAATTACTTAAATAAAGGCTGTTTAGCACTTTGACCAGTGTAGCTTTATCCATGCCAAAGAAAAAAAAAACTATCTGGATTAATACAAGAAAAGTTTCTTATTAGAATTAAAGATTACCTTTTTCTTGAGTTCAATATAGAGTCAACGATCAGAGGAGACAAGCAGAGTGCGCAGCAGGCCCGGGAGATTTGTTAATGTGTGGCTTCAGTTGGACTTAGTTTTTACAGAAGAAAAGGAGAAGCACAGTGTTTCGAAGCAACGCAAGTGCATTTTTTTAGATGTTTTACATCATTTCAAACCCGAGCAAGTAATGGCACCATTTCTTGGACTTCAAACTTAATCATTCATTTTTCCTGTTAAGTATTAGAAGTAAACCACTTTAAATTAAAATATACCATACATCCATTAGACTACGTGGGTCTCATTTGAAAACTTCAACAGGAATCAATAATTGCAATAGAACTAAAGCAAAGACTCTATTGCAGGGCCGGCAACCAAATACTGCACAATTCCTTAAGCTTGTGAAGACTAGCATCAAGCCCAAAAGATAATTACCCAAAAAAGAGAGAGACAAGAAGCACAAGGTATCAGCATCCCTCATCTTCACTTTTTTTTTTTTTTTTTTTGGTTTGCTCATTAGGACCACATCCAGGGATCTTTATTTACGTTAAAATGCTCTGTGCCAGTTTCAATTTGGTTCAACAAGAACATGCACAATGATCCTTCGATTTAATAGAAGGCAGTAATTTGGACCCTAATGAATCATCTCCCTTTTTTAGCTTAAAGATACATAACGTGTACTCTCTATTATTATTTTTTTTATTTTTTTAAAGATTTTGTAAGCCATTCTAGATCAATATTGGCAACTGCAAACGAATAATGACCTGCTAGGTAGTTGATGTGTACATATACTTTAGTTTCAGCATGAAGCTTACCTACCTCGTTGAAAGTGGAACTGAAGCAGCAGACTCTTATTGAATGAGATCATCAGGACAAATTTAAAGTCCCTTTCGCTTATCTTAGACATTATTCAAGAAACTCCAATTCGCATTTTGCTTCTAATAATTTTGGCAGTTGAAGGATATATGTCAATGACTTATCAAGACGTACTAGGCCGAGGGTTGGAAAGCATAAAAATAAAGACTAAATAAAAAGTGTCGAATCGATCATTTCTTAATCATATATCATTTCATATTTTTCACAAAATTTAAGTGTCTACAATTGCCGTCAATCAAATTAATGAAAAGGATAAACATAAAAGAAAAAATGTTTATAGATGCATGTTTTGTTCAAGTGGTCCAAATTAATGAGCATCGGCAACAAATTAAGGAGCCAACCAGATCTTGCGAAACCCTTAAGGATCTCTATTAACACATCCCAACCACTCCTACACTGCTTATCACTTTTAGGTGCATCTCTAAGCTCCCTATAAATTTCTACCGGATCCCGGTTCCCTATCTGAGCAAAATTCAATCTTTTCTCAGGCTCTAAATTTACATTTGTGGTCCAGTTTTCATCCAATCCAGCATCATTAATACCATCTACTTCTGATCTCAATTTAATAACAGTATTTATCAATCCCTTAATGCTTTTCAGCGTAAGTTCGGTGGCAATTTTAGATGTTCATTATCAAGGATATTGAGAGGAATAGTTGGTAGCTAATATCAGTGACCTACCTATATTTATAATAATAGTATATAATTAACATTTTCAAAATTATCTTTATTATCTTATTACTTTCCCTCAAAGTAATGCATATGATAAGCTCTCAACTTTTTACAAATATGTTGTATTCGTGAATGCTCTAATGCTTTGATGAACAAATCTGCTAATTGATTTACCGATTTCTTATAAGATAATCTAATCACTTTTTCAAATTTTTTTCGAACAAAATGATTCTTCCATATGCCTAGTATTTTACGAGTTAGATGTAATATGCAATGCTGCTTCATTATCACAAACCAAATTCACTATCTACACTCAAAGTACAACTCATGTAAGATGTTTTTTAATTAAATCAACTCACAAGTAGTTGAGCTATATCACGATACTCAGATTCTACACTTGATATGGTAACAATTGTTTGCTTCTTACTATTTCATGACACCAAGTTTCTCCCAAGGAAAATACAATAGTCGCTAGTTTACTTTTGAATTGAAGGAGGACCAGCTAATTTGCATATGTTTACTTTTCAATTTGAGAATGTCCGTGGTTCTTGTACAGTAATCTTTCCTCGGAGCACTATTAAGATATCTTAATATACATACAACTGCATCCCAATGACTAGTTCGAGGAGCATTAAGGAATTAACTAGTGACACTAACAGGAAACGATATATCTGGTATAATGACAATGAGATAATTAAGCTTTTCAATTAGTCTTGAAGATCAACCTGGGTTATCTAAAAACTCACGCTATTTTGCCATTAATTTGATATTAGGATCTATCAGAGTATCTATTGGCTTATAATCTAACACTCCAAAACTTCAATCATCATGTCAAGGACATATTTTCTCTAATAGAGGTAAATTTTATATTGTGACTGAGTAAATTTGAAGTCCAAAAAAATCTCAAATGACTTAAATCTTTAGTTTGAAACTTTAACTGTAGGGTGAAGTTAATCTGTTGAATTCCTTATAGTCATCACATGTGATTACAATTTCATCTATATAAACAGTTATTAAAAATTTACTAGAATCAAAATGTCAATAGAATATAGAATGGTCTATTCCACATTTCTTAGGCCCAAACTCTATCACAAAACTGCTAAATCAACCAAAACAAAACTCTTAGAGGATTGCTTTAGTCCCTGCAAAGTCTTCTTTAACTGGCACTAGTTTGGAGTTCTCCTCTTGAGCAACAAAACTAAGAGGTTGCTCCATTTAAATCTTCTCCTCAAGTTCTCTCCTTGTTTAAAAAGACATTCTTTACACCAAAGCAAACTAAATTGTGTATACCCTTTTGTCACAAGTCGAGTTTTTAACCTATCAACAAAACTATTAGGATGTACTTTTACAACATACATCTTTTGACAACCAATAGCAGTTATACCTATTGTAAGAACTTCAAGTTCCAATATTTCATTCTTTTGCAATGTAAACATCTCTTTCCCATAGTTATTTTCCAACCAACCAGGGTGGAATAAAGTTTCATTGATGGATTTAAAGATTAGGTGGGAATCAACTGAAATAACAAATAAAGAGCAACTTTTCTCGGGGATTGGGTTTGTCTTGTTTTGGCCATTGAACTATTAAGAGTCTGATTTTGGCCGCTTATCTATTAAAAGTGTAGTAAACAGACTATTCCATCATATCCAACCGTTAAGTGAGACAACGAAAGGGCATTTTTAGAAGCTCAAGCAGAAAAGACAAAAAAATATATATATCTTCAGAAAGTTATAAATTTATCTAAATCAAGTATTAAATCCCCAAATCTTCTAAATCAAGTACTAACTCCCCAAATTCAAGAGACAAAACTCTTTCCTTATTCAAAATTCATTCTAAATCAACATCTTAAATCTTAGATTTTCAAAAAAAGTACTACGATTTGCTGCATATTCAACAACAAAGTTCATCTAAATCAAGTTTAAATCCCCCAAAACTTTGGTTTCTTTAGGTATATTAAAAGCAAATTCTCAATTCTTCCTCCTCTGTCAAAACTCTTAGTCAAAAATCAAAACTAAAATCAAAGTCTTGGGAATTTGCTCTTAATATACCCAAAGAAATTAAAATTCCCAAGTTTGTTGTTGATTTAAACTTGGAAGGAATGAATATTGGTGGTGATAGCTCTGGATGATGGTAGCAGTCTGATGGTGGCAACAACTTGTGAGCAGTGGCTGTTAACAGCGGTTTTGAGTTGTTTCTTGGGTGGTTTTGGCTGCGATTTTGGGGCTGTTTTGGTGGTTTTTCTGGTGGGGTTGGTGGGCTGATGGGTGGTATTTTGGGGCTAGTTTTGGGACTATTAAGGGGCTGCAATTTGGGAATACTATGGAGCTATTTTGAGTAGTTTTTGAGTGGTGATTTAAACTGGTTTTTTGCGCTGTTTTGTGGCTTGTTTTGAGTGATTTTGCAAGTTGTTTGGGGGATGATGGTGGTGATTTCGACTAGTGAATGGTGATGAAAATTGCAGTGGTTGGAGCTGTTGGAGGTAGTGATTAATGGTGGTTGTTTCACTTGGCAAATAATGTTGGTGGGACTGTGATTGTTTATGGGCTGAGTAATGATGCTTTGATTATGGCCAATGGTCGCTGTTTGAGGGTCCGATTTGGTGATGATTATGAGGTGGTTTTAGATGACAATAGGGCTAGTTGTTGGGGTTGTTTGAGTGACTTGCATGGTGTTCTCAAGTGGTTGTTTGGAGGCTATTTGTGTAGGTCATCATTAGAAGTTTAGTGGTCCCCAAAAGAATTTGCTCTAACAAATAAATGATGGAACAGAGATAAATGGCCATAAGACACAAAGTTAGATATAGGTTGATGAGTGTAAGATCTCTTTAACTTTTTTGCAAAGCAATAAGAAGATCTAGATCAGATAGAAATGTCATTAGGGTATTTAGAAAAGAGACAAATTAAGAGTAGATTTCTCAACTCTTGGACGCCTAGGTTAAACTAGGTTAGGTTGAACTTGAAGATTAGGACAAAATAACCGATTTGATAGACTAGATGGATGACATATCCCTGTTATAGAGACGCAAATGGTAGTATAGGAAATTAAAAAGGTAAACAAAGATCTAACTTTTTTGGTATATTATGGCTTGAGAAGTATGTATTGGATTAAAAAAAAAGTGACATCAGTACAAGTTAATAAACAAAGCAATATATCCCTTCTGGTATTGTGTATTCCCTATAAAAGATCCATTTAATGGCACGAAGATCAATTGATTCCAGAAGTAAGTTGATGGCAAAATACACATATCCCTGTAGATATATGGATATAAAGCAAATATTGGTTCACAAGGAAAAAAATAAAGTTAGATAATTGATCATTAAGAACAGTCGAAAACATGCTATTAACAAAATTACATGCAGTTAAAATTGCATCGTTCTAAAAATATTTTGCTTACTTATGTGTAACATCTACAAGATATTCAATCTTTCTCTCGACAAACTCTATTTTGTTGTTGAGTATGAGAGCAAGATGACGGATGAATAATAGTTGTCTTTGCCATGAAATAATTAAATGCTTTAGAAAAATATTCTTGTGCATTATCGCTATGAAATATACAAATATGTTATTTAAACTGTGTTCTTATTTCAGAGATAAATGCACATAATATAGAATATACTTCAAAGCAACTTTTTACTTAAAAAAAAAAAAGTCAAGTGACCCTAAAACAATAATCAATAAATACTACAAAACACGTGAAATCCAGTTTGGAGCAAATAAAATTTGATGATGCTTTCCTATTTCACATGACTCACATTCTCAAGAAGGTACATCACTCAAATTATGAACTAATTTTGTTAAACTTTTCAAGGATGGATGACCTAAACTACAATGGATATTAAGAGCAGAAACACTCGCAAAACATGCAACTAATTGATTTAAATCAAAGTACTAGAGATTGTTGTACTCATGTCTTCTAACAATGAGTCTCTTTGTTATTGTAATAAAATTAAAATAAAATTTAACTGAAAATTATAATTGTTTTGTGAATTTCCATAAAAATAAGTGAAAATCAGGAAATATAAAATGGCCGTGGTTAGTTTGAGTATGGATTTTTTTTGTGTTGGGTAGGTTCTTGTCCAATAAAATGTGGGTGGTTATGGACTATCCATGGGTATCCATTTTTTAAATAATTTTTAAATCCTTTTATTTCCTATTTCTTCCTTTTTTTTATAATTTTTTCCCAAGTCCAAGTCACCGTCAAACCACCAATGCAACTGTTGGGTGTCAAGGTAGCAAAAATAAAATTCCTACTCTAATAAAAATAAACTCAATTATAGTAGTGAGTAGGGTTGTATCCATAGGGACTGGTCGATTTATTTATTTCAAATCACAAGAATGGGGCTTTTGGAGAATAACTAAACTAAAGAAATTTAAACTTAAAAAACTCAAAAATACAAAATTAAGTCATAAGAAAGCAAATAAAACCTAGGCTTTAGTCAACGGGTTAATACCCACTCTTGTTCAAATAACTAATCATTGACGTAAAGATAATTTTACACGCTCATGAATAAATTGGTTATGGTTATTAACAAGATTTAACAACTTGCCTTTCCTTACTGTGTCATTAACTAAGCTAAGACCGTTAATTACTTCCCTAATCAAAAAGAAAACCCTAGGTAAGACCTTAGGATTCAATCATTCAATAGCCTTAGAAATAAGAAAAGCCACCAATTCTAACCAGTAAATACCTGAGAGGCTTTGTTCAAATTAGAGTATCTATTCTCGTGATATAATTCAAAAGTTTCTATTACAATTGAATTAGTCACTTACCACTAATACTAAAACTATCAAACAATTACAGATTTGATGTTTTAGATGGCTATAGTTTATCTGACAATTAAATAGTGATCAGTTATTTAATTGTACAAAACAATCACACAAGAATGAACATAATCATCTTGGAATCTAAACAAAGAATATATAAATACCCATAAACGCAGAAAATAAATAAAACGAATTAGATCTCAAAGTATTGGATGATCTAGAGTTTTAATTATCCTTCAACTAGAATAAAACGATATGCAGACGTCCCCTTCCTTTCTTCTGCTTCTCACGTTGCTTTCTTTTTTTGTCTTCGTTCCAAATTCAACTTCTCTCTATTCTTCAATTCACACGGCACTTGGTTTCTTTGGAAGATTCCTTTTTTCCTTTTTAATTCTAATTTCCACCAATAATGATTTCTTTCCAACGAAGTTCAACACAACTAGGAAAGTGGGAACCTTTCAATTGCAGTCTTTGACCAAATCATGTTTGCACAATTCTGCACCTAAATTTGGTTAAAGCTTGGCCACGCTCTATCATGTCAAGTCTTTTGAAATTTTGACAAAATTAGAACTTTTCTCCACACAACTCCTACAAACAAGGCCAATACCAAAAGTGAGTAAAAGGAAGGATTAAACACCATCTTTAGCCAAAATAAAGAGTGATTAAATACAATTTATATGACATTTTAGCTCTCTAACAGCAACCATCGCTTGGATTTTGATAACTTTCACAAAAGGTTCATGTTAATGCCAGAGTAATTATTATCTATCCAGAGCAATATTGCTTTACTTGACAGAATTACCCTCCCAAGTCAAATCTTTTTTCCCTTAACAATTTTCCCCAATGCCTCTCTCTCAATTCTACATCCTTCACTCTTTCCTTCACCTGTTTTAACACATATGTTGCTCTCTCCTGCTTGCTTTCCCCCCACTTTGCTGCTTCTCACTCCACCCATTTTCAGTCCTTCGAGACCATCCATTAATTAGCCTGCTTACCGTAACACCTACAATTGCATCTCCTTTCCACTTTCCGTCCAATGAAATCTCATTCTCCCTTCAAGTTTGATCTATAATTGCCATAAAATTATTTGATCTATAATTGACATAAAATTGTCTACTTCTTCATGTTAGAAGCCTTAATACTTCTTTTAAATCAACTCTCAAATTGTAGATTGCGTAAACTGATTCAAGGAAGTGGTTAATAAGACTATGTTTTGGGGTTAAATTTGATGTCAAATTTGTTGTACTTTCTGGTCAAAGAAAGTTGGTAGCCAACAAAAAGAAAGCATCTTTCCATTTTGTTTGTTGGAAGATAATGAGAATCCACCATTATCAGCACATCAAGATTGAGTTGGAGGAAAAAACTATTAAAGCAGAACCAAGAGAGAGAGAAAGAGAGAGGGGGAGAGATGAAAAGAAAAATTGGTATTGTCTTTGAGGGTAATCTTGTCATATAGTACAAATTTGCTTTGGGTGGATAATAGTTGCTCTTGCATTAACACTGGCCTTCACAAAAATCTAGCCAGTCGACAGTGGATAAATTTAAAAACTAAACTAATTAACTAATTAAAAAGACAAAATGCGTCATAAGTTTAAATGGGCAACTATGTGTAGATAATTGGGTTCTTTTGAGTACCTATTGATACCTAAAAACTATTAACATTAAACCCAAAAATAAAATGAGTTTAAGTTCGCCTACACTAATCAATTTTTTAACCCATTAAAACCCTGCCTAAATCCCACCTAATCTACTCATTTGCCATCCCTAAATATATGGTACATGTAAGAAGGACCAAAGAAATAATCAAAAGATAAGACATTAGATGAGATTACCAAATTCATCTAGGGTTCCACATCTCAGTTAGAGCATTTTGTGAGTATTACACTCTTATTTTAATAAAAATAAAAATAAAAATATATTAACAAAATGAACCGGTTAAACTTGAAGTTTAAAATAAAATCAAATTTTTATGTTCTTTTGTAGATTTTTGAGAAAAATAAATAATAATAACAATAAAATTAAGATAACAAAGGAGTCTTTATTTTGAATTTTTGATAAAACAACTAAATAAAAAGTAAAAATGAGCCTAAAATGGAACTTAAAAATGTGATGCTTTATGGGTCTAAAACAAATTGAGGACAAGAGTTTTTTCAAAAAATCAAGAGTCGCTACTTGTATTGGATATCAGGTGTAATGAGCCACTAGAAAATTATTTTTTATCAAAAGATTATTTTCGTACAAATAAAATCTTGCGTTAGACAATTCCCGATCTTTTTGAAAAAAATCAAACTAATGAGTTCAAGAAATAATTGAGAGGAAAATTGCCGAGTGATTAGTTCAAGTATCCTGTACTCCTAATAAAATAGGTTGCGAGTTTAATTTTGTCTCTTTTAACTTTAAGACCTAAAATTGAGTCGATGTGAACTAAAATGCACTAAATCTAATAAAAAATTTTAAATGAATAAAATATACTTCAAATATCAGTGAGAGGAAAAAACGTACAAATTATGAGCCTTAATTGGAAGGGCTACAGGAAAAAATGCACTCACAAAACATTGATTTGCAATTTTCACAACAACAATGAATTAAATATACTAGGTAAATAAGTAAAAAAATAAAATGAAAATTACAATGCTCAAATGAATGCTAAATAAGGATACAAAAATGATTACACCAATTAAATCCTCATATGACTAAATTAAGTACAATAACTAAATTAATAAAAATAAAAATAACTAATTTAAAGTTAATTGACTAAATTAAACTAAACAAAAACTAATTACTCTTTAATTGAATACTAATTAATCTAATGTTAACATTCTAATCACTTAAGGACCAAATAGCAAAATTTTAAAAAGTTTAGGGGGAAAACAGAAAAACTGAAAAAAACCAGAGGGGCCCTAAAGTGTAATTATTCGAAATTTCCTTTCCTCATTGACGTTCATCAAAACGTTATGATTTTTATGAATGCGCGTTTTGGTTCCTCTTTTCTCTTTGGGATAATTTCACATATCTCCCCTGAGGTTTGCTATAATTACACCTACTTCCCCTTAGGTTTTGAAAATTACACTTATACCCTCTGTATTTATATTTTTCATAACAAAACAAGTCCGTCTTAATAATGTAACCCAAAAACACTAACCAAATACCTTAAAATATGCTTGATTACTTTTAAAAAAGATAAATAAATCTTAAAAATTAATTAATTAGTCATAAAAATATCAAAAGTATTTATATCTTACATCAAATTTTCAATCTCTATTAAATATTACTTCTTCAAAACTCAGTTATTTGACTAATGTGAAATAAAATTTACTTTATCTATTAAAATTTTTTAAACAAATATATTAATAAGAAAGAGATAACCAATTTAAAAGCAATTTAGGATATCTTAAGATATTTAGTTAGTGTTTTTGAGTTACATTATCAAAATGGACTTGTTTTATTATGAAAAATATAAACATAGGGGGTGTAAGTATAATTTTTACAATCTGAGGGGAGGTAGGTGTAATTATGACAAACCTCAGGGGAGGTATGTGAAATTATCCCTTTCTCTTTCTGCTTTTTATTTCGTATTTCCTTTTCTGATCAAATTTTATATCCTTGATCAAATTCCGCCAACATTGGAATAGTCGAATGTTTTGCTTTTCCACACATACACGCACTAAAACAGTCATTACATTCATAATCAAACAAAGTAAATAACAAAATAAACCACGAACATGCTAGGGCAGTTTATCAAACATTTGGTGTGCATAAATAAAACATCAATTTTCTTGATTTTAATTTAACATAGGGGAAAAGAAGGTCTCACAATTGCTATGTCAATGTAGATTTTAGGTGGTGGTAGCGGTAGATTTTGATGTTGTGGCCCTTTTGGCAAAAACGGTTAAAAAGTCATCCTCCCTCTCATATTTTGTTTTCCTTCTTGTTCTTGTGTTGCATGTGTGCGCACGTGCGCGACTCTATGTGTGATTCTGAGTGTGTGCAATAAATTTTGAAAAAATAGTTAGCATCAGTTAAATTTATTGCTTTTAATTTTCTACGTAATGTTGATATTGCTTTTAATTTTCTGCGTAATGTTGACGTCTATTCCGAGATTCTTGGGGTGTTTATATTGGTTGAAACCAGACAATTGATCGTCAGTGTGAGAGATTGCTGTGCTGAAGAAGGGTTTCTCTAATCCAAAGTATTAGTTTTTAACTCTGCTTTGACATGGAGCAAAAACATGAGTATATATACCACTTTCTGACTGACTTGGCTGGACAATTTTCTGAAGGGTGCTATCAACTAATTTTGCACGCATGAGTGGCCATAAATATACTGGCCCTCATCAGTTTTATGTATAAGGTGCTGCTGCTGCTGATGAACGGTTGGAAGTTGTGACAAATAACTCCGAATATGTTGGTGGTAGCAATAGTACTAGTGCAGGAAGGAGCTCAATTGCAGAGTTCATTAATCACCAGGAAGCTGCTTTTTGGCAGCATGAGTTTGATGGCCTTTTTAGATGTTCAAATAGGATGAGATGGTCTGCTGATAATAATGAACTTGACATCTATTTGATCCCTCAACTATTAGATCAATCGGCCACAGGTCTCTGTCCGAACTCCATGGAAACTTGTGCTTTAATCATATTATTGCTAATTAATATGCTTCTTTTGGCTTGCTGCCTGTAGACATATAGAAGCTAATAGGTTTAAAGCACACCAATAGGGAATAGCACACACCTAATCTTCTTCTCATGTTTTTCTTCTCTAAAATAGTTGATATTATTATAAGGTTAATGATCAATCTTTGTAGTCTAGAGAACGGAAGTGTGCTACCTATATTGACTTGACAATGATAAAATAGGAAGTGTGCTACCTACGGTTTGGCTTGACAATGATAAAATAACCACAAGACAACATCAGGAAGATAATTTAAGTTCCAAGTGAATGTGTTACTTAAACTTTTCGCTTTTGTACAGTTAGTTTCTATAGTTGAAGTACATTTGAGAAGTCTAGGATACTTCTAGAAACCTAGAGGATTTGATGCCAATCTTTTAGGCTGTGTGTTAGCCCCTTGACCGATGTCCCTGAACGACAGTGAACGACCGTGGCCGTTCGGCCTGGCCATGAGTCAAGTATGAAGGCCGGAGGTACGAGTTATCAAGAACATGCCGAAAGACACTTAGAAGAATGCCCGTAAGGTTGCTTGAGTGAGCTAGGCAATCTGGCGTTCGGCAGTCACAGTGTGCGGAGTAGCACTGCCTTGCTGGGCAGTCGCGCAGAACGGAGGGTCTATCTCGTGCAAAAGTGTGCGACGCCGGAACGGACTCGTGCAAATCGAGCTAAAAGGATTTGGATCCTTGAGTAATCTGGTAAACATCCATGCTGTGCAAAATGAGCCCGAGAAGTGAAGGCTAGGGTGCCCTATGGGTTTTCCCTTACGCAGAGGAAAAACTGTGTCTACTGCTGTCACTTGGGGTGTTTTTGCCAGGACTACTATAGGGGGGAAGGACTGGCTGAGTGCTACAGTGACCGACTTCGGGGTTGGCATGGGAGCTTCCAACCACGGTGCTGGGCAACCGAAGTTGGCTATACGGAGTCCCGAACGAGGTGTCCCTATAGAACTTATGTTGGGCATTACCCGATGCGGTGAAGCTGGCCGTCGGTGAACGGAAGACGGTCGTGCACGGACCGAGTGGGCTGTGACCGAGTAAGCTGTGTCCCTGATCGGTATGTTGAGCTGTGGGTTTCGAGTGGCTTGAGACCCGAAGGCACGTTCGTTACGAGCTGGTGACGAACGATGCCCGGACAATGGGAACCGAATGGAACGATGCCAGTGCGGACGTGCTGGGCGTTCGCTGGATCAGTGACGGACGAGGCTGGCAGGCAGCGTGATGCTTCAGCCGAGTGGGAACGACGCGTACGAGTGCTGCTGAGGCGGTGACGATGATGCGCGCGAAGCTGAGCAACAGCGCGCGGACAGACAGAGCCTTGGCAGACGGTTGTGGCAGTTGTTGGCGGTTCCTGGAAACTTGGAAACCACCTGGCCACCTGTACCGGTAGTTATCCTAGTCACTGTTTTCCTATTGGTCCACATGGGCTAGCGGTTGGGCTTGTCAGCCGCAGTGTGTGTTATAAATAGACGGCAGATAGAGAAACTAAGGGAGAGAGAGAGAGTCCTTGGTAGGATCTGCACGCCATCTGTTTGTAAAAATTCCTTGTACGATTCTTGGTGAATAATATACAAGGTTGGCCTTGTTTGGCTGTATCTCTCTGTGTTATTTACTTTTCATACGAACTAAGTGTTCAGTGCCTTCGTTTGTCTGTGTGATTGTGTGGGCTGACTAGCAAAGTGTGTTGTTAGTGCCATTACTTGTGTGTGCTTGTGGGAAACGTACACCTTGTAACAGTGTGGTATCAGAGCGTGATTAAGACCCTCGATTCAGTGATCTTGTTGTCCCATCTTGCGTGTAATGATGGTTGGACACGGTAATTCAGTCCAAGAACGCTTGCAGCGAACTGAGCATGCGTTTGATGATCTGGTGACTCGTTTGGGAGACATACCAGAAGATTACAACTTGATCCAAGTTCTGAGGAACACCAGAGACACGGTTAATGCTTTAACCATCCAGATCGAGGAGTTGTCTCAACGATTGACCCCTGAAAGTGCCAATTCGTTGAGGGAAGAAGTGGCTTCTTCCAAGACCGAAATAGACAATCTGAAGGCTGAGATTGTTCTGCTGAAGAAGGCTGTGGGATCTTCGAATGCAGAGGGTGTCCAAAAGACTTCAAGGGGAAAGTTAAAGTCCCAGAACCGAAATCATTCCAAGGAACAAGGAGTTCCAAAGAGTTGGAGAACTTCCTTTGGGACTTGGAACAGTATTTCGTGGCAGTTGATGTCCCAGAGATGGAGAAAGTCTCCATTGCATCCATGTACCTTGCTGGGGATGCGAAATTGTGGTGGAGAACTACCCAGTCTGATGCTGAACAGACCAAAAATTGAGACTTGGGTTGTGTTGAAGGAGGAACTGAAGAAGCAATTCCTCCCCACCAACATTTCATGGAAGGTCCGAGATGCTTTGTGGAATCTGAAGCATACCAAGAGTGTGCATGAGTATGTTTCAGAGTTCCAGACCCTTATGCTGGACGTGCGGGAAATGTCAGAGGAAGACAGGCTATACACGTTCATGCATGGACTTCAACCGTGGGCTCAGACCGAATTAAGGCGCCAGAATGTTCAGACCGTCTCTCAGGCCCTTGCTGCTGCCGAGAAGTTGGTGGATTTCAAGTCCATGGGATCCACTAGCGAAAAGAAAAAGGATAAAGGCAAGGACAAAGGGAAGGATCAGAAGAGTGGGAAGTTTGCTAAGAAGACGAAGAAGAAACAACAGACTGTTGTTACCACTGAGTCAAGTGGGACTTCGACTTCAAAGGAGAAACAGGCTTCCAATTTCAAGAAAGAGGGCTGTTACATTTGTCGTGGCCCTCACTTGGCTCGAAATTGTCCCAAGAGAGAGCAGAATGTTGGTGCTGTGGTCGCTGAGGATGCTGGCAACCAACAAGTGTGCCTTGATGCAAGAGTGAACCCCATGCAGTTCCTGAATGCGATTACAGGAACGGATGCCCAAGTGTTTTATAACAGTTTGCTCTATGTGCAGGTTGCTGTGAATGGCAACCAGATGCTGGCCATGATGGATACTGGAGCATCGCATAGTTGCATGACCGAAAGACTGGCAAATCGTCTTCGGCTGGAATTGAAAGATATGGGCTTCAAGTTGAAGGCAGTCAACTCTGAAGCAAAGCCCTGTGTGGGAATGGCTACGGTGAAGTTGGAACTGGGGCCATGGAAGGGAGAGTGCAACCTGATGGCCAGTCCCTTGGATGACTTCGAATTGATCCTTGGTAAGGATTTCATGACAGCCAACCGGATATATCCAATTCCCCACTTAGACGGTGTCATGGTAGATGATGTCCGTTACCCTGGGTTCGTGCCGGCAGCCAAGTCGCCAAAACAGAACGGGAACAAGTCCAGTAACGTGATGTCCGCGATGCAAGTGGAATCAAGCATGCGGGATGGCGAACTTGTCTACCTTGCGGCTTTGGTAGAGATCAAGCCGGACGTATACCAGGAAGTCCCTGATGAGATTGGGAAAGTGTTGGAGGAGTTCGCAGACGTGATGCCTGCGGAGTTGCCGAAAAGACTACCTCCAAGAAGAGCGGTGGATCATAAGATCGAGTTGGTTCCAGGAGCCAAACCACCGGCTCAGGCTCCTTACCGGATGTCCCCAATGGAGTTGGCAGAGTTGAGACGCCAACTAGATGAACTACTGGAAAGCAAGTCGCTGAGGCCGTCAAAGGCTCCGTTTGGTGCCCCGGCCCTGTTCCAGAGGAAAGCTGATGGGTCATTGAGATTCTGTGTGGACTACCGGGTTCTGAACAAACTCACCTATCAAGAACAAGTACCCAATTCCTAATGTGTATGACTTATTTGATAGGTTGGTGAAGGCCCGTTTTTACACTAAGATTGACCTGAGGTCCGGCTACTGGCAAGTCCGGATTGCTAAGGGGGATGAGGAAAAGACTACTGTTGTCACTCGGTATAGATCCTTTGAATTTCTTGTAATGCCGTTTGGTCTAACAAACGCGTCCTGCTACATTTTGTAGGTTGATGAATGATGTTCCTAGTACGACTTCCTTGGATAAGTTTGTCGTTGTGTATCCTGGACTGACATCGTTGTATACTTCAGAGTCCCTAGCTGATCACTGTTGTGCATTGAGAGCCGTGTTCAGTCAGCTGAGGGAGCACGAATTATTCGTGAAGAAGGAGAAGTGCGAGTTCTGCAAGGAGCAGATCACTTTCCTTGGCCATGTTGTTAGCAATGGCAGAATTTTGATGGACCAGAAGAAAATCTCGGCTATCATTGACTGGAACGCACCTCAGAAGGTTGCTGAGTTGAGATCGTTCCTTGGCTTAGCGAATTATTACAGGCGGTTCATAAAGGGCTATTCGAAGTTGGTCGCCCCGTTGACAGACTTGTTGAAGAAAGACAAGACGTGGGCATGGGACCAGGACTGCGAAGAGGCCTTTGCTAAGTTGAAAGAAGCTGTGGCTTCAGCGCCTGTGTTGCAACTTCCAGACTTCGCAAAGCCATTTGAAGTTTATACAGATGCTTCTGATCGGGCAATTGGGGGTGTGTTGGCTCAAGATAGGCACCCCATTGCCTTTGAAAGCCGGAAACTGAAGGAGTGCGAGCAGAGATATAGCACGCACGAGAAGGAGATGACAGCTGTTGTCCACTGTTTGGAAACGTGGAAGCACTACCTTCTGGGAACCAAGTTTGTGGTTGTGACCGATAATGTGGCAAATACGTACTTCAAAACGCAAAAGAAGCTTACACCTAAACAGGCTCGTTGGCAAGAGTTCCTGGCAGAGTTTGACTTTGAGTGGGTGCACAAGCCGGGAAAGGAAAATGCTGTGGCTGATGCCTTGAGTCGGAAACAGGTGGAAACGTACGTAGCTGCTATTGAGTCAGTGGTGTCTGACTTCAGGGATCGAATCAGGCTGTATGCCCCGAATGATCCTGTGTACCAGAGTCTCGTTGCCCAAGTGAATGAGGGCAAAGTCCGTAGATACTGGCTGGAGGACGGATTACTCTTTGCCAAAGGCGGACGTGCATATGTTCCAACTGGTGGCAGATTGAGAAGACAACTGCTGAGGGAGACCCACGACGTCCCTTGGGCTGGTCACCCGGGAGTCGACCGAATGAGGGCCCTGTTGTCGCGAAGCTTTTACTGGCCAAAGTTGGAAGAGGACGTGGAGGCATACGTCAAAACGTGCCTCGTGTGTCAACAAGACAAAGTAGAGAGGAGGAAGGAGCCTGGGTTGCTGCAACCTTTGCCAATTCCAGAACGACCGTGGCAGTCGGTCTCGATGGATTTCATCTCTGGATTCCCTAAGGTGGACGGTATGGCTTCTGTTTTTGTTGTTGTTGACCGATTCTCTAAATATTCTGTGTTTATGGCCGCGCCTAAGGCGTGTCCAGCTGACGTTGCTGCTGAGATGTTCTTCAGAAACGTTGTTAAATACTTCGGGTTGCCTGAAGATATTGTGAGTGATCGGGATACCCGATTCACTGGAAGGTTCTGGACGGTGTTGTTCACCTTGCTGGGTTCAGAACTGAAGTTTTCAACTGCTGCTCACCCACAGACCGACGGTCAGACGGAAAGGATCAATGCCTTACTGGAGGAGTACTTGAGGCATTATGTGACCGCTAGTCAGAGAAATTGGGTGGAGTTGCTGGATGCAGCGCAGTTTTGCTATAACTTGCACCGATCATCCGCAACGAAGATGAGTCCCTTTGAGCTGGTGAACGGACAACAGCCACGGACCCCAAACGAAGTGGCGCTTCAAGGAGGAAGCAGTTGCCCGTCAGCACATCGGTTTGCCCGTGCGAAGCAAGAGCTGGTTGAGGAAGCCCGGGATAGCTTGCTGATGGCACAGCAGCGGATGAAAAGGAATGCGGACCAACACAGACGGGATGTTGAGTTCCAGGTAGGGGATCAAGTGATGCTGAAATTGACCCCGCAGATATGGAAGAAAATCCATAGTAAGACAGTCCACCGAGGCTTGGTGCCGAAGTATGATGGACCGTTCGAAGTGCTAAAGAAAGTGGGCCGTGTAGCTTATCGATTGAAGCTGCCCGACAGACTGAAGGTTCACCCAACCTTTCACGTGAGTTTCCTGAAGCCGTTTCATCAAGATGAGTTTGATGAGGGCAGAAAGCAGGCAAAGCGTGCACCACCAGTGATCCGACAGCAGTTCAGCAAAGAGGTGCAAACCGTATTGGATCACCGGGAAATGGGAACAAGTAAGAAAAACAGACGGGTGGACTACCTGATTCACTGGAAAGGAGAATCTGAGTTGGATGCTACTTGGGAGAGGGATACGACCTTGTGGCAGTTCGAGGACAAAATCAATGAGTACCGGAAGAACCTGAGGAGTAAGGGCAAGTTGACGAGGGCGTCAACGTCTTCTGGTGGGGGAGGTTTGTTAGCCCCCTGACCGATGTCCCTGAACGACAGTGAACGACCGTGGCCGTTCGGCCTGGCCACGAGTCAAGTATGGAGGCCGGAGGTACGAGGTACCAAGAACATGCCGAAAGACACTTAGAAGAATGCCCGTGAGGTTGCTGGAGTGAGCCAGGCAACCTGGTGTTCGGCAGTCACAGTGTGCGGAGTCGCACTGCCTTGCTGGGCAGTCGCGCGGAACGGAGGGCCGATCTCGTGCGAAAGTGTGCGATGCCGGAACGGACTCGTGCAAATTGAGCTAAAAGGATTTGGATCCTTGGGTAATCTGATAAACATCCATGCTGTGCAAAATGAGCCCGAGAAGTGAAGGTTGGGGTGCCCTATGGGTTTTCCCTTACGCAGAGGAAAAACTGTGTCTACTGCTGTCACTTGGGGTGTTTTTGCCAGGACTACTATAGGGGGGAAGGACTGGCTGAGTGCTACAGTGACCGACTTCGGGGTTGGCATGGGAGCTTCCAGCCACGGTGCTGGGCAACCGAAGTTGGCTATACGGAGTCCCGAACGAGGTGTCCCTATAGAGTTATGTTGGGCATTACCCGATGCGGTGAAGCTGGCCGTCGGTGAACGGAAGACGGTCGTGCACGGACCGAGTGGGCTGTGACCGAGTAAGCTGTGTCCCTGATCGGTATGTTGAGCTGTGGGTTTCGAGTGGCTTGAGACCCGAAGGCACGTTCGTTACGAGCTGGTGACGAACGATGCCCGGACAATGGGAACCGAATGGAACGATGCCGTGCGGACGTGCTGGGCGTTCGCTGGACAGTGACGGACGAGGCTGGCAGGCAGCGTGATGCTTCAGCCGAGTGGGAACGACGCGTACGAGTGCTGCTGAGGCGGTGACGATGATGCGCGCGAAGCTGAGCAACAGCGCGCGGACGGACAGAGCCTTGGCAGACGGTTGTGGCAGTTATTGGCGGTTCCTGGAAACTTGGAAACCACCTGGCCACCTGTACCGGTAGTTATCCTAGTCACTGTTTTCCTATTGGTCCACATGGGCTAGCGGTTGGGCTTGTCAGCCGCAGTGTGTGTTATAAATAGACGGCAGATAGAGAAACTAAGGCAGAGAGAGAGAGTCCTTAGTAGGATCTGCACGCCATCTGTTTGTAAAAATTCCTTGTACGATTCTTGGTGAATAATATACAAGGTTGGCCTTGTTTGGCTGTATCTCTCTGTGTTATTTACTTTTCATACGAACTAAGTGTTCAGTGCCTTCGTTTGTCTGTGTGATTGTGTGGGCTGACTAGCAAAGTGTGTTGTTAGTGCCATTACTTGTGTGTGCTTGTGGGAAACGTACACCTTGTAACACTAAGATAGGCTGGCATTTGGAACATCAATGTGTTTGGTGGTATCAAGGTTCTATAGCAGCCTAAATAAATTTCCATCACATTTTTGCAGAGTGTTGAAGCCTGGGAATGGTGATTAGCGTACTGTATTGAAAAGCCACTCATATCCCTCCTCTACATCACTGAATATTTTTATGTTTTGGAATTTTTCCTTAAATCTTCTAATTTAAACATCCTTTTATCTCTTCTTTTTCTTTTATCAGGTAGAGATTTCTTTGTCAATGAAGTGTATATAGTCCCTTGGGATGGTAACCACACGATATGAAGTTTGCATATCGACTTGTTGCCTTGCCTTTGTCGTGTGTTGTGTTTGTTCTTCTAGGACTCAATTAGTTGGGTTACTAGAAATTATCGATTGAAGCATGCCCATCAAATTATAAATTGCTCGGGGATTGTGAAACATTGTAATTACTAAATGTCTGAAGCTAAAACAATTTAAGACCTAAGGAATGATGTCCTCAAAAAGGAGGAAACAAAATAAGAAAGGGAAAACAGAAGAGGGGGCCTCCCGCCCGCGCGCGCGCCCCAGGGGTGGAGGGTCATGTTTGTTGGAGGTCACATAAATGAAACATAGCATGCAAATATTTGCATCAAGTGGCATGAGACTTATGGCACGATGCTAGTTAAGAAAAATTTTACTTTTAATTTTTTAAGTTTTTATATGATTTTTGCTTCTTCCATCAGTGTAGTCAAGAGTGAACATTTGACTATATGATATTAGTAAATTGGACCAATTTTGCATAATAGTTAGTCAAAAGGAATTGCAAACATTTGTCTTTTTGGTTAAGATTATGTGATAGGGGGAGTTTGGGACAATTGGATCTTGTATTTGGTTTTCCAGAGGATATATATCTCTGATGAGGTGATTGTCTTAGCAGGTGTATTTATGTTTTCATCTCAAGAGAAAAGCTTCATACCTCTTAGTGGGTGTATTTATGTTTAGTTTGGAGTGAATTTCACAATCAAGATCCTGTGAGTAGAATTTGTTTTTGTAGCTGCAGTCTCTTCAGAAGAATTACTGTTTCCATATTTTACCTTTGGGCATTCTTTTACATAATATCATTGGTTTAAATTACTCTTGGCATGACAATAACTAACCTAGCATTCTTCATGACGTAATATAATCTTCATATTTTCTTAAATTTTTAGGGAATTCAGCTCGTGTCATTGAATCCAACAATGGAACATGTAATCACAACATGGTCAATCAGATGCATAGTTCATTTAAGAGGATGAATGGAATTGTGACCAGTAACTTTGACGTCGATTTGTAGTTCAGGAATTCTCAACTTCAGAAATAGTCGGTTCACATAATGTGATACTGCATGACGGCTCTGAGGTTTATACTGGCTTTGTGGTTGATGAGGACCCTTATGTTCAGGAAACTAATTTAGGTCTGTCTTCCTAGTCCAGAGCGCCTGTCCAAGTTTTGGTTGATGCATGGAAGCATGTTACTAGCTGTTTCTTGGTAGTTACATTTGGTAAGCTAATTGGAAATTATCATGGTTGTCTTTCAGGTAATTGTGCAAATGAATGTCATTCTTTGGAGTTGTGACACTCGGTGGAAGGTTCAGATTAACAAGGGTGTGGAAACAGAGACAATGCTACTTCCCTCCAGGTAAACATGCACTGGAGAATTGTTCATGCTCATCTATCTTCTAGGAAGCTTGTGACAAAAAATGCTGACTTAGGGGAAGGAGTTAGTTATTCCACCCTGCCATCATTTTTTTTCTCCTTTCTACTCAATTAGTCTTTGCTTTTAGGAGAGTTGATTTATGAAACTGATGATTTCTAATGTCTCATGTTTTTCCCTCTCTTACATCTTTGTTGCATTATTACACTACACAGAGGCTGAATCTTTTTGGGCTACTTATATACATCCTATTGCACTCATCATGTGCTATGGCTTTGGCTTAACAGAAGTGAATGCATCAGAGAAGCTCTCCGCTATTTGGACTTGCTGCTGATCACTTGACGGATGTGGTAATGACATGCCTTTGAATAGTTATGCTGGATCCTCGTCAAAAGGGGTCTATAGTATCAAATACAATTAGTCTAATGTGGTAGGCATTGTGACAGCAAATGCTGAATGGACTTGAGTGGAAAGTTCAGAAAGCAAAAGCAGCTCTATCAGAGGAAATTCTCATGAAGTGATTGGTTACCAGAGATTATGTTCCATCTCCAGCTACCAATGAATTGGAGTCATCATCTGGCTTGGATTGCAGTGAACAAATTTGCAGCATCTGCATGGTAATGTAACTAATTTAAGCTGCGGCCTTAAGTATCTGCTGCTTTTGATTACAAATTATTTGTTTTGGCCATTTGAAATCTGGCAGGCTGGGTATGAGATCCAAGACAAAGTTGGAGTTCTCTACTTTTGCCCACACGAGTTTTGTGCAGATTGCTTGAAAACATGGCTTCTGAAGCAGAAGATTTGCCCTATTTGTGGAGCCTTAGCTTTAATACCAGCACATATTCTCGATGGAATGATGGTACTGATGTGCACCGTGCATATTTCTTGCCTGTAGAGAAAGCGGTAAGTTTTTGCCGTTTTTCAAAGACTACCTTTTTGAACTGAGATAACATGGAACGCTGCTATTACCGTCAATGTACTTCTTTCTTTTATAAATATCTACTGTACAAGCTCATTTGGGAGGGAACAGACAGGAAAACATAAATATCTAGCATAAAAACCACAACCCTAAACAATATTAACGGCAATGCTTCTTTTGTTTTCTTTATTGGCAAATAACATACACCGCAATGCAACACGAGAAATTTGCACAACTTAATGTTTGATCTTCAAATGAAGTTTCAATCATCATCAAACTGGATGGTCTTAGGAGTTAATCATTTTGACTCTTTATCCAACACTTGAGAACAAGAGGCAGCGAAGGTTCGATTATATGAATCCTCCCAATTTATTCCATCAAATTGCTTGATCTCAACATGTTTCAGCGTTCCAGGGTCCACGCATGTGAGTGTAATTGCTATACCATCTGGATTTGCTCGCTGCACATAGAAGGAGGTTATGCCACAAGTCTTGCAGAAAATATGTTTAGCCTTATGAGTGCCAAAGGTGTAGGTTGTAAGGAAGTGTTTGGAATCTCCAAGAAGCTCAAATCTTTCAGAAGGGACAACGATTTGAGTATTTCCTCTCATGGAGCAGACAGAGCAGTTGCATTGCCAGGCAATAACGCTGGCTGGATGCTTGAACTCTCCATCTTACACTTTTGCAGTGGCATCCGCCATTATGTACAAGCATCTCAGGATCCATCCTCTACTGGCTTTGTCTGCCTGGAGGTGCAAAGATAAGTAATATGCTATTGCTGCAATCGAACACAATTTGTAAAAAACTCATGGAACAGCAGAGTTAGGAAAGTTTCAAGCTCAAGCATTAAAGTAAGTGGCTGGGGAAGAACGATTGTACTTTTTTTTTTTTTTTTTGTTGGGGGGTGGTTGCGGGGAGAGAGAGAACATTTTAAAGCTATGTTGAGAAAACATCTCACGATATATTTATCATCCAGTGATTGGGGTTGTGTTGGAGATCAATATTTGCAAGAATTTATGTAATGTTATCACATTCCGTCACATCCACAAGCTGAACATGAATGAGAGATAAAAGCCATACAACATCCTTCAATCGTCCATAACTAAACTCTTCAACGATATATCTTTCTTCAAGCATTTGTTCACATTTTGATTTCCAGGTTGCTTTTGAGAAGGAGAATATGCCCAAGTATATCAGTAGGTTGAGAAGGCATTATCCAGGCATCAAGTAACCTAGGCATTTTTTACTGAGAATCCAAAGAAGAGTGCAGTAATGATGTAATGCTAGTAAAGATTATTACTCAAATTTTTAATTGAAACATTGACAATATTGCTAATCCTCACAGATAAATTTCAAGTAGCTAGCCGATACTTTCAGAGCAGTCCTCACTAGCTTTACACATTTCCTCTCTCGTTATCAAAATTACACTTATTTACGGCATACTGGAGCCCCATGGAGCAAAACTAATATAGAAAGGTTAGGAAAAGAGAGAGTGGTGTGTGCAGTGGCAGGTTGAGCTCAATCAGAATGTTGGATTTTGGATTTTGGATTTTGGTTCATTCAGGTTGAGATATCAAACGTGTTTCTTTTCACCAGATACTTCACTTCCAACAGTGCTTAAATCCCACACGCCCCTTTTGGTGAGATTTCTTTGAAAGCTGTTTCCATAAGGTCATCGCTTTGGTTGATTGTCATCATTAGCCGATTGATCCCACAACAAAACATACAGACAGAGGAATTCTGATGTTGGGATTGAATTTTTTGTGGGAATCTTATCAATATTTAAATTTGGTTCATGCATTTTTAAGTAGTCGCTTGCCTATCAGCTGCATTAATACTAAGAAATCATTGTTCCCTTCAACAGAGGGCCATCCAATTGTGAATCACTATCTTATGGCAACTGATGTTTGCATGCTATTAAACATAGTTGAGACTTATAGCTAGTTAACAACTTTGAAGGTACTAAGAAGAAATAAAATTTACGCTAACTTAAGTTAGCCAAGTGGGAAATGAACATCAATATCCCATTTTCTATGATGATCCAATCCGCTAATGGCTAATCCTAAAACAAAATTGTGGAAATCTTGTTCTCAGGATGTTCAATAGCTCAAAACTCAATCAATTCTACTACTTTTGTTCCATATTTATTCATTCTTAGAAGTAAATACTTATTTGTAATTTATAATTTGTCCTCAGTCCGAACTAAAATTAATATTGATGAATAATCAAACATAAAGAAAAGGAAAAGCATAAAATTTAATGTGTTCCAGAACTATGTTGCAAGAAGATTAATAATCTAAATCAGTTGAAAGATGTCACTACGAAACCATGGATTAGTAAATGAAAACGAAAACTAATTAAATTCACGTATTGGTGTTCTGGTGCAGGTATGAGCACACAGCATAAGCAGATAGAATTAAGGTCTTCTTGCAGATAATAAATATCCAAAACCCAGATAAAATTTAATTAATCTTGGTCGAAAAATATATATGGACATGAGATTTTTTAAGGGATTATTTGCTTGAGATGGATAAGCTTAAAAGACAAGAACAGAATGGAAAAAAAATTACTTCAATAAAGGCTGTTTAGCACTTTGATCATGTAGCTTTATCCATGCCAAAAAAAAATACTGTCTGGATTAATACAAGAAAAGTTTCTTATTAGAATTAAAGATTACCTTTTCTTGAGTTCAATATAGAGTCAACGATCAGAGAAGTAAGCAGAGTGCGCAGCAGGCCCGGGAGATGTTAGTGTGTGGCTTGAGTTGGACTTGGTTTTTACAGAAGAAAAGGAGGAAGCACAGTGTTTAGAAGCGAACGCAAGTACATTATTGAACTTGCACTTGTTCCAAACAGAGCTGGCTGGCGGGCTGAAAAACATATTGAGAGAAAAGATATTTTCCGTGTCTTATTCCAAGAGGTTACCTCCAAAAGACATACAAGGTGTATTCTTGGCCAGAAATAATGAGATCTTCTGACTTAACGGAAAATCACCTATCCTATAGAAAAACGTATCATCTATTCTAGGAAAAATATTATACCAAATATACACAATATACATATGCACTAATACCTGCAGATGTAGTCACTTCAAGCAAAGTCCAGTGCAAATTAAGTTCGAAGATTATTCTGCCAACAGAAAAATTTTTAGAAGTTTTACACCATTTGAATCCTGAGCAAGTAATGGCACCATTTCTTGGACTTCAAACTTAATCGTTCATTTTTCCTGTTAAGTATTAGAAGTAAACCACTTTAAATTAAAATTATACTATACATCTATTAGACTACATGGGTCTCATTTGAAAACTTCAACAGGAATCAATAATTGCAATACAACTAAAGCAAAGACTCTATTGCAGGGCCGGCAACCAAATACTGCACCATTTCTTAAGCTTGTTTGTTCTTTGTTTCATCTTTTGTTGATGATTCTTTTATCATCATCTGAAACCTATAGTTTTGATTTTCTTTTTATTGTTATTTTTGCTTCTAACCTACTTTCTTAGGGGTGGTCGGTCTCCAAGTCCTTTTATATGAAGAAATCATCTTCCTTTAAACATCAAGTCAATCTAAATGGATTAATAAAAGTTTGAATCTTTGTCTTGATGCTTCTTCTTTTGAGGTGGAGATATTTGCTTTTTGTTTCGTTGAAATATTGATACTTTTTTAGATTTCAGTTGCTTAAATTTTTTCTATTGCCTAACTTTGAGTGCTCCATTGTCAATTTTTCTATTGTACTAATTATAGCTATTATTTTAGTTTCTAATTTTTCATGCACATATATAATATGTCCTCCCGTGACAATATTCATTAAATTGTTAGATTTGGAGTGAATTATTAGATGCATTCTTATTTAGCATGTATCTATATAGCAGTAATTTATTTTTTCATATACAAATACACTTGTACTCATTCTTCTACTAATAAATACATACATACATACATACATATGTGTGTGTATATATATGTGTGTGTATATATGTGTGTGTGTACATATACACACACATATATATACATATGTATGTATGTATGTATGTATGTGTGCTTGTGTGTGTGTGTGTGTGTGTGAGAAAGCCAAAATTTAAAAAAACAAAAAAAAAAAATACTAAGTGAAGCATCAGTGATATAAGGATTTATTTCCACCTTAAATTAATCAACTTAGTTCATTGAAAAAAAGGCAATTATTTGAAAATAGAAAAGAAATGTTCTTACGATAATGTCCAGTAAAGCACACAGAATATACTTTATTTTAATTTTTGAAAGTTCTATAAGTGTAAACTCCAATTTTTCTTTTAATCCTTAACTTCATTTATTGATGTTATTTTTTTATTTTTTCTTTTTTAACACAGTATTCTATATCTTTTGAATGCCTCATAACAATTATAACAAATACTATTTATTATATTTATATTATTATTTTTTATGTTAAAAGTAATTAAAAGTTGTTTGGCTTCTTTTATTTTTCCTCAAATATACAGTTTCTTCTTTAGTTTAAAAAAATAAATTGTCTTCGTCTAAACTCATAAGTCTAACCCAAAATAAATAGTAATACAAATTGATAGAGATTTTTATATCCTAATCTTTTTCATTCTATTCTTTTTTGAAATTTTATTATTGCAGGTATGTTTTAGGATGGTAACTTTATATTTGTTTCAAATGAACCAAAACTAATGTTAAAAAAAGCTTTTTTGTGTACTTCTAAAAAGTATATAAACTTGATACAGCAGCCAAGAAAGAACTTTTTATTAGAATGCTTGGTTTAGGTACTTTTACAACTATAATATAGAGTGGCCAAATCTAGGAATCCAGAAATGTAGTTCCTTGAAATTCTTCGATTAAGAATTTCATATTGGACTAATTTGATAAATATGAAAATGAAAATGATATTAGTCTAAAAGTTTAAATAAATTAAAATGATAAAAATTACTTTAAATAAATGAGTTTAATATTACCTTTTTATATAAATTTTGGCAATTGAATTTATTTTTAGTGTTGTATTAATTATTAGTTTTATTTGACTTAAAGTCTAATAAATTAAAAAATATTTATTTATAAGTAAATATTAATCCAAGAGAAAAAAATTTTAAGTATATAAATTAATTATTAACTTTCTTTAAATTTTTTATTTTGATATTTTTATATAATTAATACGATAGAGAAGATATAAATCTTTTAAAAATGAAAGGAAATGATATTAAGTTATAAACAATTTCATGAATAAAAGGGCAATAATGTCATAACACCCACTTTTTTTTTAAAAATTTCTAACTTTGGCTAGTCTTTGGGGGGACAAAGTGTATATATTTAAGGTTGAGGGGGATAAAGTGTGATTAATTCCTAAGTTCAGCGAGACAAAGTGTTATTAACCTTAAAATTTAACTGAAAATTGTAAATGTTTTGTGAATTTGCAAACGAATATGAAAATAAGTTAAAATTAGGAAATATAAAATGACCGTGGTTAGTTTGGATACGGATTTTTTTTTTGTATTGGGTAGTTTCTTGCCCAATAAAATGTGGGTGGCTATGGACTATACAGGGGTATCTATTTTAATCTTTAAAATCTTTTTATTTCCTTTTTCTTCATTTTTTTCTTCTTAACATTTTTCTCCAAAGTCCAAATCACCGTCAGACTAGCAATGCAGCCATCAGTTGGATTTTGATGGCTTTCGCCAAAATCTAGCTAGTCGATAGTGGATAAATTTAAAAACTAAATTAATTAACTAATTAAAAAGAAAAAAATGTGTCATGGGGTTTAAACAGCAATTATGTACATATGATTGGGTTCTTTTGAGTATCTATTGACACCTAAAAACTATTAACATTAAACTCATATAAAATCACCAATTTTTTTAACCAGTCCAGACCATGCCTAAATCCTGCCCAATCTACTCATTTGCCATCCCTAAATGTATGGTACATGTCAGAAGGACCAAAGAAATAATCAAAAGATAAGACATTAGATGAGATAACCTAATTCAACTAGGGTTCCAAGTATATGTTTGAACATTTTGTGAGTACTACACTTCTATTTTATTAAAAATAAAAATAAAAATATACTAAAAATTTAGAATTGGCTTTTGAAGTTCGAAAGTAAATTAAACTTTTATGTGCTTTTGCAGATTTTTGAGAAATATTAATAATAATAACAATAAAATTAAGATAACAAGGGAGTTTTTTTATTTTTAATTTTTAATAAAACAACTAAGTAAAAAATAAAAATGGGCCTAAAATGGGGACTTAAAATTGTGATGCTTTATGGATCTAAAACAAATTAAGGAAAAGAGTTTTTCTGAAAATTAGGAGTTGCTACTTTGTTGGATTTCAGGTGTAATAAACCATTATCAAAAGATTATTTTTGAACAAATAAAATCTTGCATTAGATGATTCTAGGATTTTTTGGAAAAATCAAAATAATGAGTTCGAGGAAGAATTGAGAGGAAAATTGCCAAGTGATTGGTTCAAGTATCCCCTACTCCTAGTAAAATAGGTTGCAAATTTCATTTTGTTTCTTACAACTTTAAGACTTAAAATTGGGTCGATTTGAACTAAAATTCACTAAATTAAATAAAAAATTTAAATGATCAAAATATACTTCAAATGTCCATAAGAGGAAAACGTATAAATTCTGAGCCTTTATTGGAGAGGCTACAGGAAAAAATGTACTCATAAAACATTGATTTGTAATTTTAACTACAACAATAAATTAAATATACTAGATAAATAAGTAAAAAATAAAAAAAAATTACAATGCCCTAATGTCCCAACAATAGGCTCAAATGAATGCTAAATAAGGGTACAAAAATAATTACACCAATTAACTCCTCATATGACTAAATTAATTAAAACAACTAAATTAATAGAAATAAAACTAACTAATTTAAAGTTAATTGACTAAATTAAACTAAACAAAAAATAATTAAACCTTAATTGAGTACTAATTAATCCAATATTAACATTCTAATATCTCAAGGAGCTACTTGCAAAATTTTAAAAATGTTAGGGTCAAACCGATAATTTTGAAAAATAGAGTGACCTAAAGTGAAATTATTGGAATTTTCTTTTCCTAATTAACTTTCATCGGAACGTTATGAATGCGTGTTTTGGGGAAAAGTATACAATATACTACGTGCATTGTCACGTGGTGTACTAGAACCAATAATTTATCGCCATGTGACAATGGTGGGCCATACCTTGTATTATTTGGCGATGTGTGATTGGTTCTAGTGCACCACGTGGCGCACGTGGTGCACGCAATACTCACTCGTGTTTTGGCTCCTTTTCTCTCTCTGATTTTCATTTCATATTTCCTTTTCTGATCAAAATTTAGATCCTTGATCAAATGCCACCAACATTGGACCGGTTGGAGGATGTTTTACCTTTTCACACACACACTAAAACACACGTTATATTCGTAATCAAACAACGAAAATTAAACCAAGAACTTGCTACAGCATTTTATCAAACATTTGGTGTGCATATATAAAATATCAATTTTCTTAAATTCAACCAAATTTTAATTAATACAGGGAAAAGAAAGTCTCAAAATTGCTATTTCATTTAGATTTTAGATGCTGGCAGCGGTAGGTTTTGATGTTGTGGCGCTTTTGGCAAAAACGGTTAAAAAGTCATCCTCCTCCTCATATTTTGTTTTCCTCGTTGATCTTGTGCTGCGTATGACTCTATGTGTGATTCTGAGTATGTGCAAGGTGTGTATGTAAATATTGAAAAAATATTTTGCATCAGTTAATTTATTGCTTTTAATTTTCTGTGTAAAGTTGACATCTTTTCCCAGATTCTTGGGGCATTCATATTGGTTGAAGCCGGACAATTGATCCTAGGTGTGAGATATTGCTGTGCTGAAGAAGGGTTCCTCTGATCCAAAGTATTAGTTTTTAACTCTGCTTTGACATGGAGAAAAAACATGGGTATATATACCACCTTCTGACTGACTTGGCTGGATTTCTTTCTGAAGAGTGCTATCAACTGGTATAGCATTTTGTATGCATGAGTGGCCATAAATATACTGGCCCTCATCAGTTTTGTGTATAAGGTGCTGCTGCTGCTGATGAACGGTTGGAAGTTGTGACGAGTAACTCCGAATAAGTTGGCGGTGGCAATAGTATTAGTGCAGGAAGCAGCTCAATTACAGAGTTCACTGATCACCAGGATGCTGCTTTTTTGCAGCGTGAGTTTGCTGGCCTTTTTAGATGTTCAAATAGGATGAGATGGGCAGCTGATAATAATGAAATTGACATCTATTTGATCCCTCGACTATTAGATCAATCTGCTACAGGTCTCTGTCCCAACTCCATGGAAACTTGTGCTTTAATCATATTATTGCTAATTAGTGTGCTTCCTCTTGCTTGCTGCCCGCAGATATATAGAAGCTAATAGGTTTAAAGCACACCAATAGGGAACAGCATACACCTGATCTTCTTCTCATGTTTTTCTTCTCCAAAATAGTTGATATTATAAGGTTAATGATCAATCTTTGTAGTCTAGAGAACAAAGTGTGCTACCTATATTGACTTGACAATGATAAAATAGGAAGTTTGCTGCCAACGGTCTGGCTTGACAATGATAAAATAACCACAGGATAACATCAGGAAGATAATTAAGTTCCAAGTGAATGTGTTGCTTTAACTTTTCGCTTTTGTACAGTTAGTTTCTGTAGTTGAAGTACATATGAGAAGTCTAGGATACTTCTAGGAACCTAGAGGATTTGATGCCAATCTTTCAGGCTGTTCAAGTTGGGTTTCCATGACTTGATTATTAGATCAGGTATCAAGGTTCTATAGCCGCCAAAATAAAGTTCCATCACATTTTTGCAGAGTGTTGAAGCCTGGGAATGGTGATTAGTGTAGTGTATTGAAAAGCCACTCAGATCCCTCCTCTACATCACTGAATATTTTTATGTTTTGGAATTTTTCCTTAAATCTTCTAATTTAAACATCCTTTTATCTCTTCTTTTTCTTTTATCAGGTAGAGATTTCTTTGTCAATGAAGTGTATATAGCCCTTGGGATGGTAACCACACGATATGAAGTTTGCATATCGACTTGTTGCCTTGCCTTTGTCGTGTGTTGTGTTTGTTCTTCTAGGACTCAATTTGTTGGGTTACAGAAATTATCGATTGAAGCATGCCCATCAAATTATAAATTGCTCGGGGATTGTGAAACATTGTAATTAATAAATGTCTGAAGCTAAAACAATTTAAGACCTAAGGAATGATGTCCTCAAAAAAGGAGGAAAAAAAAATAAGAAAGAGAAAACGGAAGGGGGGGCACCCTGGTGGGGAGGGGGGAAGGGACATGTTTGTTGGAAGTCACATAAATGAAGCATAGCTTGCAAATATTTGCATCAAGTGGCATGAGACGTATGGCACACTACTAGTTACGAAAAATTTTACTTCTAATTTTTTAAGTTTTCACGTGGTTTTTGCTTCTTCCATGAGTGTAGTTCAAGAGTGAATATTTGACTATATGATATTTGTACATTGGACCAATTTTTCATTATAGTTAGTCAAAAGGAATTGCAAGCATTTGTGATTTTGGTTAAGATTATGTGATAGAGGAAGTTCGGGACAATCGGATCTTGTATTTGGTTTTCCAGAGGATTTATATCTCTGATGAGGTGATTGTCTTAGTGGGCGTATTTTTGTTTTCATCTCATGGGAAAAGCTAAATACCTATTAGTGGGTGCATTTATGTTTAGTTTGGAGTGAATTTCACATTCGAGATCCTGTGAGTAGAATTTGTTTTTGTAGCTGCAGTCTCTTGAGAAGAATTACTGTTTCCATATTTTACCTTTGAGCATTCTTTTACAGAGTATCATTGGTTTAAATTGCTCTTGGCATGACAATAACTAACCTAACATTCTTCATGTTTTTTCCAGCTCTTATATCTTTCTTGCATTACACTACACAGAGGCTGAAACTTTTGGGGCTACTTATGTACATCCTATTGCATTCATCATGTGCTATCGCTCTGGTAATAACAGAGGTGAATGCATCAGAGAAGCTCTTCGCTATTTGGACTTGCTCCTGATCACTTGACGGATTAGGTAATGACATGCCTTTGAATAGTTATGTTGGATCCTCGTCAAAAGGGGTCCATAGCATCAAATTCAATTAGTCTAATGTGGTAGGCATTGTGACAGCAAATGTTGAATGGACTTGAGTGGAAAGTTCAGAAAGCAAAAGCAGCTGTGTCAGAGGAAACTATCATGAAGCAATTGGTTACCAGAGATTATGTTCCATCTCCAGCTACCAATGAATTGGATTCATCATCTGGCTTGGATTGCAGTGAACAAATTTGCGGCATCTGCATGGTAATGTAACTAATTTAAGCTGCGGCCTTAAATATCTGCTGCTTTTGATAACGAATTATTTGTTTTGGCCATTTGAAATCTGGCAGGCTGGGTATGAGATCCAAGACAAAGTTGGAGTTGTCTACTTTTGCCCACACGAGTTTCATGCAGATTGCTTTAAAACATTGGCTCTGTTTGGATAGCATTATTTGGATTCTTTTTTTAGAATTATTGGGAAAATTTATTTAGATTGTTAACCTTTTTGGTAAAGGTGAAAAAATATTTGGATGTGAAAAATTGTTTGAAGTGACATGATCGTGGTTTGAAAGTGATTTGAAAAGCGTTTGAATAGTTCAAAAATTTTGGACCAACTTGCACTTATTTTTAAATGATTGTATAAGAAGGACACTGATTTTTTTTTTTGGAGAAAATCTATCTAAAAAAAATGAAAAAAGCACCAATCAAAATGCAATCCATATAGCTGGAAAAAGTAGTGAAGCGAACGTCTGCTTCAGAGACAAAAATGTCTGGTAGTATCCATGCCCCAATCCTCATTGAAACAATTTTGTCTTTGAAGCGGATGTTCGCTTAAAGAAGCAGACGTCCACTTAGTCATCCTCTTAAAGAAGCGGACGTCTGCTCCATCATTCGTTTCATCGTCACACCTCAAAACTTACCAAAAATAGATTTCATTTTATTACTTGCAATTTTTGCAGTTTTTCTAAACAAATTTTAAACATAAACATGCTTGTTTTTGTGAATAATTGTATAAAAAGTCTCTAAAGTTTATTTGAAATTTCAAATGAAAAACTTGGTGAGAAAATTTGGTGAAAAAGTTTGACCAAAATTTTTTTTAACTTTTTGATCAAAAAATTTTTCACTTGTCCAAACGAATTTGGAAAAAAAAATTTCATAAAATATTCCAAAAAATCAATCCAAACCGAGACATTGCTTCTGAAGCCGAAAACTTGCCCTATTTGTGGAGCCTTAGCTTTAATACCAGCACATATTCCCGATGGAATGATGGTACTGATGTGCACCGTGCATATTTCTTGACCGTAGAGAAAGCGGTAAGTTTTTGCCGATTTTTAAAGACTACCGACCTGAACTCAAATAACATGGAACACTGCTATTCCCGTCAATGTACTACCTTCTTTTATAAGTATCTACCGTGCAAGCTTATTTGGAAGGTAACAGACAGGAAATACATAAATATCTAACATAAAAACCACAACCCAAAATAATATTAACGGCCATGCTTCTTTTGTTTTCTTTATTGGCAAATAACATACACCGCAATGCAATACCAGAAATTTTGCACAAATTAATGTTTGATCTTCGAGTGAAGTTTCACTCATCATCAAACTGGATGGTCTTAGGAGTCAATCATTTTGACTCTTTATCCAATACTTGAGAACAAGAGGCAATGCCACTTCGATTATATGAATCCTCCCAATTTCTTCCATCAAATTGCTTGATCTCAACATGTTTCAGTGTTCCAGGGTCCACGCATCTGAAAGTAACTGCTACACCATCTGGATTTGATCGCGGCACATAAAAGGAGGTTATGCCACAAGTCTTGCAAAAAATATGTTTAGCCGTATGAGTGCCAAAGGTGTAGGCTGTAAGGAAGTGTTTGGAATCTCCAAGAAGCTCAAATCTTTCAGAAGGGACAACGAAGTGAGTATTTCCTCTCATGGAGCAATCAGAGCAGTTGCATTGCCAGGCAATAACGCTGGCTGGTGCTTGAACTCTCCATCTTACACTTTTGCAGTGGCATCCACCATTATGTACAACCATCTCAGGGTCCATCCTCTACTGGCTTTGTCTGCCTGGAGGTGCAAAGATAAGTAATATGCTATTGCTGCGACCAAACACAACGATTTGTAAAAAACTCGTGGAACAGCAGAGTTAGGAACTTTTCAAGCTCAAGCATTCAAGTAAGTGACAGGAGAAGAGTGATTGTATTTTTTTTTTTTTTGGGGGGGGGGGGGGGAGGGGGGTGTGTGGTGGTGGTTAGAGGTGGAGAGAGAGAACATTTTAAAGCTGTGTTGAGAAAACATCTCACGATATATTTATCTTCCAGTGATTGGGGTTGCGTTGGAGATCAATATTTGCAAGAATTTATGTAATGTTATCACATTCCGTCACATCCCCAAGCTGAACATGAATGAGAGATGAAAGCCATACAACATCATTCAGTCATCCATTACTAAACTCTTCAACGTTAAATCTTTCTTCAACACTCGTTGGCATTTTGATTTCCAGGTTGCTTTCTGAGGAGGAGAATATGCCTAAGTATATCGGTAAGTTGAGAAAGCATTCTCCAGGCATCAAGTAACCTAGGCATTTCTTACTGAGAATCCAAAGAAGAGTGCAGTAATGATGTGATGCTAGTAAAGATTATTACTCAAATTTTTGAATTAAAACATTGACAATATTGTTAATCCTTACAGAAAAATTTCAAGTGGCTAGCCGATACTTTCAGAGCAGTCCTCACTAGCTTTACATATTTCCTCTCTCGTTATCAAAATTATACTTATTTATGGCATACTGGAGCCCCATTTTACGTTCATAGTGTGATCACTGTACTTGGACACTAGCAATATGTTTGAATTGGAATAAACAACGTCAGTCCTGGGGAAACTGGTTCTTTTTGGACTGGTTTTTAAAGTCATGTACTCTTTTAACTGGGCCAATATATTGACGACAAAATTCATTTGACTACGGCTCCAAAGAGAGGATCGGTAGGAGAACTTTGAGCAAAACTAGCACAGAAAGGTTAGGAAAAGAGAGAGTGGTTTGTGCAGTGGCAGTTTGAGCTCAATCAGAATGTTGGATCTAGTTCAGTCACATTGAGATATCAAAAAGTGTCTCTTCTCACCAGATACTTCACTGCTTACCTCCCACACAGTCCTTTTGGGGAGATTTCTTGGAAAGTTATTTCAGTAAGATAATTGTTTTGGTTGATTGCCATCATTACCCGATTGATTCAGAAAATGTGCAGACAGGGGAACTCTGATTTGGGGATTAAATTGGTTGTGGGAATCTCGTCAACTGGACTTTAATTTGGTTCATGCACTTTCCAGTAGTCCCTTGCCTATCAGCATTAGTACTCAGAGATCATTGTTCCCCTTCAACAGAGGGCCATCCAATCCTAAATCACTATCGTATAGCTACTGATGTTGCATGCCATTAAACACAGTTAAAAATTAAAGCTAGTTAACAACTTTGAAGGTGCTAAAAAGAAACAAAATATAAACTAATTTAATATAGCCAAGTGTGAATTGAACATGAATATCCATTTTCTATAATGATCCAATCGGCTAATGGCTAATCCTAAAACAAAATTGTGGAAATCTTGTCCTCAGGATGTTCAATTGGCTCAAGAGTCAATCAATCCGGCTACTTTTGTTCCATATTTATTCATTCTTAGAAGTAAATAGTTATTTAATTTATAATTTGTCCTCAGTCGAACTAAAACTAATATTGACGAATAATCAAACATAAAGAAAAGGAAAAGCATAAAATTTAGTATGTTCCAGAACTATTTGTCCTCCTATTACTGTACAAGTCTTCAATTCAAGAAAAATTCCAAAATATTATCTTAACAAACAATGTTGCTAGAAGATTAATCATATAAGTCATGCGACAGATGTCACCACGAAACCATGGATTAGTAAATGAAAATGAAAACCAATTAAATCCACGTATTGGTGTTCTGGCGCAGGTACGAGCACACAGCATAAGCAGATAGAATTACGGTCTTCTTGCAGATAATAAATATCCAAAACCCAGATAAAATTCAATTGATCTTGGTCCAAAACATATATGGACATGAGATTTTTAAGGGATTATTTGCTTGAGATGCGTAAGATTGGAAGACAAGAATAGAATGGAAAAAAATTACTTAAATAAAGGCTTTTTAGCACTTTGATCATGTAGCTTTATCCATGCCAAAAAATAAAAAAATACTATCTTGATTAACACAAGAAAAGTTTCATATTAGAACTAAAGATTACCTTTTCTTGAGTTAAATATAGAGTCAACGAACAGAGGAGTAAGCAGAGTGCGGCAGCAGGCCTGGGTGATGTTAATGTGTGGCTTGAGTTTGACTTAATTTTTACAGAAGTAAGGACAAGCACAGTGTTTAGAAGCTAAATTAGTGAATTTGACTGCTCTAAACGGAGCTGGCTGGCGGGCTGAAAACATGTAGATGTAGTCGCTGCTTCAAGCAAAGTCCAGTGCAAATTAAGTTTCAAGATTATTCTGCCAACAGAAAATTTAAAAAGTTTTACACCATTTCAATCCTGAGCAAGTAATGGCACTATTTCTTGGACTTCAAACTTAATCATTTATTTTTCCTGTTAAGTATTACAAGTAAACCACTTTAAATTAAAATTATACTATACATCTATTAGACTGCATGGGTCTAATTTGAAAACTTCAATAGGAATCAATAATTGTAATATAGCTAAAGCAAAGACTCTATTATAGGGCCGGCAACCAAATGGTGCACCATTGCTCAAGCCTGTGAACAGTAATATCAAGCCCAAAAGATAATTCCCAAAAAAGAGAAAGACAAGAAGCTAGGCCTGTCAATCGGGCTTTATAAGCCGAATTTTAACAAGTTCAAGCTTATCTCACTTAATTAATCGGGATATAAGCTTCGGGCTATGAGTTTCAGGTCTGTAAATGTGAAGCTCAGGCTCGGTTCACAAAATATTTGAACTATGAGCTTAAACTCAGGAGCCTAAACCTATTGAGATATTTTTACAATTTAAGAGTCCCACAGAAATGATGAGGTATACTTTAAGTACTATAAGTAAGTTTAATACAAGTGGTTTCACATGTTGTACAAATCCATTGCAATATGTAAAGTCTACATTTATCATTAAGAGAAAAGTTAAACTCCATGTCCACATGGAGTAATAACTCGACAAGAAAATCTTGCAGTATTTTTTAGTTAGAGTCAATAATCATGTTGTTATTTATATTATACAACTTTTTGTTCATAAGGCAATGAAATAGCTTTATGTTTTATGTACAAATTACATACTAAAATTATTTTTTTATATTATACATACCAAGATTTATTGATATCATTAGTTAATATATTACACATAATTTTATATTATATATGTGTGTGTGTGGGCAATTTTATATTCGGGTTAGGTTATATGTATGTGTGTGTGTGTGTGAGGCTTTATACGGGTTGAGCCTATTGAGGCCTGAGCTCAGCTCAAAAATATTTTGAGTCAAATATTTAGGTCCAAACTCAAATCGCCCTGATAAAAGGTTAGATTCACGGGCTTTTTTAGGGCCGAACGGCCTGGGTACGAGCTGACCCAGGCCTGTTGATAGTCCTACAGGAAGCACAAGGCATCAGCATCCCTCTACTTCGCTTATTTTGTGTTCCTTAGGACCACATCCAAGGATCTTTTTGTACATTAAAATGCTCTGTGCCAGTTTCAATTTGATTCTACAAGAACAAGCACAAAATTTCCTAATGTTCAGTTGAGTCGTATATGTAGGAAAAGGAATGAACCAGCCCATTTAGCTGCTAGATTAGCCCTTAAACTCAGAAGGAATGAAGGAGCCCATTTAGCTGCTAGATTAGCCTTTAAACTCAGACGGAATGAACCAGCCCATTTAGCTGCTAGATTAGCCCTTCATGAAGCAATTACTTGGTCAGCTGTTAAAAATGACATGAAGCAATGAAGTGTTTTCCTTTTATTATTAAAAAAAAAAAAAGACCATGCACAACAATCCTTTGATTCAATTGAAGGCAGAAAATTTGACCATAAAGAATCATCTCCCTTTTTTTTGGCTTAAAGATCCCTAACTTGTACTCTCTATTATTATTTTTTATTTTTTTTTAAGATTTTGTCAGCCATTCTAGATCAATATTGGCAACTGCAAACGAGTAATGACCTGCTAGCTAGTTGATGTGTACATATACATTAGTTTCAGCATGGAGCTTAGCTGCCTCGTTGAAACTGGACCTCAAGCAGCTGACTGTTATTGAATGAGATCATCAGGACAAATTTCAAGTCCCTTTCGCTTATCGTAGAGAGTATTTCAAGAAACTCCAATTCGCATTTTGCTTCTAATAATTTTGGCAGTTGAAGGATATACGTCAATGACTAATCAAGACTGCTAGGGCTAGGGTTGGAAAGCATCAAAATAAAGACTAAACATACGAAGAAAAAATGTCGAATCGATCATATCTTAATCATATATCATTTCATATTTTTCACAAAATGTTAGTGTCTATCATTGCCGTCAATCAAATTAATGGAAAGGATAAACATAAAGAAAAAAATGTGTACAGATGCATGATTTGTTAAAGTGGTCCAAATTATGGAGAATGGGCAAGCAATGACTAGAATTGTATTCAGGTCAGAGAAGTTGACGATGTCAATGCTGCTAATGGTTGACGTTGATTGCACAAAGGTGCACTAATGGAAATGGCTGATATCTAGCCTAAGAGCTTTCATAGCCATTGACATCTCATAAATCGTGCAAGATATTTAATTTTCTGTTCGATGTTCATATGCTCTCTCTTTCAGACCTTGTATAGATTCACTGGCCAGAAGAGAATGCTAATCTGGGGTCATTACTTTAGCTGAAAATTGGTAGAAATTAATGAGATTTTGGAACAGATTCGAAGCAGAAATAATACTATTATTTTGCATTACATCCTATGCTTTCACTACTACTAAGCCTGAGCAGTTGAGGATCACACGTTGCTGTGCAAATTGAAGGTGTCTCTTTCTACTACTGCTAAACTAATTGGCCATCAATAATTATGTAGATTCTGCACTAGCTAGGATGGTCTAGCAATTGAAAGATTGTGAAAATCCTGTGGCTACTAAATTTTAGTCTTATTACTTTGTGGACTTCTTATTTGTTGGGTGAAAGCAACTCTTTTTTAAGCTTAAATAATCAATTGGAATTTCCAAATTTTTAATAGGGTTGTTAGAACTCTTGATATTCTCTTAACAACCATCTCTAAATTAAAGAACATGCTTCAAAAAATAAGCTTGCTTTCAGTTCATCTAAGAGATGTGTCTGAACACTTGGACGAAGCTTGTTTACATTTTACGGCATGTTTCATCAACACCAGCCCAAAATTCCACAAGCATCTTTTAATAACTACTAAGCTATATAGAGAATTCTAAAAATCACATATAATGGACATTTAAGATTACAATAAAGTTGTAAAATGAGCAAAATGCCATTAATGTTTGCAAAAACTACCCTACTATCGTTGAATTAAACAAATATAAGCTGTCTACATGAAGTTTTTTTTTTTTTTTCGTGGAGAGAATCTATACTATTATTGGGGTATTTTTGGAGAAGGGAAATTGATAGGATTCAAATCCTAAACAACTAAGAAAGAACTATAGAACTCTAACTACTCGACTCATTATTTATTATTCTCTCACGTTTTATTTGCATCTCTATTATAAGCTAAATAATGTAAAGATGTAAACTGATCCTAAGTTGATTGACAGCTACTTCTTCTAATTTTCATAATTGTGAAAGTCGGTAAGACTAATGAAATGATTTGCCTTTGCTTACTAACCTCTCGAATATCATTTTAGATGACAAATCAAACAAGGAGTGTGAATGCTCATGAGGTGATTTAGACTGCCCTCTTCGTGTTCAACATCAAGCCAGTCCGTGATCTCTTTAGTAGAAGAAAGAATCCGTGAATAACAATCTGAGCATGCTACCTATTGCTTTTGGTTTCTTTTTATCGCAACATTTGCTTAATTCTCACCTTCACCCTGGATTCACTTGGGCTTTTCTTGTTGCTTCGGTTAACTTCACTATCCAATTAATTCACACAGAGATTTTGTCACATTCTAAAGAATTCACCAAAAAAAAAAAAAAAAAAAAAAAAGCTTACGTGCACTTATTCCTCTAGTGGCTCGTGGATTGCTACCAAGAAAAAAAATTTATGAAAACGTAGATTAGATTTATGAACTTGTAAAAAACATAAAAATTTATCGCATAATACCCACAAATTTAGCTGAGTTTAGTTTCATTAAATTGCTTTCTTAATCATAAGAAAAAAAAATTTGTGCAATGAAAGCCCACATGGGCAAACTTCACTAAAAAGTCTAAAGCAGTTGCTGAACAATTTGAGAATCCCTAACCACCACTAGAGTCTAAATTTGTACCCACACGTAATGACCGCACTACTGATGTAATACGTACATGCTATCAATTTGAACCTTGGTTGAGCATGATTACCAAAATATTTATAGCATTTTTAATGTGTCATCAGAAGCCTGGATGGTCCAGCTTCTAACAAGAAGAAGTAGGGCCTAAAAAATTGTTCATCGTTGAAGAGACTTCGCGGTCTCAATTCACTTAAAACACGACGTCTACAGATTTTTTAAACATTTAAGATTTGATACATGCGACAGTGATGCGACAAAATATAAATCATTTTTTTTAATAAGTGACAACTAATCTTTTAATTAACATTACAATAGTATTTTTGTTAAAGATAAAGTCACTCTTATCAACTCTTAATTCTTTATTAAGCCACGAGCCATCAGTTCGGTGGTCAGAGGAGCAATTTAAAAGCTTCTCTTGCTGCAGGTTGGGAGTTCAAACTCCACTTGCAGCAGATATATTGTTTCAAAATATAAAGGATGCATCATAATGTTCCTCTAGTAGTTCAGTCTCTATTAGCCTTCTTAGGTCCAGTTATACCATCCTTATAATAGGTTAAAAGTAAATTAAAATGTTGAATACTTAAAAAAAATTCTTAATTCTTTATTAGGAACAGCTCTAAACCCTTAAAATTTTTACAAGCTAAGAACGTCTAGGTTTGTAATTGTTCCAAATACCAATTAGAATCGGTAATTATTGATGCCCAATATCCGTTCTAACGGGGACAGACGACAGTGCAAGATTCTTGCTTCGAAGATGGGGACACAATTGAGATAAACTAGTCGGCAGTCAGTCCACGGGACACGAAAAAGTAAGTGTGGAGTCACCCCCCATCACAATTTCTCCACAGAAAAAGACGAAAAGGACTCAGTCACCCTATGACTAGACTAATTCGACCCAATTCATTAAGCCACATGGCTCGAATTAATCCACAATTTGGTCACTGATTCTACACTCATAATTGGCTTCACCGGGTACGTGGAAGGCCATGTTTTAACTGGACAAACTTGTCATATTTTATCAACAAAAAAAAAAAAACTTGTCATATTTTATCAACAAAAAAAAAAAAACTTGTCATATTTATTGAGAGAGTTATCCATTGTTTGATTAAACGTATTAACTTCCTCAATTGACTGCCTTTGTCAAAATGTGCGACTATACATCATGACGAGTCATTTTCTCTGGAGCAGAACCAATTTTTTTAATGATTGAAGTGTAGAACACGTTATGATATTTCAATTTTCTTTATATGTGTATATGTGAGGTAAAAGAATCGTTAAAAACGTATATTTATTTTCTCAACAACATTCTCATGGATTTGTGGGAGATGTCCGCAATCAATTAGAGGTCTTATTTAAGTTGAGTATCTCATGTTTAAGCTCGTTCATTTATTAGATAAGTTAAAATTTGTATTGAAATTAAATTTGTTAAGTTATACGAATAAGTTGAACTTGAGTTTTCACTAGTCAAGTCGAGCTGTGTTCGTGAACAACTCGATTCAAATCAGTGTAAAGGTGTTTTTCGAATCGAGTATCTTATGTTCAACTCTTGCTCGTTTATTTATACAAATGAGCCAAGTTAAAACTTTCACGAGTCGAATCGAACTGTGTTCGCGAACAACTCAGCTTATTTAGAGCTCTATAGCCAATACTGTTTTCTCTTCTTTTATTTTCAACCGTTTTTGTAGAAATTGGAGAGCGTTTATTTAATCCCAGTTGAAGAAAGGTACTCCTAATCAGCTTCTTTTAGAAATATTTGTATTCAATAGGGACGATGCCCGTAATTTTCACGATGATTTTGTGTAAAACTAGAGTTAAAAAGATACAGTTAAAATTTGACAATTCAAAGTAAAATAATAGGCATTCATTTCGTTAGAAACAGGGCAATTACTTTACCATTGAACAGCACAAGAAATATGTACGTTGATAACCACTCTTCTAGATATGATATGAGAAGCCTTCTAGCACTATTATCATTTGTTTTATTTTATTTTTTCTCTTTTTGTTACATTACCGTAAAGAATGAAAAGAAATACTAATCTAACTTCAAAGAGAATATGAAAAATGCAAATAGAGATGACACACTAAATTTTTAGGACTATATCAAGGCACCTCCTAAACACCAATGATAGTTTCGGAGACACCAAGAAAGTTTTGGTGAAACAAATAATTGCTAGCACTTATTGAGTTTTATTGCTATTTAGCTTAAAATTTGTTGTGAATGATAGGAATCTGTCAAAGCCAAACAACTACAAAAGCTAGTTTGTTGAACGCCTTTTTTATTTAGTTTGGTGAACCAGACTATTTATCAACAAACCAGTAGATTTCTTTTCAAAAAAAAAAAAAAAAAAAAAACCAGTAGATTTTTATAAGCAACAAAATTAACTTTACATTAGTAATCGACCATAATATGCAAACTTGTAATCAATCTAGGAACTAGTACTGAATTAATTATCAAGACCCTAATTTACTGTTGTCCCTGTACCTAATTAGGTGTCAACATAGTCCTTAGGGGCACATTATTTCATTCTAAAACGTTTAAAATTTTCAAAAATTCTAATACAAACTCCCAATAATGAAATAGAAATAAAGTATATAATTTAGCAAAATATAAAAATAAAAAACTAATATATCGATTTTTTAAATCAGACTAATGAAATACACCAGTCTGGTTCGGATTTAAATACACCAGGCTAAAGACCAAGCCCCGCGAATGGGCCATGTTTAGAATCTCTTGCAAATTTTAGGCTTCATGAATTTTAGTGCCAAATTATGTGCATAAAAAAATTTATTATACAATGAAATCTTAATAGTGTTTGATCGAGACATGAGGACCCTCAGCCGCTATTGGCCCCATACCGTTGATTATCTCTTAAAAAGAAAATGTGAACACAGGAGGAATGGATTATAGAAGATCTAAATAAGTGTCTACATAATAAGCAAAGGTTGTACTTTTTGAACCAAACCGAGTGAGAATCCTTGCAATTTTGCTGCTTTAATGGTAGTAGTAATTAATTGACTTTAACAAGGTTTCTTAGTACGCAGGGCATAGTGAAAAAAGAGCCAGCAAAAGAAGCTGCGGTTTGGACACTCTTATTGTCGATCACTCAATATCGAACATTTGTGCATAATTAGAAGATTCCCGTTCACAAATGAAATATTTATGTTTAGTTGAACCACAAGCGTAGCTGTCACATTGGTTGGAATTTGGAACAGGAATTTTGAGCCTCGGAAGTTTCTTGGACACTACCCTCTGTGGACATGAAAACTTTTTAGTGGAGGTTTTTTTTTTTTTTATTTACATTTTTATGCATGTTTAAATTGAAGGTTGAAAACTTGGAAGAAAATCCAAAAAAACAAAAAAAGAAGAAGATCAATTTAGAGAAATGAATTTTGTAGAAGAAAAGAATTTAAAGACCATCATGGATATAAAGTTGTAATGACGTTGAATTGAGCCTTAATTTTGGATTATGTAACAAAGATCTCATCGTTATTTAAATTTAAGAGTTTTTCCTATTTTCAATTAAATCAACACGCAAATTAGAGAGGAAGGCCAGCTGTTGGGATATTAATGTAGTTGAATTCAGAAGTCCATTCTTTGACAAAACACAGCAAAGTTGAAGGCAGAAGTATCTAAAGACCTACCTCGAAATATAGGATGACAGTTGCAACTACGACGAGATCACTCTACATATTAGTTCAAGAACATTTTGCCAGTTGACATCAGATCAAATATCCTAGGTAGGCCTCAAGCTGTAGTCTTTAATTTTATGTGTTACTGTATCTCAAAAACTTGTCACAACATAGTGTAAAAATAAAATTGGACAAAATTCTTTCATAATAATAATTGGTTCACATAACTATTATCTCCACGTCTCCACCACAAATGTAAACACGTGATAATAGCAAATTCGATCTTACAACTATTTTTTTTTTTAACTAGAGAACTCGCAGTCGCTATCTGAAGATGTGTATTCCGCGAATTCCATCCTATGCAATAGCCTGCAAACCAAAGATAAATTATAGTAGACAAGCCATGTACGATAGACTGATGTTCCAGTATATACAACTATTATCTCAATGAGTGTATACATGTCATAATAACACATTCGGACCATATATAGCTGCAGTTGATATGGTCCGACCGGGCCATAAACACTTGAATTTAAGGAAAAAAGAAAGAAAAATTGGCCACAAAATGATAGGGAACCGTCAGATACGCCCTTTCCAGTTGAACCTAGAACTGCAGAGGATCCTCACTGGATAATAAGTAAAAACACGTTAACGCAAGGAGGGAGCAGAGTAACCTAATGAACTAGCAATCTAGTGGTGAACAGATAAATTAATTTTTTTTGACTAATTAACTAAATTATTAAATTTTCCAGGTTAGGGTATTTATGTGATTTCAGCGACGACAGTCGATTCCAGCGTCTAGCCCACAGTGAATAATCTCTAAACTTCACTCGTCTCGTATCTACTAGCCAGGTAACGACGCTTTAATTAGACACTACAACGACAACAACTCATCAATAATAATATTAATAAGATGGAAGGAAACCGCGTTTCCGCTCCCTTTGCCTTTTGGCTTGTGCAGTGTTGGTTGTTTTCTCGACCCATTCAAACCATATAAATACCACACTCTATCCTCCATTTCTCCTGCCTACTTATCACACTCTTTAACTCCATTCCCCCCAGCTCAAAATCTCTGCCAAAACAATCTTGTTTTCTTCTCTGAAATCTTTCTTCTTCAATGGCTTCCTTCAGCAATCTCTTCCTTATTTTGCTTATATTCTTCAACTTTAACAATCTTTCATCAGCCCACAAGAAACATCACTCAAAATTGAGTAAAGCGACGGTTCTGGACCATTCTTTTTCTCAGTCTTTTCCTCTAACCTCAGCCCCTTTATCCCAACATGCTTCTTCTTCTTCTTCAAAAACAAGCTCTCTCTCTTCCCTTGCTTCATCATCATCAAGCACCAAAAAACAGAGCCAAAATGCTGATGAGAAAGTTGTGCAAACACCATCATCATCGTACAACTATAAATCATCATTCAAGTATTCAATGGCTCTGATTGTTTCACTACCAATAGGGACCCCACCACAGGGTCAGCAAATGGTTTTGGACACTGGAAGCCAACTTTCTTGGATTCAATGCAACAAGAAAAGTCCAGCACCAAGAAAGCCAGCTTCTACGACGACGTTTGATCCTTCTCTGTCCTCTTCTTTCTCTGTTCTCCCTTGTGCCCATCCCATGTGTAAACCAAGAATTCCCGATTTTAGCCTTCCAACTTCTTGCGACCAAAATCGTTTGTGCCACTATTCCTACTTCTATGCTGATGGCACCTTGGCAGAGGGCAATCTCGTCAGAGAAAAATTCGCATTTTCTACTTCCCAAAGCACCCCTCCTCTAATTCTTGGATGTGCCACGGATTCCAGCGAAGACAAGGGCATTTTGGGAATGAATGCGGGGAGATTATCCTTTGCCTCTCAAACCAAGTTACAAAAATTTTCTTATTGCGTACCAGTTCGACAAGGCCAAGGTAACATAATGCCTACGGGAGCATTTTACCTTGGCCAAAATCCAAATTCAATACATTTCAGTACACTAACCTTTTAACTTTTCCTCAAAGTCAACGCATGCCCAATTTTGACCCTCTAGCCTACACCATTGGACTAGTTGGCATTAGAATTGGCACCATAAAATTGAACATATCACAATCCGTTTTCCGGCCAGACGCAGGCGGTTCCGGTCAGACGATGATTGATTCCGGCACCCAATATACATTTCTAGTGGAGGAGGCGTACAATAAGGTTAGGGAAGAAGTTGTACGTCTAGCTGGTCCAAAATTGAAGAAGGGGTACGTTTATGGAGGTTCACTGGATATGTGTTTTGATGGAAATCCAATGGAAATCGGACGGTTGATAGGTGATATGGTACTGGAATTTGAAAAGGGAGTGGAAATTTTTGTTAACAAGGAAAGAATTATGGATGACATGGGTAATGGGATACACTGCTTAGGCATCGGACGGTCACAATCGCTTGGAGTTGCAAGTAATATTATTGGTAATTTCCATCAGCAGAATCTATGGGTAGAATTTGATTTGGCCAATCGTAGAGTGGGCTTTGGAAAAGCCGATTGTAGCAAGTCTCTGTAGTAGCAATTTGGTAAATATCTTTTTTGAGGTAGCCAGAGATAAACGAGGTGTATATTTCATGATAATCAGCAGAAGTTGTGCAATGTAAAGTATTAATACTATATTTTGCCAGTGAAGATATTCTTTTATTGTATAAATGTTCTCTCTCTCCCTCCCAACCCCCCCCCCCCCCCGGGGGTCTGTTTTATTGCATTCGAGACACTAATAATAAGTAGCATATCAGCCATCAAGTCTATGCTATAAAATTATCTTCGGTTTCTTTTCTTACCTGGCTTTATAATTTTGTACCTACAATCATTTCAGAATACAATTTACAGTCGCTTATTGGCAATCAACTTCAACAATTCTTGTAAAAATATGTTGAATCTGTCCGACCCTAAACAAAGAAAAAAAGTATGGCATTTTCTATTTTTTCTACAGAAGGTTTGGAATACTTTCTATCAAATGTAAGGAAAGCTACAAACTGACCTTAATCAGAAGAAAGTGATGTTCTTCTTTGATTGAAGTGGAGAGGAAATATGTAGCGAGAAACAAATTGTGAGATGAAATAATGAGTTGATTTGACATTTTCCTAATTCCGAAAGTTGTGAATACAAGTCAATACGTGCGCTTTCCTCCTTACTTATTGATGATGTTGCACAGAAAACCAAAACCAGACGCAAGCATGTAAAGCATTCATTGGCATAAAAATTACTACATTAATATGCTTATAATGCCATTTTTCTGCTTTTCTTATTCTCACTACTAATAATAATGAAAGATAATTTCACATACCTCCCTAAAGATTTATCATATTTGTACTTACCTTTCTTCAAGTTTTAAAAATTACACTACATCTCTTATATTTATATTTTTTATAACAAAATAAATTCGTTTTGATAATTTATCCCAAAAACACCAACTAAACATCCCCAAGTATCCTTGATTGCTTTTGGAAAAGAAAAAATAAATTTTAAAAATTAATTAACTAGTCACACAAAAGTCAAAAGGATTTGTACTCTTATACCAAATTTCAATCTACTAGATCACATTATAAAAAACTCAATTATCTGACTAATATAAATAAATCTACTTTATTTATCAAAAATCTTATAAGCAAATATATTGGTAAGAAAAAAATGACAAATTTATTTAAAAAATGCGTAAATAGCTTTGGAGGCCCAATTCAAAGGATAGCGATTTTTAGGGTTTTGTTACTTTTTTTACTTATTGCTTGTTTTAAAAACAATTAAGTATATTTTAGAATATTTGGTAGGTGTTTTTGGGATACATTACCAAGAAGGGCTTGTTTTGTTATAAAAATATAAACATAGGGGGCCTAAGTGTAATTTTTAAAACATGAGAGGAGGTTCTTGCAATTATGAGGGGGAGGTATGTGAAATTATCCCTAACAATAATAATAATAATAAAAAGAAAAAAAGCACACAGAACAAAAGGAAAGGATCTACAAAATTAATTGAATGTCTCTTGAGCAGTTTAATAAATTAAACTCAAGCAATCATCATTTGGGAAAAAGACCTTTTGAATTATAGTAAGTGGTAATCCTAATCTTATGCTTGTGGTAGTCCTGATCTAATTCTCGTGTCCATTTTGTTTCATGTGACTAATAATATTGTTTTGTCTGACACTAATTAACAAAGAATCCTTTTAATGCAAATGCATACACCTTTAAATTCGCCTATATGTGTGCATGTGAAAAACTTTTATGTGGAATTGTCAATCTTTGAAAAATAACTATCAGAAAAATGCAAATAAGTAATTATGTAATTATAAATCAAACAAATTCTTAGGTTCAATCTGCACTCAATTCTTTCCCTTTAACATCTGCAATACACTTGAAGAATATTTTTAATTAGCATAAAATCAGAAAACAAATAGAGGGCTATAACCTTTCTTTCTTTTTTTTTAGCATAAAATCAGAAAACAAATAGAGGGGGCTAACCTTTCTTTTTTTTTTTTTTGGGCCTCCCGGGAGGGGGGGGGGGGGGGGGATGCATGGTGGAAGATAATGTCTTTTTTTTTTTTCAACCTAACACACAAAGAAGTGGAGCCATAATCAATACTGAAGGATTACCCTAGTAGTAATAATTTCTTAAAGTTTAGGATATCACACGTAATAGTGGGGTCTACAAGAGGGATGTTGCATGCAATCTGGAAGACAGCTTCTTCGGACTCTTCCGCCGGCCTTTGTTAAAAAGTTGTTGTACATTCCCGACATGCACAAGTATTATGATTAAGGATGCTGTTTTCTTCTTGTGTCTTTTGATCTTGTACCATTTGGATTCAAGTTTAACCACTCTTTTGTTCTTTTTAACCTTAACACGTGACTGACTGTATATGGTTCGTTGTATAACAAATCACAGACATTTTCCAACGTCAAATAACTTCTTAATTAATTACTTTACTGTTTTAGAGTTAATCCACTGCTGTCCTACTCATCATACCTGCTAGATGTTAATCTAGCTAGCATGAATTTCCACGTTTGGATTTACTCAAAGTTTGTCAATCTTCTTTAAGTCCAATTTCAATGCTTGCTTTTCAACTCACATAATTGCTAGTCTGCTGACGGATATTCTATTTAATCACTTGTTTCATATGATTGAAATTTTATCAAATCAATATATATATATATATATATATATATATATATCTCAAATAGAAATGTGTCTTAATCAAACTCAATGTCGACATATAATCCATGTAGCAGATCGTACATAGTGGGATAAAAGCTTAGGTTGTTGTTGTCCTAAATATTAGTTTGTTTAGGTTCAATTGAAGCTAGTACCTCACCACCTTTCACTAAAAATATGCTCAAATACAAAACCATACGAGGCCGGAATAGAAGGATAAGATCATCAAGGGTGAAATTTTGTTTTCTTTAATTTTGTTTTTCTATTTTTTTGGTTGGAAGAGGGGTGTGGATTTGAAGTGAAGCCAAAGAGTTACCACAAAAAAACAAAAATGAAAAGCGAAGTGAAAAAGCCAATTCCATGACTGGACGGCAGTATCAAAATATAGTTTAAGTTAGTCGGCAGTGACTTCTTAAGCTGTTTTACTGTTTTTGCCAGCCCTATAAAGGCATCTTAGCAATCACCACCAGATTGACTATAACATATTTGTATTAGCTGTGTAACATCTTCAGCTTTTTCTTTTTCTTTTTTCTTTTTCTCTTTTCATTCGTCTTTTGTCCCTGTGAATTAAGCAACTTAAGTCTTTTTGACTTAATATTTATCTTGTGTATTTATCTATAAACTCATACAATGTTATATTAATTTAATGATCAAGTTTCGGTGTCTCTTTGAATAAGATGATATTTGGTCAGATTAATATTTTCTATCCAGGATTATGAGTAACACATCAAGGAGTGTATCACAAACACTATATTGTAAAATTTGAAATTTGAAATTCTTTTTGAGAAAGTCACTATTTCTAGCATGCCATGCCAAATTTCATTATTAGTTTCATGAGGTAACTTATACCTAATGCAGACATTACATATCCGTGGACGAATTCACAATGGGATGATTGATGGATAAAGACACGTCCCTAAAAAAAATTTTGAGCTGGAGGTTCCTGATATTTGTGTGTGACAAGGATTTTGGAATCAGAACAACCCCTTGGAGGTTTTAGGTGAACCAACTCATAACATAATGGAATAAAGGTGTGGCTACGAAAATGAAAAGAAGCAACCGTGTTCCAAAAAATTACTAATCCCTCTGTAACTTTCCTTTTGCGTTTGTCTCAAATTATAATTCTATTTATTTTTTTAAAAAGTAGTTAGCTTCTTATTTATTAACATACGCATATTTAATGCACATTAAAAACTAAAGTAATTCAAGTTTCAAAAACAATATGATAGTATGTGCCTCTAATATTAATAAAAAGTATTTGAGAAAAATATGAATAAAAAATACTCCCTCCGTCCCATTTTGATAGGCTTACAGGTTTTTTCACACAGTTTAAGAAAAGTTAGTTAACTTTATTGAAAGAATGAATTAATCTATGATGTTACTAAAATACCCTTATATTTATCATTAAATATTTACATTAAATACAAATAGAAAATTGCACCATAAGTCAAATTAATTCTATTTGATGTGTGAATGCACGGTTTGCTATGCACTTTCACTTATAACAAAGTAATTAAATAGGGGCATTTTAGAGAACTTGAAAATTAACTACATTCTTCAATTGGAAAGTGGACTATAATTTGGGACGGATGAAAAAGGAAAGCAAGCCTATCAAAATGGGACGGAGGGAGTAATTGTTATAACTATATTAACTAAATTTATTAATCTGTGTGAAAAAATAAATAGACTTATCTTTGTGGGATAGATGGAATAATCATAACCTTTTTAATAACTAAATAATTCTCATCTCCCTGAATGGTAAGAAATACGTAGTGATCTAAGGTTCAATGCAGCAGAACTAAAATATTAGAAAAAGCAAAATTTTATTTGAATTTTAGTCTTGGAAATTTTGTCTCCATCCTCATGGTAACAAGAACAAGAACCAATTTTTTTAAAAGGCAACTCAAGAAAAATAGTAATTTTCTTTAAAAAGCAATGAGTTTTAACAAAATCTTAATATATATATTTTTCCATAATTTATTATTTCTTGGTTTTGTCCGAAGATGGGAAGATGTCACTTGGATAAGATTTCAATATAAAGAATAGTTGGTGCCAAACAATGTAGCATAGGGATATGCCAAGTATAGCTCAATGAGCTTTTGCAAATACACACAAAAAAAGGAAGAAAAGCAAAGGAAATTGCAACTTGTGGAAGATTGCTTTTTCGTTTTGTATTTGTTAGCAAACAAATAAATGCAGTGGAGAGACTTGGGATACCACAACAGCTGGAAACCAAAATCATCACACAAAAGAATTAGGCTGCGATCCTTTCAAGTCTTCTCGAGTACCCCAATTAGCTGATCAAACACGGCGGCTCAAACAAACCACACACACACACACACATTGCTATAAACCACGCTTTAGAATCTCACTTTTTTAGGATTGATGACCGAAGCTCTATGGATGGGAAATTCTTACATAGACCGGGTGTACGATTTTACTTATGTAATCTTATGATTTAAAAGAGTACAATATAAATATAATAATATTTACTGATAGTAAAAAAAAGTAATATAAATAATATAAGAATAGTTACGTATTCTATTTTAAATCATAACACGCAAAAATAAAGTTATGGACCGAATTCCTTTAAGAATTTTTCCTATATAGATATATAATATAGTAAAACGCACACGTCTTTTGAAAAAGTGTGCCTAACTCAATATTTTGTACGTTTGCTATCAATCTGCTTTGACATACTATGAATTTGGTCCCCTTCCCCATTCCTCACGCCAATACAGAGATGGTTTTTGCCAGTAGGCAACAGTTTCTCTTTTTCTTTTGTCCATGTCCTTTTGTTGGTTTTGGTCCTTGTGGGAGTGAAAATGGAGAAATGGATTGATACCAGGGAAAAGAACAATATCAAAGATCATTGTGGTCCCATATTGTGGTCATGTCCCTATCACACAGAACTAATTAGAAGAGGTTGAAATTATTGTGTTCTACAATATTGTAGTTCATTTTCTTGATATATAATATAGATTAACAAAATGAAAGGGACTTTCAAATTGGGAGGTTGGATTCTGAATGATTGAACCTGTAATCGATTCTTAAAAGTAGGAAGAACAAGTAATAGGACTATGCTAAGTTGGTTCAGTTCCTTTTTTTTTTTTTCCCCCATAAATTTGTAGGGTCAAAAAGACTCTGCCCTATTTTTGTTATTTTTTATCCCTTTCGGTTAGTTAAACAAGTGAGGTTTCGAATCAATTTACGTATATCTATGAATTAGCTCTTCAATCTGTAAGCAGGCTTACGTTTTTTTCGAACTTTCCAAATGATGTTCTTGTACAGACTTATGTTGATCTGAAGCAATGAAAGTTCTCCTTTACTCAAAAAAAAAAAAAAAATACGTCTTCTCATGGACAACTACATTAACAACATTTAAAATTTAGATATCATAGTATGATTGTCAAATCATTTTCTGCTGAGCAGCCCGTGCGAGACACGACTGTGACTTGCATGCTTCCTCCCCCCTCCTTATCTGTATCTTTATATTTAGTTTTATTTATGTGCACTTGCATTGTTGCATACTTGCATGTGGAAAAAAACACACAAAAAACTTTAACGTGATATTTGGGGCGGAAAAACTGCATAAAGATAAAGGGTTTTTTTATATGACTTGACTAGTCGAAAAAAGTTTCCACATTTGTTTTTCCAAACACAAATTTTTGAACAAGACCAGAAAAATGTATGGCAGTTTGCAAAACCCTATTCTTTAAATACCCCTTGGTGGGATCAATATGGCTTTTAAAACTTAATCAAAGCCTTGTCTAATTTCGACAACAGAACTTTTCGACAAACGAGAAAAAAAACAAGAAATATTTAGACAAAAAGAAGGCAAACAACCCCACAAAAAGAAAAAAAAAATCACCTAGGCCCAATCAGTCTCATAATATCTATCATTATTAATTTGGAGGCTGCAACAAACCTTCAAATTTCAAAGTTGGCGATGAAGTTCATACTTGAAATTAACCTGCCACCCATTATATTGGGAAAAGAGTCTACTTTTAAGCTAATGGAGACCTTACAACATACTGCTGGATCCAACGCTCTTCTAGTTTGCAGAAGAATTTGAACAAATTTTCATTAATGGTTTTCACTTTATTGTTTTCTTTAGTCTAATAAATGCTGATCCCTAAGCACTTTTCCAATTTTCTTTAACCAGCATTGAACAATCCCCATGCATTTATGGTTTTGAATAATGCAATTTGGAATTCCAAAATGAAAAGGGTTCTAGTTTTGTACCCTCTCCCACTCTTGCTGATTATATTAAAGATTTCGATGGCGATTTGCTGTTGAATATTTGCAACTTCTTTCACATTCCACACGGGTGTTTGAGTGCTACTGACATCTATGGTCGCAGCAGCTACCTACCCCATATCAATGTCTTGGTGCTTGCCTAGCCAGTTGTTGTGTCGTCCTGCAAATAATTTAATTTCTGGTCCATGATAGGGTATACTTTTAGTTGTTTTTCTTTTCCTTCAATAATTATCCTACTTTTTTTTTTTGAAGATAATAATTATCCTACTTTGAATTATTGAAATACCTAAGCTATGGCCTCCCTCTTTTGAGTTATTCTGCCTTCAAGAGTTCACTTCTTCATATATATTTATGAAAATAAAATTTTGAGTTTGTCAACGTTTATATGATTATCTAAAAAAAAGTTTACTGTGATGAACACAGGTCTATTAAACCTTAACAATTAGTTTTCTCAGTAGTCAAGTTCGTGCCCTACCTGAAAACATGTGTTAGAAGGCTTTTGTGAACATTGGTACTATGTTGAGAAAAGAACACTGCTCTGGTTTTTTTTTTTTTGGGGGGGGGGGGGGGGGGGGGGGGCGGGGAGAGGGGAGGGTTGGTTTTGGAAAGAAGTTCTGGGCTTGAAATTTACTAGATCCACACGGGATTATAAATGAGATAATTCGTGATCCAAGACCAACACAAAAAGTAGAGGGTCCAAAACTAACCAAACGAGTTCAAGTAGACTTCAACAATCTTTGCAATTTCTGCCTATGACCCAAATGACATTTGGAAGTCCAAGCCTAATGCGTAGGGCCAATAATTTTTTACTTTTCTGGCTTTCTATCTCCTATCCTGTTTTCCAACATAATTAATTAACTAAACTGCTCCCGGGAAGCTCGACTAGCACCACTTCAGGGATAGTTACCCTGGGTGTCCAGGTTCGAATCCCCGTTGTTGCATCTCTTGGGTATTGGTAGGGGCCCTACTCTGCTTCGGGATGCTTTGAAGTAATTGATCTTAAGGACCAGATACTACAGTGGTGACAAAAAAATAAAAATAAATAACCGTAAATTGCATTTCCTTATTTTTCATTTTTGGTTACAAGAACAAAATTAGCTTCATGCTTGGAAACAGAACTATTAAATCCTTTTTAGCCTATTTTAATTTATCTCCTCTTTTTACCTGGAAAACACAATGATTAAAAAATATGTAAATAGATTGGTTTTCAACTAACACGATAACAGAACAGAAACTTTCCAAGTAACAGAGATTTACAAACGCTGAAAGTTGCCAACCATTTTCCAGTACCGTGAACAATCACTAAACAGCAATCTTGCTGTTTTCAAAATAGTGGCATGGATATTGTGGAATGAGCTAATCATGAAAACAAGTAGAAATTGATTACTTTAGTTATCATTAAGAAATATGACAACTCCTAATCACTCCAGTGAGCATCATTTTGAACTCTTCAAAAATGATACAGCATGGTATCTTTAAGATAGAGACTGCAAACAAATAAAACAAGAAAGATGATCCAAAGTTTAAATGTAATTTACGAAGTCCCTTGTTCCTCTACAGGAGAAAACTGTAACTAGTATAATACAAGTCAATTTCCTTATCCACATTGAATTCAATCCTTAACAAAATTTTATCCAACATAAGCCACAGTAATTCATCGAAACATCATTCACACCATTCACACGGTTAGCTGGTAGAATTTCTTGCAGCATTGCTCTTTTGAACCCTCTTAACACAGGTTAACAGACCTGCATTCTCAGATCTTTCCAGTTAATTTAATATTAATCCAGAAATCGCTCTTCTATAAGATCAAGCGAAATCCGCAACGTTCAAGTGTAACATTTCGACTCTTTTGAGTCCCTAATTGGCATCAGACTAAATTTTCTCATCTTTACGTACATCTCTTTTCAACATTCGTCTAAATTCTTGCCATCCCAACAGACCATGCCAAATTCAATGACAAACCTCTATGCGGCTTCCAGGTGTTCTTAAATCAACTAAGTATTCAACTTCCTAGCAGAACTGTATCTTGATTCTTGAGAAAACTCTTGCAATTTTCATCAATCATTAGATAGCACATGCCTAAGCAGCCATGCACACCAAGTACACATTTGATCCATTTTGAGGCTATAGTAAAAGCTGCACGAGATTCAATATCCAGATATTTCCTTTAGTATGAACACAATACGCAGCATATAATCATCCATTGTACCGTCTTGAGTTTTTACTCAAACTGCTAATCAATGAAGAATAAGAACCATAGTCAAGAATAAGCCCTTTCTCACTACGTAGTTTATCAGAATCATCAGGATTTCCATACTTGCAATGCCCATCCAATAGGATGTTAAAAGTAATATCATCTGGAACAACTCCTACATTGAGCATTGCGTGTAACAGCATGTTGGCGTTCTTCATCTGTCCTAGTTTGCACAAGCCATTCATCAGCACATTGTAAGTTACAATACCAGGTATATGCCCATCGTTCTGCATCTCCTTCAGCAACCTGAAACCCTTCTTAACATCTCCCTTCTTACAAAATCCATCGATCACCATGGTATATGAAGGATCATTAGGCTTCAGACCTGCATTTAACATTTCCCTTAATAATTTTTCTGCATCAGTAATGAGCCCTTCTCTACAAAGGCCTGAAAGAAGAGCTGTATAAGCAACATCATCAAACTGAATCCCTTCCTTGACCATGCCATTCTTAATTTCTAGTGCTGCTTCCAAATCACCCTCCTTACACAATCCATCAATGAGTGTCGTATATGTAACCCTATCAGGCTTCAAACCTTTCTGTGTCATCTCATCAACAAGACTCCTCGCTTTGCTCACATCTGCGCTCTTACACAGCCCATCGACAAGTGTGTTATAAGTTATCAAATCAGGTTCTATACCATCGCTTAACATTTTCTGATAAACTTCCATCGCCAGTCCAACCCTCCCATTCTTGCAACACCCATTGATCAGTGTAGTGAAAGTAACGTGATTAGGAACTAAACCCTTCCCACACATTTCGCTGAACAACTCATTTGCACCGTCTAACTCACCCTCCCTACACAACTCACTAATCAAAACACTGTAAGTATAAACATCAGCCAAGATCCCACTCTCCTCCATAACTTTCTTCAACCTAAACCCCTCATTCAAATTACCCAACCTACAGTACCCATTAATCAAAGTATTAAAACTAACAACACTAGGCCTCAAACCCCTTTTCCCAATTTCATCAAAAACCAATTGGGCTTCCCTCATTTCACCTATTTTACAAAACTTATCCATCAAAATATTAAAACAAAACAAATCCGGTGGAAATCTACGCTCCAAAATTTCCTTATAAAAATCCCAAGCCAAAACTGGAGACCTTAACTTCATAAAATGATTAAGAATTCTAAAACAACCCTCAAAAGGGACATGAAATTGATGCTCCTTAACCAATCTAAAACAGTGCATTGCATCATCAAGAAGGCCTAATTCCAAATAAGCAATGATCAAGCTATTGAAAATCACATAAAGATTGGATCTTTGGCTACCTTTGGTCTTGAGAATTGCTGAAAAAACTGAACAAGCTGAGTTTTTGCCTTTTCTTGAAACAACAATGTTGATGAGATTTTGAACATATGGGAGCATTTTGTGGCTGCAGAGAAAGTGGACCATGGTGCAATAGGAGAAAAGGGTGTGGCGGTAGGGGGTGGGAAGTGAGGGAGAAGAAAGCCATGTGAAAAAGAAGTAGAGGGATTGTGGAGAAATGGAGTGAGGATTGAGGTTTATGAGGTCTATTACGTGGTTGGTTTTAAGGGATGGAAGCAGGGCTTTGAGTGAGGTTTGAAGGGGTTTTTTGGGGGAGTTTTTTATGGCCTCTGATAGCGTTGTGAGGATTGGGTGGTCGGATGAATCTTGAAGTTGGGCTTTTGGTGGGGTGTACCAGGGGATGCTGGTGGAGGAGGAGGTGGTGGTGGCGGTGGTGGAGAGGTGGCGGAGTTGGGGTGGAGGGACTAAGGGGCGGGGTGTTCTTGACATTTGGAGTAGGCAAGTCGTTCAACACTGGAGAGAAGAAATTAAACAATTTAAAATTTCGCGCCTTTACGACAAACCTCATTAAGTCGTGATTTCGTTACTGAAGAAAGACCACGCCTTTTGCAATATGAGGTCTGGAATGCTGGTTCAAAGTTTAGGCCTTTGAGAGCAGGGGCGCTTGAAGGCGGGAGCTACATGCTGCCGAGCGCATAAGGTGCATAGCCCTGGGTATGATGAACGATTTTCTGCACTTTTGAGCCCCACGCCTTTAAGAATGGTGAACGAAGCCTGAGTTGGAGGATACTTTTGAGTTCACGCTTTTGTAGACATTTCCAGCTCGATGCCAAGATTCACTTGTGTGCAGTTTTACATAATAAGATTTTATTTTTCTTTTTATTTTTTTGGTAAAGCAAGATTTGATTTATGTATTCTGCAAATGCAATTGTACTTTAACCCAAAAAACTAATTCCGAAATAAACATGTAATAAGAAAAATCAAATTGGAAATGAAGGGAAATATGGAGTCTGTAAATATTCAGGGTTTTTATCATTTTAGTCTTTTAAACTATAGTCAAACTATATGTTTAGTCCCTAATGTTAAGTTTTAGTTGCTTAAGTCCATTAGTTAAGTCAAAGTACATAATTAATTATTTTATGAGAAAAATATCATCCCCTCATATTTTAAGTATAAAACAACTGTTACAAGGTTCCTCTTTCATCTATTTTCTTAAATTATTTATAAACTTTCCTATTTTGCACAATAATGAAATTTTATCAACTATTTGCATGTCGCAAAGATAATCTTAGAAGAAAAATTTTATATCTGCTCCATTACAAGATCTACTTTTCTCAAGTTTTGTGTTCGTAAAATTTTTTCTTAATAATCCTTTTTTCTTATAATTTTCTTGACTATGAGGACACGCATATTTTTCTGATGGATGAATACTTAAATTTATGATAGGATTATCGATTAAAGTGACTATGTCATTTGATTTTTTTTTTTATCTTTCTTACTTATTCTTGTCTTGCTACTTCATAAAGGATATTTTTAGAAGTGAAATTTCTTTTTTAGAGTTTCATGCATATTTGTCCCCTCGTAATTAAATTAGATCTAGATATTTCTTTTCACATGACCGTTAGTTTGATCATCAATCCAATGAGTTAAATGACTAAAAGTTAACGTTAGGGACTAAATTAATAGTTAGGGTATAGATGAAGGGAGTGAAGTGATAAAAACCTTGTAATTAAATTGAATCAAAATATGACTTTTCACAGGGCCGTTAATTTGAGCGTTAGTCCAGTGACTTAAGTGATTAAAAATTAAATTAGAAACTAAACTGCTAGTTGAGATATAGTTTAAAAGAGTAAAGTGATAAAAACCAAATATTTATACCATGGATGTATAAATTTGATAACAGCTTTCAAAGCGTAAGAGGGCGAAATAGAACTTACCTAAGCCACCTGGTAAAAGGTGAAAATGTGGGAAAGGTTTGAAATCTAAATGCCCCGTCTGAAAATCAGAAATTTATGCTACAACTGTCTAATGAATTGAATTAAAATGTTTAGTGGCATCAACATATAGATTTGGTGGTTTCACACAAGAGAATTGCAATATTGACAAGTTTGACGTACATGATCGAGGCCAACTTTTTTTTTTTTGGGGGTCGGTGCATAATTTTATGATAATTTGATTCTAAATGGAGATACACTTCTATGAACGTTACAAAGTTGTATACTACAAATCAGAGAAAAATCAAAGCCAGAGGCTACGTCCCAACTCAACTACGCAGCCTACACTTGAAAATTGGAAAAAAGCAAAAAGTGCAAAAGTTGATAAATATTTTTTTTTATTCTGCACATGTTTTGCATCCCATCATTCTGAAAAAATTGACGACCTTTTGACTTCCCTTTTGTGCATCCAAACAATTTTCTACTTCCAAAAGGTGCTCTAATCTGTTCTACAACCCAAGCAAACCCAACACCCCCCCCCCCCCCCCCCCCCCCCCGCCCCGGCCCTCTCCCCCCCAACCCAAAAAAAACCCCAAAAAACAAAAAAAAACTACCCAATCAACAGAAACACCGAAGCAAATAACAATTTGTAACGAGAACTTGAAAAGGCAGGTTAATCTTAGGCACATATAGCGCAAATAAATGCGCTCACAATTCACAACATGATCCAGAGGAAGTCAGAATCCTACAAAACAGTGCAGCAATTACAAGAACCTGCAGCAAGACGTACATTTGCAGTACATAATGACAGCTACAGAGAAAATGATAAAAATCTACCACATACGATGTCCACAACAAAACAAGCACACATGACTCATACTCTGCCTCCATGTACTACATATATTTTGAACTTTGAATGCCAAGCCAACAACAAACTGAATACATCCAATCTCATCAACTGTGACTACGAGTGGACACCCCCAGGATTGTAGCTCGAAGTCTTGACCTCCATTACCTAACTTTCCGGCCACCATGAATACGTGCAACATTAAAACTCCGACCAACCACAACATCATCTCGCTTCGAGCTACATACCGTGGTGTACTTCAACCAAAACCCACTTGAATCTTTATTTTTTGGCTTACTTCTTTTCTCGCTTGTGCCACTTAATGGAAATGACGCCACTTTGTTACGAGCTCGATAGTCACTGAGAAGAAAACTTCTTAAATACTTAGCTCGACTCGACATGATATAACGGTCAAGTTCCTTTGATATCCCCTCTATTTCACAATCATAAAGAATTTCACTTTGTGTACTATTAAAACTAGATAACCGACTAGGAGGAGCAGACGGTGGAGGCGAAATCTCTATTTCACAATCATCAAGAATTTCAGTCTGTGTACTATTAATGATAAGAGGAGCAGACAGTGGAGGCGAAATCTGCTTTGGAGGTGCTTCCTCAGATTCTTTCCTGACTTCAATCTTGTACCTTGATGGCTTGTAAGCTCTGTTAGGCATTGCCAGATCATATTCGCGCATCACTCGGCCTTCAGATCCTGATCCACGCTGGTACCATGCCCATGCTGCTGCCTTCACCATAGCCAATTCATCATCCATGCTTCTTCCTCTACTAGGCTTTCGTCTATCCATCGAAGAACAACTAACATCACTGCAAAAGGGTTGGTGTAGAAATGGCCGATTTTGCTGGATTTTGCGATTGGAATGGAATGAAATGCAAAGCTCCATGCTATACCAATGGAAAAACGTGTTGGTTGTGTTTTTTTCTGAGGCTGAAAATATTGAACTTTTATTAACAAATAAAGATAATCAAATACATTTGTATCTTTGAGAGCTAAGTATCAGTTTCTCGTCGTTCCAACACTGCTAAAAGTTCCTATCAAAAACGTGTTGGTTGTATTATTCAACCATTGTACAGGAAAATGAAAGATAGAAAGATATTTCCTGGGATATTTTTAAGGCTGCATAATCAGCCGTTACATCGATATAAAAAAAGTGTTCCCGTTGTGTAGTGATGTCAGACTTGAATGTTCATCTGATTCAATGTATCAATGGGACCATTCCAATAAAAGTGCTGAGTTTGATGAGGACAGTTCAAGGTTCAATCATCTATCCAGTGGGAAAAAATCAAGAAAATGGTCCCATAATTTGTGAATCATTGAGTCAATTTGTGGCTCACTAATATCCGTAGATCGTATTATGTATGACATTGGGCTACGAGGAAGACTTTCGTGATCATGTCTAGAGTGGTCAACTACGGTCGTTGTACATTTTTACTTTTCTGTTTATTGAAAGGGCAAAAAAAAAGGCTGTACGTATAAATTTCATTTGTCCAAAAAAGTTTTATTATTTAATACTTCCAGAAATAAATGCCTTGAATTGCCTATAAAATTGTATAGCATGCATAACATTTTTAACGTCCTTATGAATGCGTGCATGTACAAATGAATTGGCTCAAACAATTATTGATTGAGCAGTTGAATAATGAATAATCGAGGTTGAAATCTAAAGATTTTTGCACTTTGACCTTACTTTTTCTCTAGAATTATGAGTTTTTTCTTGACAAATTGGGAAGAATTTTCTTTTAAAAGCATCAGGGCTTGACTAAGTTGAGATTCGAAGCTTATTATAATCTGGTGGTGTGAGAATTGTGGCACAGCACGGTGCCTCTATTTTGACCTTCCGGCCATGTTGCCAACTAAACTACGATATAAACAGATTCAACAAATCCAAAAAATTGTTCAAAATATAACAAAAGAAAAAATACTTGCTGTAGCAGTTTGTTTTGTTGGGTTTGGTCATGGCATCTAATCATAGCATTGGGGTTTTGACCATCCAAAGAAGAAACAGTATAAGTAGTCTCTTGTAACAATTTTTTTTAATCGCATTGTCTTGTGTTATCTAGATTGTCCATGATATTTTGACTAGATACTTTCCCGTTGCAATTATTCTAAATCAACTTTGTGTAATACCACCATGCTAGAGTGCCTAGTGCAGACTCTGGTCGATAACAAATTGAAACATTAGTTTGGTTGGTTGTTCATGCTAATACTAAAGTATGTTCGTCCTAATTTCTAATTATCTGAGTGCTATAGGTATAAAACATATGATCTTTAAGTACAATGTGTAAGCATTCATGTACTATTTACTGTTTTGTTATCCTTGTGAAAGAAAATGAATGTCTCTCAACTGTGAGCAACAAAATAAATCCCCCTATGGCTCTATAAAAGTATCATCATTTTTATAAGTATCTGAGATTTACTTTAAGATTTTCTATTCCTTTCAGCTCATATGGCTTACAAATATTTGTTTTTTGAAGTTTTAATATATAAAAGATTTTATTTTCTATTAATACTACCCACGTTTGGTACACAAAAATAGCTTAGAATGGAAAGCCTTTTCACCTAAAATAGGTAGGAAAACAATTTTTCAAAATTTGGAATGGAATGTCTATTTCTTTTCAATATTTGGTATAATCATATTGAGATGTCAGGATGGAATAAAATATATATTGATTTGACTATTATGTCCTGAATTATTTATAACGTATAATATTTTTTGCGTGTGCTCTATTATGTACCTAAAATTTAGCATTTTTGATTTTATAATAACGATGTTCGTATTATAAATAATTAATTGTATTAATTATTTACTTTTAGAATTTAAATGAATTTTTTAATTTTTTAATTTTTTAAGCAGTATACCTAAGGGAGGCAATTGGGCGGGTTGGGCGGTTTTTGGGCGGGTTGGTATTGGATTTTCATTTATATGGGTCATACCCAACCCGCCCAACTATATATTGGGTTAATATTGGGTTGGGTCATATTGGGTTAACTCAAACCCATGACCCAAATATGACCCAACATATTATTTTATAGATTTTGGTATATAATACTTTTTCACACATATTTACACACAAAAAATGATTACAAAATGATTTTTTCACACATATAAACACATCTTTTCATATATAAACATATTTTCACACACTAGAATACTTCCACACATACAAACACACACTTCTAATTAAGCATCCGCAGATTCTAATTGTAGAAGAGATAATTAGCTCCAAGAGCGTTGACTATGCAGAGAACATGCAGATAATTAGTTACCCTTATTAAGCATCCACATGATTCTAGTTTAATGGCTTTTTGTTTTATACACTTTTATTATTATAACTACACGACATATTTCAAAATTCCAATTGCTTCAGAAGATGGTGTCATTTTAATATATCTTCTCCATGTGTATGCTTCTTAATTAAACTACTCTTTCCTCTTTAATTTTTTAAAAAATTTGACTAACTACTTTAGAAGCTGAATTTTATTTTCTATTTATACATAGAGAATACATGAACTATTAAGAATGATGGATTCTGCATTATTTTAAGGTGCCAATCATTTATTTATCCTAAAGTTAGCATTTTGTAAGGATTACAATTTTGTTGAGAACATTAAATTTTGAATGGTTTTTTGAAGTAATGTTCGTATTCTGGACCGAAATTTCTTAAAAGTTCACTAAAAAAAATGTAGCATATGTAAAATTCATTTTCCAAAAATTGACTTGGATAGTTTTGAATGCATTTGAAATTTTTTAGAATATTATTAAACAATGATATTGTAACAATTTTTGAAATGTAATGTACGTGAAATAAAAATATTGTTAGAATTATAAAGGTGATTGAAAATATGTTTAAAAAATTATTTCAACATAATTTTTTGCAAAATGCCTTTAACAAAATGGAGCCTTTTGATTTTTTTTTAAAATAGAAGTTGGGTAATGGGTACCCAAGTAAAAAACCCAACCCACCCAATAAATAAATTGGGTTTTCTTAACCCAACCCATCAAAACCCATAACCCAACTGACCCAACCCATCCTTTAAACTTAAGTGGGCGGGTTGGGCGGGTTGTTGGGTTTTGGATTTTTTTGCCAACTCTAAGTATACCTAACGATGTAGAAAAATTTATAATGAGAAAACAAACATATATTTTATTGCTCTTACAGATGCTAAACCTATTGGTACATAGATTGTTGATTGCTTCCAAATATTCTGTGTAAGACTAGAAAATTCTACTAGTGAATAAGGGCTATGAAGTTGAGAAACGTGTGAGTGGGTTGAGGCAATCTTGTCATCACATAACTTTAACGTTTCAAAGATAAAGTGAGAACGGTCATTTCTTAAGTTTTGCTGAGAGATGAGATTTTCAGGAAAAACCTGAAATAGGCATTCTCAGAAGAAAAGACTTTCCAATTTAAAGGTCATCATCAAACATGAGAATAGTAATGAATGAAGTATGTTATAAAGACTTTTCATTTCCAAACCATTCTCATATACCAAACATGGAGTACAAGTTATCGTACCGTTTTCCCAATGCTACATGCGACGTTTATTATGCGTAAGAATATGCTACTCATACAAGGAACACATCGAATCCTGACTTGGACCCCAACCGTTAAAAGAGTCCTGACTACAGATGCTTGGTTCATTTGGATGAGGTGTGGAAGCATGCTAATTCCACCACGCTCACTAATTGGAGAAGAATGGAGAGAGATTTTTTCTTTATCTAATTGGAAGCTTTTGCTCGGTGGTTTCCCTATCTTATGCATTCTTCTTTCTTGTATTTCAGTATCAACTACTACTATTCAACAATAAGAGGGTAGGAGAACATGGAAGCACTGGAATCCCAGTCACCATTTCTTCACATTCTAAGTCAAAATGCAGAAGTATCAAAGAATTAAACCAAAATTACCAGTTACATACAAGGAGGATAAATGTTTACATATAAGCAACAGGAACAGGACCAAAAGTATGAAAATCAAAAAAACGAAAGCTACATGCATATGATATATTCCTTTAGATGAACAGCTAGCACAATTCTGAGGTCTTCCGACACTACTAGAGTATGTTTTCGCATCTGCGGATGTCAGTGATTTAACTTGCATCATCCACAAACCAATTTAACTTCTACGCCTTCTGGTGGCTGAAAGTTCATCTTCTACACGCTTGATTTCGTCCTTTCAACTCTTCCAAAGCAGCTTTTTTAGATTGCTTCATGCTTGCTGTTTGATTATCATTTATCAAAGCAAATAGATGCTTCAAACACGAGAGGTATTCAGTTTTTACCTCGGGAGCCTTAGACAAGTATGTCTCGGTGCCAAACTGCAAAAAGACCCACAAAAACATGAACAAATACTAAGAGATATGGGATGACAATTTGTTCATGAAGAGGTCAAAAGAAGGACTATCGATCTCTTTGGCCATAGTCAGGAACAAACCTCATTCATGTGTAACCATGGTTAAACAAGTACATGGAGCCAAAAGGAGGTTAACATGACAGGCATGAGCTACAAATTATAATATAAAGGAGCAAAAACAAATAAATTAGAAATTGAAAAAATAAAAGAAATTTAGAAACACCAAGACATGATGAAAATCCCTTGGCCAAGGGCAAATTAAAGAACTTTAAATTAAGATAAATAACTGCAGCTATATAATGATTGGTCCATGTATAATGAGATGGAATTTATATTAATTTCTGGAAATTAAGAGCGAAATTAACTTGATAATAATCCATAAAGCAAATGAACCTACCTCCTTAAAAGCAGAAATGCATTCACAAAGAATGTTTTCAACCTCAAAGACAGGACGATCATAGTCCTGTATCAGAAAATAAAACTGAAGAATGATTATACTTGTACTAAAAACTTGCACATTCAGAAGATAGTAAGATGCTTAGGATCAAATCCTATAAGGATGAACAACCCACAAAGATTGTGAAATTCCAAACACAAAAGAATAATTTTACTTTTAGAGTGAAGTACAATTACAGTTATCTGTTTATTCTGGTCAAGCTGCATTATACATATGCATCCACCCTAGCCTTAACACAGAGATGCAACAACGAAGCGGTGAAGTAGAAGATGGAGTTCAGAGAAGATGAAAAACAAAGCAATTAAGTGCGTGTGCTGCTGCTCATACACCATTAGCTATTTTGGGTTGATCTTTTACTTAATAGCCTTCTCATTATGACAAAATTGCCACAATCACCCTGAGCAATAACAAGAATTTCCACAAAACCTCCAATTGAAATGTTTTATGCTACTACAATGAGGATCAATAAACATCCATGGTAAAACCAAAGGGATTAAAAAAAAATACCATCAGCCTAATAAGTTAGTCATCATAAATGACAGGACAAAGAATAGGAAAAATAGATGATGATTGAATAGTTATATTGGATGAGAAAAATTACAAGGTATAACTTATAATTTAAGAAAATAAGAAATAAAGATAGATATTCTTTGAACAGATGCATTGTATCGTAGTAGATTTGCTCCTAATTTTGCAAAAGTAGCATGTCCTTAAGACTTGGATATCCAAAAACATTTGCAACTGAAACAGAATATCAAGAAACATTCATTATCCTCAGAACGAAAAGAACCTCTCCAAAAGCTAAAGACTTGGCCCAAAATTGGATACTGTACTCTCATTTGAGGTTCATTGTAATGTGATATCCATGTATCTCATGAACTACGTTATTCCATTTTGAGGGTGTAAAATATCTTATCACCCAGCAATATCCCACTTTTAAAGTTCCCTACGTCATCCTACCTATCATACTTGATCTTTCACAGAAAGGTCGTACCAAGTTTAATAAATTTCATTGATAATTCAGGAATACTGACCGTAGTAGACTCCTGTAGCTCCAGCTTGGTGATCTCCAACAAAGCAAGAGCATTGAGTGACTGCAACTGCTAGCAAATTCCCCAGCAATTAATAATTAGAATCACATAAGAATACCTTGATACAATATATGCCTAATCCGTTGGCTAGACAAATATTGATCAGGTTACTTCAGCAAAGCAAATCTACAAAAATATAATATTGTGTTAAACATCACTGACTCAGCTTTTCCAGATCAAACTGAATCAACACGCATGAAGAAAACAAATATCGCAAGATTCCATTTCTATAATTTGATAAGCTGACTGAACTGGAATCTTAAGTAGCCTTCATGTTATTTACAAATGCAATTTTGCAAGTTGCAATTACTTTCACAGCTGATAGGCATATGTAAGCAAGCATGCAAATAACTTGAGGAAAGCTTCTTCAAATATCTACGAGGAAGCTTTTTCACTGAGAGAAGTCAATCAATATTCCACTCGGACTATCATCATTCTTGATTGAGTCTATCTCTCTGTCTCCCTACCTGTTTAACAGCTTTCAATCTTAGCTAAAACATCTGAGCTGAAGTAATGCAACTAAACTAAAGTATTAATTTCCTTTTATTAATTTGGAAAAAATTTTCAGAATATTTCATGTTGACAATGTCCATCTTCTGTAAGTGATCCTCTTTTCAACAATTCTAGCCGTAGATACCAGGTAAAGGTATAATCAGGGGCACAGGAAAAAGGGAAATGGGCAAAATCGAAGTATGTTTACTTATCATAAATGAATGATAGCAAACAATTAAAAAAGAAAAAATATCCAATTTGTTCTTATGAAATCATAAGAATAAGGGAAAAAAATAGGAAAAGCATATGACTTTTGACTACCAAAATTCCCTGAGCCCAAAAACCTAGATAAAGACAAAGATGAGCATCAAAAAAGCCTCATAATTAATGAATACTTGAAATATGTTACCAGATTATGGCAAAGATTCATTATGCACAAGAAAACCTGCACAAATGGGGAACTGACCAGTATCAACACTGCCGAATGCTCATTTTTTCCAATGTTTCTTGATATTCCATGGGATTGAAGGTTTCTACTCTGCTTTCTTAATTGAACCAAAACTTTTCGAGCAACCCTAACAGTGGTACAAATATCAATATGAAAGGATAGGATGAAAACTACAAATTGACTTCCATAAACTGTTCCAAAACACAACAAAGATTTCCAAGAGAGAAAACAGATGACCATCAAACAAGAAAATTTCATAAGACCACTGTCATCAAAGACCATAATATTATAAGAAGCTATAATACTTTGAGAGCTAAATTCTTAAGGCTCAGTGATAAGCTCTACCAACATCTTTCAAGTGTATGCATGTGGAAATAAAACCCATGCCTAAGATACTCTACCTATATTTTTCCAGAGTCCCCATAGCTTCAATTAACGTTTTCAACTATGAACATGTGTTTATTTACAATTGCTATCAAGCTTGGTCAAAAAGATTATGAGAAAACAGAAATTGCAAATCCTGATTCAATGTTTCACTTTATCTAAAAATGATCGTAAATGTTCTTCCAAAAGAGATTAGTGTTACTATAATAACAATATTTCTAATAGAGTGTCAAAGGCTAAAATTAAATTAATAACTTCTGAAACCAGACTAGTATATTGACTTGAGGGCAGCTATGTCTGACTTGATAGATCACCAAGACAAGTTTATCAACCAAGACTCATGGTAGGAGGACAACTTTCATGCTACAGTGAACAGCATTTAAATATCTTAAAGATAAGAAGAGAAACAAAACAAAAAGGAGGATAGAGAATAAATATAAGTTGCACTTATCTCAGCGTACTGAAAAGCCAATTAACAGATATGAAAAGGAAATACTGCTTTATCTTGCCCAATTAAAATTTGATTTCAACAATGAAAAGAGAATCTTAAATTTGTTAAGTAAGCAAGATCAAGTGAGATGAAACAAACCCTATTGAATTACTTAAAAGACATCTCCCACTATCAAGCTCTGCCAATGCTTGAGGAACATTTCTCTTCCTCAGCTGGTTAGACTTGAGCATTTTCACCCTAGCAATGTAAAGCATATTGGCAGCAGTCTGTTTATGAACAAATAAATTTAGCTGACGTCTATGTCCTGATTTCCAACTTCTAAGTAAAAAATCAAATTAACAGATCCAGAGATGGCTAATGTCAACCATCTTTTAACACCAACCTCAATATGGTCTTCAGGAAGTAAGGCTTTTCTGGCTTCAAGACATCTGCTACACAAATTAGTATGTTAAACATTTTTGCCACTGAAATTAGCAAATTTGACAAAAACTGTGCCATTTATGAAATTCACCTTTCTAAGAGCTCTTCAGCTTCCTTTAAACTCCCAACAGATTGAAGGGTCAATGCAAGGCGTTCTGCAGCAATTACTGTGTCCAAGGAATGCCAACCCTGCCAGATAAGCTACCTGTTATGTATGTATCATGTGTATATATAACAACTGGAAAAATGGGAACAGAAAAGTGCAAAATAACGGAGGAGCAATACATGTAACAAGAAAAACTCATGTATTGAGAGCTATTATACAATCCTCACAAGAGGAGCAGTATGGAAAAAGCTAAATATCAACAAAAGCCATCAACAGGGCATCTAAAGGAAAGAGCACACAACTTGATGGAAAAACATCAACGGCCTGTCACCGAGGGTGAGAAAAGTTTATTGCTCCTCTTGGACAAACCCAATTTGCCCATATCTTGATGAAAATAACTTATTGAAGCAGAAGGACAATAGACAGAAAATGACAAGACTGACATAATGAAAATTCACCTTTTTCAGAGTAATAGATAAACTATCCAGGTTGATACCTTAGAAATGACACTAAGGTCTAGCATAGAACTACCAAAAACCTCTCATACCACTTTCACTAAACACATCATAGAAACAACTACTATGAAATAGGAAAAAAACAATGTCATATTACTTTAAAAGTACCGTTGAACCAATTATTATTAGTAGTGTTAAAAGCTTTTGCATTGTGATGAAGTTGAGATCCTACAATTTGCTTGCATCTCTACTCTCTTGGATGCAGCAAACTTGATTAAGAGAGGTTTAAAGAGAAACAATACGCAAATAAACAAATCAGAAAAGAAAAAAGTTGTTTAGACGAATTAGTGGGGTCCAGTTTCAGAGAGAAAACTGCTATGAAGACAGAAGTAATATAAGAACACAACAGAAATAACATAACAATAAAAAAATGCTTTCTACACCAAAAGAAATAGCCTTTTTCATCAAATTGCATCCAAGGAGGACTGAACCTAAAGAAAGGGGAAAGTTTAATAAGAACAACCAAAAGTTTAGGCAGTACACAGATTTGGGAGCAACTATCTGGGAAAAAATAATGCTATTGACATTTACTCCAATTCAGAAACCCAAAAAGTTTCTTGAAACAAAAAACAAAAAAAAATATGAAAGAAAAGCAAGGGGAAGAGAAGCAAAAGCAGACAAATAAATTAATCTAACAAAAAACATAAGGTATATGTTGCATTGCCTAGTCAACAAGGAGAAATAACAGCAAAGGAAAACAAAATCAACCAGGTCAAGGCCAAGCCCACCATCTCATGATGCAGTGACTTAATCAAAATATACGCCAATGGGAGACAAAGCACAAAATTCATTTAGCAAGGAGACCTCAACTATGAGCAACAACTAGCCTATTCTATAACTGCATCTTAATTCAGCTACTATGAAACCCCCAGAATGTTGATTTTTCTATACGCATCTTGAATTTTGCATCATCAGCATGAAATGATCTAGTCCCTTCCATGACTTTTTTCCCATACCAGTCAGATTATACCATACAACAATTTGCAATAAGCTAAAACAAACCCCAGGCAGTTGTAAAAGCAAGTATTAAGAATCTAAGTTTATAACATTATTAATTCAAGAGAAAACAGAGGACTAAACTACATGGACATTTAGTACAAAATAAGACAGATTCCTGAGAAGAGTTTCAGTAACCAGTAAAAACAGCAGGGCAAAACCTTCGATAATTCCATCATGTGCAGAATCTTTCTCTGTATATTCTCAGCTTCAGCAATTTGGTTGGACTTTATGTAAATCTACAAGCAAAACAGAATAAAGTATGTACATTGAAGAGTGCGTAATGATTCAGCATAGCAAAACCAGAAGATGACATCCATCACAGATAACTGAATACAAGCAGCAGATAGGACAAGCAAAGCGAAGGGCTAAATACACATTTAGAAGACAAAAACACCTTCTAAGAAAGGGACATGGTTAGGTAGATGCAAGTGAATACATATGAAAAATGATAAAGCACACTTTTAATAATTGTGCTGATCCATTGTTTCTGTCCACATCATTGTCCTCACTCTAAACACATCTAGAAAGAGGTTCCAAAGTCCCATAAAGTTCCTTGCAATGCAAATATTTCTTTCCTACAAATTGCAGACTAAGAAACAGAAGTTGGATGAATTCTTGCAAGCACATTTATGAAAAAGCATAGATTAGATTCTTTTACAGCATTATTACCATCAACTGGAATAGAAACCCTGCATTTGACAAGGCATGCAGTTCTAGCTAAGAGTTAATTGAGACATATAGAATTTTAACATTCTAAAGTGGATCAAATTCTCCGAACTGATCAAATTCTCCCAACTAACATCCCTATATTAGCTGATCAAAGAGTAAAATCATGGACTTCAATACAAAGTTGAAAATCTAATTTCTTTTAATCACATGCATCTAACAATAGTTCCTTGCAAGAATAAACAAAAACAAATTCAAAAAATAAATAAACTCAAATAGAATTTAATGAAACTCTTGTAGACCACTGTTTTTTAGACAAGTTAAGAACAAGGGGGGGGGGAAGAGTTTAGACAAGTACAGGGGGGGGGGAAAGAGCAAGATCTTCAATCTTGAAGAGGTATAAAGAGTAACAAGGTAGATGACACTGAAAACAGTAATAGAAGCTAAATCAGGGTTATGCCATGATGACAATAAATTCAGAGAAACTTGCCCAAGCAGATTGAATGGAAATGCAACCTGAGCAAGGTATTGCAGCCTCCTCAAACATGCAAGTGATTCCCCTAGCCCACCTTCCTACACTTATAATATAAAACAATTAGAAGAGAAGAACAGATAATTTGATGGCATATAACCAGCATTAGTCTGGAAACAAATTTATGGACCTCAAGTATCCTAACAGAATCCCGAATCAAAGCCTCAGCATCCTTCTCTTTTCCTTCAAGATACAGTACCTGGAAGTCAGGTTATACTAATGAGACAAAAAGGTTGAAAGAACTTTGATGCATAACAAAAGCAAAGTAGTCAAGCATGCATATGAAAAGAGTTTGCCTCCTACTAATGCATACGAAAGAAAGCCCACAATAAAAGCATCCAAGAAGAAAACCTATCTTAACGCCACCAGATAGATTGTTATAACTTCCTAACCACTAATACAAGAAATAAACCAGTTCTCACAGCTGTAGCCATTACTGGAAAGCTAATGGTAAGTCTGTATCAATCACCTATAAAAAGAATAATATATCCAGCTTTGAGAGATGTATCAACACTTTCAAACAGTACAACATATAAGGCTTTCAAACATTTAAAACAAAGGCAGCTTTCAGAACAAGTAGCAGTTTGTCGGAGGTTTCATCAGTCCTCAAATCTAAAATGGGTTCACCAAAGAAAATCAAAGGATTCAAAAAAGCAACTGAAATGAAATTGTATCAAGCAGAGAAGAAAATTAAGGAAAATTTACTTTAACAATAAAGTTTAAAACCTTTCAGCCAATAGCAATATTCAGGTTTTACTATCAACGTAAATCATTCAAGTAAATGATTAGATTAGAATTATATTATTGCATTATCCTGCAAGCCATCTGTACAAAGACGTTGCAGGAAATAACTAATTACAAGTAAGCAATACATCTCATACAAGCATATTCCAGGAGGAGCCATGTAGAATCCATTGCCCTCAAAAGCATCTAAAATTTTTAGTTTTCCGTTAAATTGCACCAATCATAACCAATGTCCCAATTAGAACCAAAATGCATAAACAAAATACTCCAGCCCCTTGCACAATTCCTTGCACCTAAGCTTTAATATGATCATTAACTCCATACAAATTTTTCAACTTTAGAGAACAGAAGTATCTCATAAATTAAGATCATTTCTTAAACATCATTTCACAAGTGAACCATAAGATTAAGAAGGTAAGCTACTGAAATGAAGAAAATTTAGGAAATTCTACAGGGAAACAAAAATTATGGCATTACGGTTCCAAGATGATACATCGTATCAGCATAGTCCGGGTGGCCCTCTCCCAAAGCACGCCTCTTTATCTAAATCAGAAATCCAAGACACTAGACAAGATATCAAGAAATTTAAGAAACAAAGTCGAGAAGAAAAAGCAGTTAAGTGAGTACAACATACCTTTAGAGCTCGCTGCCAGAGGAATTATGCAACACAAAGGCAACATACCAGTATTAGTAATTACCACACAGAATATATATAGGTTCTCCTTGCATACATGACATATATGTTCTCAAAAAGTTGTACAGGACATCAGATAGTAAATTCTATGAGGTAACAAGTGTGGGGCTGAAATTAAATATTCATGACCTTATATGTTTCATCCACAAAAACAATTTATGCTGAAGTCTTTCAACTGTATAGCAAGTCAAGGTTGCTTTCCTACAAGTTTGCCAACAATCTTATAGAAGTTTATAACTATTCCATAATTCTTGGTTGAAACAATCGAATTAATGCTTCTAGGTTTCTCTATAAGAATACTTAGAAATCCTGGAAAGTCACAAGTTCAGTTAAGACTTAATCTGTTGTATCTCTGATCCTGATTTGATCTTTATTAGAAAAAGTTTGAAACAAAAATTGTAAAGGTACTCCTTCAGAGATTTGTTTTGCTAACATGTGGATGTTATGCTCTCAGGAGAATAGCCAAAACATACAGCTGGTTTTAGCAATGGTTTCATTTCCTTATATTCATATTAGAAAGGAAAAAAAATGCCAGGCTCAACTACCACCACATAATAAAGCTTAAGGTTCATTTGGATCAGAAGTGATGCCAGATTAAAACATGGACTCACAGTACAGAAAGAAACTGATCGTTAGAAAGAACAGAATAACACTAGGGAAACATTAGAAGTCCTGAGGGAGGCCCAAGAAGTCCTTCATAGATGTGCCTTGTTCATGCATTTACCTCATAGCAAACACGAGCTTGTTCCAATTTCCGCCAGACGAGATAGAATTGACCGAGGTTGTGAATGGCAGCCCCAACCCTGTAACAAAGCCCAAACAAATATAACAGCTATGTCATGGTTAGACAAATGTGTCCAAGCCTCAAATGAATCTAAGAAACAAGGGAATCATTCCACTGATGGCCCAGCAATTTACAAATTATCTTGGTTCTTTTGCTTTAACATACCATTAAGAATGCATATGTCACTAACTGAATGCAATTGACAGGCAATTAGGTAGCTTAATCACAGAATTTATGACAATATTCTATTCCATCCTTGCTTATTTGTCTGGTCTTTTACATGGTGGGTTTCAGAAATCATCCAAGCACTGGACCAGCAAATAGGTGCATTACTAGATAAACAAAATCTCAGCAACAATCAAGAACAGTAAACCAAGATAGGAGGACTAGAAATGGTGAATTTTTTCAGAATTCCATTCTAAATGTGTTGGTTTTGGCTAAAAAGATTGTGGAAGAGATTAAGTGCGAGGTGGCTAGCTAGAAGGCTGTAACTTTAACTTCAGGAAAATCTAGAACTAACTCTTGAATGGAACTTTGATCACAATATGTTTGATTAATTGTCATTTAGATAATTTGCTGCCTTTGTAATGAGATTTCTCCTCATTGTGATTGTGCAGACTCTTAAAATTTTTTCAGTGTTAATAAAATCAAACTTTCATGCATATTAAAAGATCACAAAAAATTTTATTAAAAAAAAGAAAAAAGAAAAAAGGGCAGATCAAGCTGAGGAACCAAAAAAATAATTTCCTACCTTATGTCATCAGGTCCAAATGATTCCTCAAGTATATTGATGGCTTCCAAGTATAATGGTTCAGCTTTATCAAATTCCTTTTTAACTCTATACAGTTCTGCCTACAATAATATCAGATTGCACCAACATGAATATTATTTCCATTTTGAACAAACTAAAAAGGAATACTAGAGAACATAAAATAAAAGTTCATTGCCAATTTTTTCAACCAGATATTATACCAGGAGTGTGAATCAGACAATAAGAGAGCAAAAGTAGCATGTGGACTAAAGCAAGCAATTTAGCGTTTTACTGTATATCATTTTCTGCAACACTGAAGGCACAACTAAGAATTTGCCAAATACTATTTTCTCATACATCTACGAGAAATTAGCCATTATATGACCAAGAAGAAATCTCTCATGGGAAATTAGCCTCTAAAACTTTATCAACCAAGTTAAAATGTCTTCATCACGAGTCAAAGGAGTGAAAAGCTAGCTCCCACTGAGTGTAGAGACAAATTTATTAAGAATATTAAACTAATGACGAACACTCTACTTACCATCACATTCATGAACCCAGATATCCTGGTAGTTGGTAAATAGTTACCATAACAATATTATTGTTGATCATAAGTCAGAAAGAAACGAATCAACAGAAGATTTACTTTTCAAAGGTACTATAGAGAACCATAAACCTTACAAATAGCTTAAGGTAAGATTAAATTGAAAGCAGAAGAACAAAAGAAAGAGGGTAACCAATTAGCTAAAGACAGAAGCATACTTTGACATGCAAAACTTTCACAATAGTTATAAAATCATGAAAACTGAGTGTTTAAGGACGTATATCAAGAATTGAAATTTCTAGAAACCGAATGAGTTAGCTTAGATACTGGCCCTTTCTCAAGAACTTCTGTATGCAGCTATCTTTACAACTCAGTGGCAATCCTAGTGAACATAGGAAAATTTATAAGTTGTTAATGAGAACGTAATGCGCGCCCATGATTTCCAGGACTCTTGATCAGCATTTTACATAGACTGAAGCAGTTAAAATTGAAATTTTGTCAATCTGACGACATTCTAAAGTTACATGTTTTCCAAGGAATTGTTTCTCTCTTCAGGACCATAAGTCAAGCAGACATTTAGTTAGAAGAAAGTACTAGGAGTAACAGTTAAAAATTTTCCATCTACAACCTACCAAGTTGTTGCATGCAGAAGCAACATGGGGGTCTCTTTTGCCAAAACCTTCTTTAGCTTCTTGTAATGCAGATACAAATAATTTTTCAGCTTCCTCCAGTTTTCCCTAACAGTAAAATAACATAGATAAGTCCCTAACCACAGAAAGGAGAGAGAGAGAGAGAGAGAGAGAGAGAGAGAGAGAGAACTCCTGTATAGAATTCAGAACATTGCTTACCTGCAAAAATAAGTCCCTCGCATTATCTGTAAAAACTCTCCATTTGGATGTATGTATGTTAGATATTACCGAACCATCCTCAATTTCACGCAAACCAGCTATCTCAGAACTACTTGCATTTGCAGAACTGAACTGAATTGAAGAATCATCTGCCAAGGCTGGAGTTGCATTGATCCCAAGAATTATTGCTGAGAAGAAGAAACAAAGACAGAAAAAGGAGCTCATAAGCAAAAGATTTTCGACAAAGAATCAGATGTTTCTGAAATTTATTTACAAATATATTTTTTAAAAATTCTAGGACTTATTCACTAATATAAGTTTATCTAGTTACTTACGAAAATGGCAAAATGTGTATTTTAAACCATGAAACATTAAAATTAAACACGATGGAAGTCAAAATCTAAATATAGTGCAAGAAATATTCCTACATAATGCAAAAAATATACAAAAGCTCAAAGAGAAAAATAACTAATTTTATGCACTTCGTCTAGGACGGGAACATGAAACAAGGGACTATAACAATCCTCATATACATTACAGATAAGGTAACTCTAAAACAAAGTCCAGCAGTGAAGTACTCTATGTCATGTGTCCTGATAATCCAAATATCTGAAAAAGCGAACAAAGAGACAGAAGATCCTTCACCCTAAATGTCTTGGTTTTACTAAGGCACTTTATCCGTCAAGCAAGAACTAAAAACAGCAATTTCACATGCAGAAGTCCTAAGCATAATGCCCCTCAATTCAGGGCCTCATTCATTGCTTACGAATAGGAAGTAATCTCAAGCATCAAGCCATCAAGAAACCCGCAAGAACTTGAAGGAAAAATAAGTTCCCATGTTTTGAAGGTGAGTTTATATGCAAGCAAGCTTGTGAGAAAATCATACCAAATATAAAGCAACTCCAGACAAGGGATCAAGAGTGAAATATTATAGACATTTTAAATAACCAGTAACAGCAACAGAAAAGCTATACGGTTTACACCGTGTCACAAATAATAAAAATATAACATATAAACAAGATGATCATACAAAAAATCAAAATAACAACAATGTTCCAGGAGAGCTTTATAATCATAAACCTTATATAGGAATGCTAGTATATACCAGCTTGGCCAGACAGAAGAATCCATCGAAATGCTTCCTTATGCTGCCCATTCCTGCCATAATCCGTAGTTGCATTCTCGATAGAATATTTACTCCTCCCTGGAATAAAACAAATCAAATTTGGCTAAAATAAGACCACAAATATATTTAACCTTATCAATTCTGCTGTTCTATTGGTTACTGACAAATTATCAATCCCGCTCAGATTCTCACTAATCTGTGACCCTTTATGCAATGAATTCATCATAGAAGCGATCAGAATTTGAGTTACGCAAACAAATCATCCAACAGGGGTGTTTAATGTACTTTCAGAAAATCACCTGCAACAGGAAAATAATTGGTGGGCTTTCTTGAAAATAGAACGGCAGAGCGAGCATAAGCAGAATTTCGAAGTTTTCTCAGCAAATTAGCTGCTACTTGTCCGGAGAAAGACATTTTTTTGGCTACCGGCAAAAAAAAGGTGTTATCTTTTTCTTTTCTTTTCTTTTCTTTTTTCAAATGAAGGTTTTATGGTTTAGACAACTTTTAACAAACGAAATTTTCGGTTACCCTAATCAGCAGCGGTGCTGTCAGCTCTGGTTCAACCGCAAATGGTTTAAGTCGGGTTGCTAAGCCAAAAACACATGGGGCGTAGACGAATTCAAATTATAGAACATTGTAGTTTTTAAGGTTTGAATTTTCACACGATGTTAAGTCTTGCTTGAATTTACTATTATATGTGTTGAAATTAAAAAAGTTTAAATTGAGTGTTGAAATTAAATAAGTTTAAATTAAGTGAAGTTTGAGTCGAATTTAACATTTTAAAAGAACATTAAATTAAGGTATATGATTGGGAACGAAGTCGGTGGTAATTCAACATATAAATTTATGTGCAATACTTTTCGATCATGAATTGTTAACGCCGTTAGCTAGGTGCCTATATTTGCTAGTAGAAGCGGTTGTTGCCATGGTTACCGTGCCATTGTTTTAGTTTCTTTTTTTTTTCGTAATAAACAACAATTTGTATTGATCATGGTCTAAGAGTACTGTGCAAGTTGGGTAAATACCCTCAGAATAGACATGGAAACTGTTTGATCCATGCTGGAAAGTGGTCTTTCCAATGTACATCTTTTAATAATTCTGCAGCAAAAATAGCTAAATTCCTATTATTGTTTATACATTCCTTCCTAGCAAAAGTAACAAAGCATAAGCAAAACAAAGCTGATAAAGCAATAATGTCTTCTAAGATTACATTAGTCTCCAAATCCAAAGTATTACCATCTGAGATTTTGTGACCCAGATCCTTAACACTGCTTAGAATTTCTACTCTGCACCAATTCTCCTCCTTCGCCTTATACAAGGCATACCTGATACCCTTCGCCTCAGCCATTTTGATGCTTGTTCTCTTTGTCTACTAGTCCCCAGGTTGACAAGATTCTACCCCTCCAGTCAAAAGCACGGAGCCCATACCCGATTCTTCCTTTTATAGAGTTAACTAATGAGACCACACAGATATATGTTGTTCCCTCATTCCATCTGGATGTAGTCACCTATTCTTGTTGCATTGATTTCTCCATGCTCCGAATTTGCTGTTGTTGCTGACTTACGTCAAATTCGTTTCACTCCTCTAGTGCCCTTTGTAAGATGAGATGACAGCTTAACTCATTTTGAAATTGCTTAAGATTCCTTACCTTTCATATGTGCCATAAAATATAGCTAGTTAAAGCCATATGCTACTTGCCATCTTTTCTCTTTTTTGCTTGAGTCAAAGAACACCACCATTCCCAAAAATGATTTCTTTTATCAGCTAAGTCATCCCAGTTAATTAGGGCCAACCTCCACAGTAGTTCAGTCCCTCTATAGAAGAAAAATATGTGTTCCAAGGTCTCAAGACTGTCTCCACACCTATGGCATACTTCATCTCCTTTTCCAAGCCTTCTGTGCAGCACTTCATTGATTGAAAGAACGGTCTTCAAGCATTTCCAGATGAAATGCTTGATTTTGTTCTTCATGTTGAGTTTCCATATGAACTTCCATGTTGCACTGTGTTGCCTTTCCCTGCTATATTCACCTCTATTTCTGTGTGATAAGCCTGAATTAGCTTCAATTTTTATTGCTTCGACATACCCAGATTTAACTGTGTAGGTACCCGAAGCATCAAAATTCCAACAGTACCTGTCTACACTTATAGAAGTACTGATTGGTATGCTCAGTATATTCTGAACATCTTCTGCATTGAAAATTTGGGAAATTAATCACATGTTCCAGGTGTAGTTTTGGATTAACTGGTGCACCTTTATCACTGCACAATTTTCAGGTTTAGGAGTGGTGATCTTTCCTATGGGATTTTTCAAAACCGACTTGTCCTCCCAAATGTTGATATTTATGCCATTCCCTACCTTTTTTCTAAGGCCATGTTTGAGCAGATGGCTAGCACTAACAATGCTCTTCGAGAACCAAGAAACTGTTGGTTTTGCCTTTATATCCAATGAGAACTCCTTTGAGTAATACCTTCCTCTAATTACCTTGCTCACCAACAAATTTGGGGATGTAATGAACCTCCAAAGTTGCTTTGCTAACAACGAGGTATTATGATGGTATAGGTCTTTGAAACCTTAACCCCCCCCCCCTCCCGGGCCATTTCCTTTGGCTTGGACAGAATTTTCAAGCTCAGAAAATGCACCAATAGTTAGCCATCAAGAAGTTAGCTCTTTACACAGTCCTCTAGAGAGTCTGAAGCAAGACAAAGTAAGTTGTTTCGAACTTTTGTACGTTCTCTTTTGTGCTGAAAGGCAAAAACTAAGAAGTGTTTTTATTCAAAATTCAAAACTTTCAAACGATTTGTGAAAGGGACTATATGAAGAATGGTTCATGAAAATATACTTTCATAAATTAGGATTTAGTACCAAATGTTTTAATTTTTCAGCCATTTAATCCTATTAATCAGTTTTGTCGAAAGCACATTTAATCTGCTTCTAAATTAGAATTCGTTGTAGATACAGATTGTAAACAAAACAAGCAACCGAGTGATGTAGCTTTCAAACTTGGTCTGATTTTTGAACATTTTACATGTATTGAAATCAACCAAAAGATCTTATATTGAGTTGAGTTTGAGTCAATTCAAAATTTTAATACATTTATATTAAGTCGAAGTTAAACTTTACGAACATCAAATCAATAATTTACTAAAAGATCGTAAAAATTAATTCCTAGTAGCAAGAGTGTCTAATCATTTTAAATTATTGCCAAGAATAGTGGTGGTAGGCTTCTAGCTTGCACACCCATTGGCATAGGAATTAATTCCAACCTATTCTTGCGCAAGCCAATCTGCCACTGCATGGACAAAGCTTGGTGCAAACATTAGTTGAATGATTTAATTGTCAAACCTCCCACCTGTGGGACGCTTAAACATCAAACGAATAAGAAGAGTAATCCAAGAAAAATTGTGATATTAAGGCCCTTTTTGGACCTTTATGAAATTAAACCTTCTTGGGCCATTGTATGTTTTGTAGGAAGTAGTGGCCTTGGTTGTAATTTTTGAAACTTCATTTTTGCCTAAAGACTAAAATCCCTTTTTCATTTTCCTTCATTCTTCCTCTTCCCTTTTGAAAGAATTTCTCTAAACTTCTTCCCATTTTCTCAACCCATTGAAGGAGGAATTGAAGGGATTTCATCCCCAAAGGAAGCTAGTAGAAGTCATTTTGAAGCTTTTTCCCCAAATCCCCCTCAAGGTAACTCTTTTCCCTACTTCTTCTTTTTAGCTCTTTCACACTTTGATTATTTTGCTTGAGAATTCGAAATTATGGCTTTATTGGATGCTCTTAGACTATGTTGTTCTTGGAATAGATGATTTGTAATAGTGGTGCAAGTGTATGTTTAATAGGATAAGTGTGTGAAGTGAGTGAGTTAGGGATTTGAGGAAATTGGCCATAAGACTTGTAGAGATCTTGTGTGATTTTGAGAATGATCCATGAAATATGTTGCTTATGATGTTAAAATAGTATTTCCTTATCATTTTATGCCTCATTTGAAGCTATTTTGGTGATTAGATTGTGTTGGAGCAAGTTGAGGAAGTTGGTTTTGGATTTTGAGAGTTGCAGAGGTTGCAGGTCGTCTTGCTGGGCTCATCCGCGGTGTCATCCGCGCCGCGGATGAGACCGCGGCTCGTTGCAGCAGCCTCTCTGGGCTCATCCGCGGTTCCATACGCGCCGCGGATGAGACCGCGGATGAGGGGCCGCTGGCTCTGACCCAAGCCGCGACCTCAGCCGCGCCGCGGCTGGAGTCGCGGCTGGGTACTGTAGCTGAGCCGCGGTGTGAGTTGCGCCGTGCTGACGCCGCGAGTCAGTATAGTTTTGCCTCTTTTCCTCATTTTGCGTGTTAAGATAGGTTTAAGCCTCTTTTATGGTTTCTTAATAGAATCAGTATGTGATACAAGTCTTATTTGTATATTATAGGTGACGACGGCGTTTACCCTTATTCCGACTATTTGAATTAGTCTTGGAGTGAGGTAAGTAGCAATTGATTCTCTTTGCCTTGCAAATGTTTTTAATGATGAGAAATGAATGGGATGATATTTTCCTTATATAAATGGGCTTACGTTTGGTTACTTTGGTTTTCTATGAAATAAGTTATGTGGTCTAATGAATTATTTGAATGAATACTTGCTTGAGCTCTTGTATGTGAAATGGTTATATGACGGGACTAGTTTCCCTAAATTGGTAATGGTAGCAAATTATTTTGAACCGTACTAACCGGGTTATAGTTAGTCTTGAACCGCACCAACCGGGTGATAGTTGGTTTTGAACCGTGTTAACCGGGTTATAGTTAACAATTGGAATTCCAGGGTCATGTGTCCACTAACTACTTGAGCTCTCTTTTCTTTGAATTGCTTTATGCAATGTTTGAATGTGTATGGTTTTGACTTGACCACATGTTATGCTGTTAATGACTTTGATTTTGATTTGGAAATGTACCTATGTATGAATAACAAACTTAAGCCCCAAAGAGAACCTCTACTACTTACTGGGTGATTATATCACTCACTCTTTTGTTTAACCCCGCAGGTGATGAATTTGTTGAAGGTGATTGGACTAGATTTTTGGGCCTCATAGTCTTAGTTAGGGTAGACATGAATGAGGTTATTTTTTATAGCATTGATGTATAGCCATATTTTTGTATGGATTAGGTTATACATACCTTCCCAACTATTTTTGTTATTAGGGGAAGAGAATTGTAATGAATGTTGTATATCTTTTGGGAAGATGAATGAAATGGATTCTTTTGGGCATCTTGATATTTTGGAGCCTTATGTTATGTTTAGACGATAATTGTTTTGATTTAGTCCTTGTGTCCTAGCTTAGTCTAGGGCATGGCGGGTGCCACGTCTCGGGCACGGGGCGTGACAAAAATGCTTGCAGATGTTTATTAGACAAAGTACCAAATGTTAGACATATCCAACCCAAGCTACTACAAACATAATTGAGCCTGATTGGCAAAACACTGTTACAAGTTTACATGGTAATATTGTCAATTCCACTAGCAATCAAGTAGAATGATAAACAGGAGAAATAACGCGAAAACAAATGACAGATAACAATTCTTTTCCGTGTTTCACTGTCATTAATGAAATGACAACTATTATTTAAGATTACTGCAAAAGCACTAGGCAAGGAAACAGTGAGCTTGTCCTTGCAGAACAACCCATCAGAGCAGCCAGAGTAATAGAAAGAAAAAATAAGACAATGTACCCTAACAATACAACATAATTAGAAAGATTAATCTGAAGTACAGTTCTCCCTCGTCAAAGGCCCCAGAGCTGCATTTTCTTGTCTTTAAGGCTAATAGACCTCAAGGTTTCCAGAGGAGAGTAGTCTCTGCAATCATTGAAGTGACAGTATATGGATCCATGTTTGATGCAGGCCTCCTGTCCTCAAAGTACCCCTTGCCCTCTTTCTCTGTATCTCGGCCAACACGAATTGATGCCCCACGGTTTGCCACTCCCTGGAAAAAACGAATGATTAAAAAAAAAATGAGAGGGGGGGGGGGGGGGGGGGGTAATGTGTCATTATACAATCCCCAGAATGAGATTGAATTTGAAGCAGTAAAACCTTAAAGAAATGTCAAGCATTACTGTCTCTCCATATAGAAAGTAGATTACTATAAGATAGCATTTAATAATCTTTTTGGAAGGAGAACTAGAGGGAACAAATATTTAATTACCCATATAAAGGTATTGATATCAGCTGTTTCATGTCGGCCAGTGAGACGACGTTCATTTCCTTCACCATATGCAGCAATATGCTCTTTGTGCCTTAGTCCAAGCTTCTCAATAGCTTTCTTGATAACTTCATAACCTCCTTCATTTCTCATAGACTTGGTGCTGAAAATGATATTGCGAACCACATTAAGAAAGGGGGGAAGGGGTTGGTTGGGGAGCAGACAAATATATGATCGATATTCTATATCAAATTACCTGTAGTTTGTGTGAGCACCCGCACCATTCCAATCACCCTGCAAAAAAGGTAATTTCAAAAAAGTAGTGTTAAAAGAAAAACAACTTACAATACTTAAAACAAGAAGGATGAGTAAATGGCAATATCACATTTTGTTAAAGTTATACTATACTGCAACGAAAAAACGAAAGATTGGTCTCAGTGGCCAAATAGGAACTATTCGAGCAAAACTCGAAATGAGGAAGTGGATTGAACTGTCTAGTGTTCCCTCTGAAGCATTGTTTTCTCTCACGCATTTACTGCCAGCTTAGATTTTCTTAGCTTCATCTAAAGATGATATACAGAAATTGGATAAACAAGTTCACACAGAAGCGGTAATCCAAGTGCTGACAACAGTAGAAAATTATATTTCATGAAACCAACTACATATAGAAGAAACAATAAAGGTCTTTTTATATCCCAAACGGAAGCTTCTAGTTTCTCCCAGAGTCTTTGTTTACTTTGCAAATGACAAACAATAACGTTCATATCAAAGAATCATAAGAAATGCCAGAAGGAAAGCAAACAAAATTCTGACCTGGATGGGCTTGGGGTCAAATGAAAGCACAACCCCAGCAATCTCGGTTATCCTCTGTTAACAAACATTATTAATTACTTCACAGACCACTGCTATTGTAAATAACAAAATTTTATTACGAATAAAATCTCTTTCACAAATAACTCAAAACAACTAAAATCAGAGTACCTCCAGAATGTAACGAGCAACCCAAAGCTGATCTGCTGCTGAGATGCCAACAGCTGGTCCAACTTGAAACTCCCACTATACAAATATTTGAAAATATTTTGAACTTCAGATATGCTAAAGGGGAGAATAAGTTCCAAACTGAAAGGAAACATGAGAAGCAAGCTTTCTCCACCTGGCCAGGCATCACTTCACCATTGATGCCACTTAAGTTAATTCCGGCATAAAGGCATGCCTTATAATGTGCATCGACTATATCACGTCCAAATGCCTTTTCAGCTCCAATTCCACAGTAGTATGGGCCCTATGTGCAACAAAGAAATAAAGAGAAACAACAATTGCCAAAAATTGATTAATTAAGAAAGCTCATAATTCCCCTCCATATCATGGATTGGAAAGGATAAAAAGGTTGGAGTTCCACCAGCTTATCAAGAAACTCAAAAACAGAAAAGGGAATATAAGGGTTGGAAAAAAGAAAGAAGAAGTTAATACTACAAGTAAAGGCCGCACACATACATCATTGGCAACATTGGTAGCATGAAATACTTCTACGAGGCTAAAAGAAATTGCAAAAATGTGGGCATATTACTGGACAATCATATTATTCTGTTATCTATGAATACTAGATGCATAAGCATGTTAGGATTTAGAGGGTTATTAAGACAAATCCTTTGTAAAAGTTATGGCTCAAATATTCCAATTATGTCATCATGGCTAGATTCTTCTGTGCGTGTGTAGCATGAAATACTTCTACCAGGCTAAAAGAAATTGCATAAATGTGAGCATATTCCTGGATAATCATATTATTCTGTTATCCATGAATATTAGATGCATAAGCATGTTAGGAGGGTTACTAAGACAAACCCTTTGTAAAAGTTATGGCTCAAATATTCCAATTATGTTATCATGGCTAGCCAAGAAAAGGAAAACAACAAAACCTGAAGAGCGCGAGGATTTAAAAATTAACAGATAAACTATACAGATAGAATTGAGCCATGACAATTGGAATAGGAATCTTAATTACCTGAGGTCCAGGATAACCTCCCACAGGCCATCCAATAGGCCACCTGACTTCCTTTTGCAACAAGGTGTACTCTTGCTCAATTCCATACCTTAGTTTATACATTCATTTCCGAATGGTTAAAGATCACAAAACTAACGCAGACAGATAAGTAGATCATACGAAACAACTGAAAAAGCATAAAAGACTAAAAGAATACCAGGTCTCTTCAGCAACAACATTAGGATGGCTAAAAATCTGGGCGGCATTATGCCTCTTGTTTGTAGGGATTGGCTCACCTGCTGGAGTGTAGCAATCGCACATAACCTGAGAGAAAGAGATTTAAAACATATCAGTAAAGATTAAAGTCAATTCAAATCCACGAGTATTGGGGGAGCAAGAGCAGAATAAGCCTTACCAATATATTGTTGCCCCTCCTGAAGGGATCCTTGAAAATTGCTTGAGGACTGTTTCATTGCGTAGTAATAGGATATCAATTTAGTTACCAAATAATTCATCAGGGAAGATACAAAATATTCCAATTTTAACTTACTATAAGATCACTTCACTGTCTTCGCCAGGAGCTTGACCTGTACTCGAACCATCATAATTCCACTTAGGCAGCTTTTTAGGATCATTAACAGGACCAGAAATAGTCTGCCATATTTCAAACATCTCAAACATCAGCAATCTCCATGATCAATCAGCTAAACATGAAATCAAACAAGATTTCAACAAAATGAAATCTTTCTCGTAAGAAAAGAGATTATTACCCTGGCTTTGCTTCTGAGGTCCATACCAGATCCACCGACCCTATTAAAATTTTCAAAAAACCACAGATAATTTAGACTAACTTATCCTCCGTGAAGAAAAAATTAATAGAAAACAGCAAATATTTCCTAGAAACGACAATTAAAAAATGGTACAACATTCCTAACAAGACCGAGGATCAGAAGAAGCCATCAAGAATAAAACAAAAGAGAACCCTTTTGACGGAAGAATTCATTGATCAAAATCTTCACTAACCAAACTAAAAATAACTAAGACAAGTTGAAAAAAAAAAAAAAACAGAGAAAACAGAGCAGCACGAGTAAGTACTAATGCAGTGGAGAAAAGACTCACCATATATACTCAGCTATCGACTTGTCTGTATAATCAGAGAGGTTAAGGTTAACAAGATCTGACAGCAACGCCATGTCAAGCAAGAAAATAAATCCTCTGGGCTCTGAAAATGAATGCAGAATGGATTCTTAAATGCAGAGAAAGTACAGAGCCAGTCCCTGTAAGGAGTCGCTTTTATAGTGCAGTTGCAGAGTTGTGGTGGCCTCAAAATTGAGATTTATGACGTCTTTTTCATTTGGTTAAATGTATTTGAAAATAATTAGACCGAATCATTACTGAATTTTTATGTCAAGTAAACGGATTAACGGAATAAATTAATTAGATGAATGCAGGAGAATCTACAACCAGATTCCGATCACCTGACTGGTATTTTAACCTGCTAACTGTATTTCCATTACAAATGGATTTCTATCCCTGGTTAATGACGCTTCACTTATTTTATGGGCAAAAATAGTACATAATCAATCACTAAACAATTTGCATGTCCTATGGCTACTAAATTATTTTTACTTTTAAATTAGCCACTAAAATTTCCTTATGCTAACAAACTATTTTTTTATTTCACATTGGTAATTGAATTCTCAAAAATGATATACTTGGTGATTGTTGAAATCTTAAAATTGATACATATAATAACTAACGGAGGGGTTTAAATTATACGACTTTTAATAATTTGATGACCCATTTAAAACTAAAAATAACTTAGTGGCCATAAATAGACTCTTGAAATAATTTAATGGTCAATTCGAAACTAAAAATAGCCAAGTAGCATAAATGAATTATAAAAAAAAATTTATAGATTCATTTTTCTTAATTCCATGAACTATTATCATTGCTTTCACTTATTATATAATATAAAAAATTCTAAAGCATTATTACAATATAATATCATATATAGATTAAGAAAAATATTCCATAAACTTTAATTTTTAGATCAAAAGGCCTTATTATTTGGATTTATTATTTTGAATAACAATTTAAAGTATTTTTAGTAATGGATATATTAGTTTAAGTAGAGGGTATAAATCAAAAAAATTGAAGTGTATGAATCACTGCTCTAAGTTAAATATATTTAACTCCTCATCTTTTTAGTCGTGTAAGCATTATTAGTGAACAGTCTCTCATTACACTATTATATCTTAATTTAACAATAGAATCCTTCATAGAGTATGTCCAAATATTACTGCTAGAAATCAAAATCAGAAATGGTAAAGTAGTAAAAATTTTTCGACTCGTTAATGGAAAAGAGAGAAAAGGAACCCAGCGTTTCGAAAGTAGTACAATTTAAAAAAATAATAATAATAACAACAACAGTAAAACAGCTTGAGCAACCAGTTTAGCCGGTAAATAGATCTGGTACCGGGGTGGGTGCTAGTTTTAAATGATGACGTGTCCTGGATTTGAAGAGTCCAAGGACAAAACCTCGTCGGAATCTCTCGTTCGGGGGACCCAGTCAGTATTTCTTGACAATCCCAATTAATTTTGTGCGTTTTTGTTTTTCTCATTTTATAGATTCGGCCAATAGATTTTTATTGAATCTTCCGACAGGCCTCTTCTCCACGCGCTCCAGACATGCCATATTTTTCTTTCTTTTTTCTCTTATTATCAACAAAACATGAGAGGCTTTTTTATATAACATTTTGGGTGTTTATTAAAAATGCTTTCATGACAAAAGTTCATTAACTTCACTAACTTCCTATATTACAATTCACAAACAACTTTTATTAATTCAACAAATATTTTCTTTTTCTAATTTGCACATATGCGGAATGTGCATCCTCCAATACTAAAATTAATTAGTGGAAAGTAGCAATCGACCTATCATTCTTTAGTAGGATAATCACAAAAGTTGTAACGTATTATAAAATGATAGATTTCACTCGTACCAAATACTATGTGCTTTCTATTATTAGTAATTTTGCTTTTGAAGATAATTTATCCTTGGACTTGTTTCCTTTATATTTTGGTACATTGCACAAACTTTTAAAATTTCTTGTGTATTTCACTTATAGCATTAATCCATTTCAAATTTTTAGCAGTAAAAGGCCTGATGCGTGTATGTAATGCTGGCTTTTCCTTTGGTGGGTAATTAATGCATGTATTCTGTTAAATTCCATAATAAGGTACTAATTCTTTTAATCTTTATTTATGGTCTTTATGGCACGTTAAATGAACTTATGTGCTATGACTAAGTTTATAAGCAAGTTGTGTCTCTATTTTGATCAAATTTTAGACATAAAAGAACAAGTAAATAATGAGTTTATCCATTTAAAATTATATTGATATTTGTCTAACTTTTTTTTTTTGTAGCTAGGAAATCTACAATATTCTCCATTATCTCCGACCAACTCAATTAAAAATAACTAGCTTACATTTTCTTTACAATTATTATTTGTTATCTGCGGCATTTTCATCTATTTACGTAAGGCAAAAATCTTTTAACAATTGCAAGCCTAAAACCCATCTATTTAAGTCGTAAAAATCTTTTAACAATTGAGAGCCTAAAACCCATCTATTTAAGTCTAACTCTCTAACAATAATTTATTTTTTTCGAGATTAACAGAAAAATATCAACTAATTTAACACGTGCGCCACAATTCCTTCTCAAAAAGAAAACAATTAAAAATGGCCAAAAAAAAAAAAAACACAATGTATTTGTAGGCGGACGCGCCTCTTCTTGTTCTGGGAAAAGAAATCTGAAGTCAATACGATACAAGCTTGGGCTGACGTGGAAAAATATGTTCCGCGGAACTCATTACTCTGTTTTTGTAATTGTCAGATTAGGGGTCTGGATTTTGTTTTTGCCGTTTAAAAGTTGACTTTTTTATGATTTCTTCTCAGCAGTGAATTTTTTTTTTTTTATGAGTTGAATTTAAGGGTTTTCAGTTGTCAAAATTTATGTATGTATCTGTGTTGTTGTCATGGGACCCATTGGCTAATTAAATTTTAACTAAAAAAGTTGTTAGATTTCAATTTTTTTGCCCTTTTTGCAGATAGAATTAATTTCCAGTTCAAAAGTTTATACTCCAAGGCTTATTTAACAACAGTTTTCTGTACTTGCAAACCACCAAATTCAGAAAATCATTTAGTTACAAGTGACCCAAAAATTTGTCATACAATTAATGTTTGCCTTGTCAAAATAGATACCAGATCTCCTCTTTAATTACTTTCCAAATCTGGATTTGGAAAGGTCAATCTTTGTACATATTATATACCTGATTCATCCAAGTGCATTGATGACAAAACCACTATAGAATCAATAGTTCAATGTTCCAAATGCATAGATTTTTTGGATCTTTATGTGTTCTAGTTTTTGGATTCACATGTGAAACCATAATGGCATCAAATTTGATGACAAAACCACTATAGAATCAATAGTTCAATGTTCCAAATGCATAGATTTTTTGGATCTTTATGTGTTCTAGTTTTTGGATTCACATGTGAAACCATAATGGCATCAAATTTGATGACAAAACCACTATAGAATCAATAGTTCAATGTTCCAAATGCATAGATTTTTTGGATCTTTATGTGTTCTAGTTTTTGGATTCACATGTGAAACCATAATGGCATCAAATTTGATGACAAAACCACTATAGAATCAATAGTTCAATGTTCCAAATGCATAAATTATTTGGATCTTTATGTGTTCTAGTTTTTGGATTCACATGTGAAACCATAATGGCATCAAATTTGAGTTACCTTTGGACGTATAGTTTGTGCTTTTAAAAGGAAAATGTTTATACTTGATTTTAGTACATGTTAATAGAACATATGGCGTTTGGTCAACCAAAAAAATTCCCAAGAAAAAATTGAGAACCAGTTATGGGTTCTTATCAATTATTGATTAAGCCAACGTCTTTAAGCTATTGTAAAGATGCAATTTTGTAGTTTAAGATAATACGTTATGAAACTATTAATTTATACATACTGTAATTAGTTAGTGAGAATACGCATGTCTTCTCGAATTAACTATTATAATCCATTTAATGCTAAACTCCCTAGAGAACCAAGTTCTTCTTCTTTCCGATCAGCACTGCCGCTGAATGCCTTAGAGGAATGAGCAAACACGTAAGTTGATTTGTAACATTTAGTTGGTAATGAAAAAAGTTGAAATAAGTCCTTAGAATGAAATACAAAGTATCGAAGCCTATTTAACTACCAAAAATAAATGCTTTCTTTAATTAGATTTTTTAGGTGAAATAGTCTCAGGTGCTCTTATAATATAAAAATCTTACAATTGTTACATTTTTAACTAGATTTTTATTGCACTTCTAGAGCAGTTTCATAAGTATATTTTACGTAAGGATTATTGAAGGTTCACCTGACGTTCATTATATTTTAAAGCTCGAAGGGTCAGCTGCTAATACTGCTACACATGTATGTGTGCGCGGGCATTTGTCACTGTAAGAATCTTGATTTTCATTATTTTGAGCAAACCCTCGAGTTATGCAATAAAAATTAGTCAACGACAAATACAATTGGCATCACTAATATTTAATTAACAAAAGTATTACCTCAATCATTTTCATGAAAAGAAAATGGCAACATCAGAATGGTTATATTGTCATTGTTAGACTTAATTCATGAATTAGCTCATAAGGCACGGTAGAAAACTGAAAAAAGTAGAAAGTCTTTACAAAGAAAGTTGTTATTCGTTCATCAAAGTCAATGCATTTTTTCTAAAGGAAAATCAATCTCATTTTCTTTTGACTTTCTGAAGAGGCTGAAGGAATGCAAGAAAAGCTCCGTAGATGTTTTGTAGCATTCTTCTAGAATGTTGAATTTGCAATTTTAAAAAGAAAAAAGAAATCAGTGATTTATGAGAATGGAATATTTAGAATACTTGTATAAACAGTGAAATAGTTGTTTTAAGATTTTATGATTATTTTGGTGATTAGTTAACACAATCCATTTTATTCTTATGTGCTCATATAATTCGGTGATAATTGGCCGTTGTCATGATTGCCAATTGGAAACAGATTGGCGTAATTTTTTTTTTGCATTAAAACTATTGAATGGACTAATATTTTAACCTACTTAGACAAAGTTAGCGAACTTAATGTAACTGCAAATAGGCCGTCAGAAATGAAGCAAAGTCGGCTGCTTAAAACAACGTGCAAGACAAAGATGTAATGAAATTGTCATTGCTAGAAGGTTACTTTACAAGATATTCCTCAATTAATTTATTAAGAAGAGACATTTATTACTAAGAAAACTAACAAAAAACAAATTACAAACCATATGAAAGTTCGACAATTTGTAATTTATGTTCTTGTTCATGAGCTAGATCGTCAATATTAGCTACATTAGTTGTTCAGAGCCAGAAAGGTCATCCAAAAGGGACACCAAGACCTTGCTCAAGAGCCAATGTTGAAAATGACATGCCATTGATTAGATCCCTTGATGAATGATTGATGAAATTTAGCTACTCTAATTAAATAATTGTAATGATCAGTCCTGATCCCAGCATGATCCTATTGTTATGTAATCATCGACAATTTGCTTAGTCTAACCTTCACATCACAAGCTTTGTATCTCAACAAAGTTTGACTTTCAGCATTCATTAATTACTAACAACAGAAGCTAGAAACAAAGTACCAATTAGAAGGTTTAATCACATTATTAGAACTAAAAATTGCATGATGATGACGAAGGTGGTGATGATATTAAGTAGGTTGTCTAACTGCTAACATAATAGAAGCCGCTTGAAAGGGACTTGATGGGCAATTGGCTTCTACATGAAGGTCAATCATTAGTTAGTTTAATAAGGAAAATTTATATAAGTTGCTATTTTTCTTAGTTCTATTTAAGGCTCGTAAAAGAAGTCAAGAATGGCTTTCCAAGTTTAAGAAGAATCGCCCCACGTCTTATTCAGCTAGGAATCAATTCCGGTTGAATTTTAGGGTTCCATTTTCATTTGCTAACAGAATATATATTTATCTCGATTCAAATAATATTCCGTAGTCATTCATTTTCCATTTTTGAGAGATGTTACATTTCGTTTCCGTTGTTTTTGTTGCCTAGTTATAAAATAATTAAGACTACCCAGCACAGTCAATTGCACCGGTATACTTTACATCATAAGAGTACAACTCTCATCAACTTATCTAACCTTTGTCTATGTTCCTTTTTGAAGTGATGATTTTACTACAATTATTGTTAACTTAATTTTCATATCTGATCTATCTTGAATAAAACACAAACGATTAATACGATAACATGATGTACCCATTTTATTTTAGGTTACAGAAATGAAAAGGTGACTATTGGTGTATCTAATGACATCATATTTATAAGGGATAATTTCACATACCTCCCCTGAAGTTTGCCATAATTGTAAGAACCTCCCCTCAGATTTTGAAAATTGCACTTTCATCCCCTATGCTTATATTTTTTATAACAAATAAACTCATTTTTATAATGTATTCCAAAAACACCAACTAAAATTCTAAAATACTCTTAATTGCTTTTAAGAACAAGCACTACATAAAAAAACAAATAAAAAGACCTTGAAAACCAAATTTTTATTCCTTTAATTGGGTCTCCCAAGCTATTGATGCATTTTTTTTGTCCGAATTGATCATCTCTTTCTTACTAATATATTTGTTTGTAAAATTTTGATAGACAAACCAGATTTATTTAGATTAGTCAGATAACTGAGTTTTAGATAATAGAATTTGGTGTAGATTGAAAATTTGGTGAAAGAGTATAAGCCCTTTTCACATATTAATTAAATTTTAAGTTTATTTCTCTTTGTTAAAAGTAATCAAGGATATTTTGAGGCATTTGGTTGGTGTTTTTGAGATACATTATCAAAATGGACTTGTTTTGTTATCTAAGATATAAGCAGAAGGGGCGCAAGTATAATTTTCAAAACCTGATGAGTGTAAGTGCAATTATGACAAACTTCAAGGGAAGTATGTGAAATTATCCCTATTTAAGATGGTATTTCAGAAAACTATTTAATATAGTATTCGACTGTTATATATGCCCATATTTGTCTAGTTTAGACTCAGATGCAATGTCTAAAATTAACCTAACAGATTCTAGATGTCATTATTTGTTAAACAATTCTAGGTCAGGCATCCATTTATCAGATGTCCACTTGCTGATTAAGCTGTCAAAATAGCAGATCGTTTATTGGAGATGGCCAATTGCTATCCCACTTGATGATCCTCTGTCAAAGTTCATTGTAGCCTTGTGGGCATCTGATACCGAATTTGACAAGCTTTTAATGGTCCATTTTCGTTATCTACTGCCTATTGGGGGATGATATTGATTGCAACAACAGAAACAGAATTCGTTTGGGGATCACGTTTTAGCACCTCAGCTGTGGCATCAGGAACAAATTCCTCTTACTGCTGCCTAGGTTCGCAGAAATCCACAATCCCACATGTATCCAATGCATTGAATAATTGTGCATACGTTGGGACCATGTGCCAAACTCCATTTTGGGGACTAACATCAGTGAAGATACACACACACACACACATACATACATACATACATGTGCGTGCACCGGGAGTGTGTGTGAAAGTTTCACAATTTGCCACCCAATTTAGAGAAAATTGTGAATTTTTTTCCTGTGACAGGATTTATATAAATCATGACAAGAACAAAAAAATGTTTATCCAATCTTAAGTGTGGTTGTCCACTGCACGTCTTCTGTTGGCTTAGCTCAGGGTTCTGAAGGCCGGATAACTCGAAACACATGACTTAATGACTAAATTTTGTTAAACCAAGAATTGGTGAAATTCGATTAAAAACTCGCCACAATTAAATAAAACATAAAAGAGCTGTGAAATTGCTTTGTGGTTTCAATTATTGTAACTTAGCTTGGGTGAAATTGGATCGATTGAATGATTAAACCCAAAGCTAACTTTCAAAGCAAATACTTTAGTTTTCAATTCGAGTTTAAAAACAATAGTGCCACCATCGCCAAATTGCCAAGAATGCTTTTGTTAGGAAAGGTAATAAAGCGAGAAGAACAGATAACATTTGATTATGGTCGATGTCGCAATCGTGTGAATCTATTAGGAACAACACTTGCCGTGGGAGAGTAAAAGGTAAAGCTGCCATATAATGAAATCTGAGTCATGAATTTGACGAACAGTGAGGAATAAAAAGGGAAAGAATCAGGTTCATTTATACGGCAGCCAATATTCTTGGGCTTCAGTAAAGTTATTCAAGAAGAGGGGGCTCAAGACTTTTCTTAATGAAATTGTGACTGTATTTCAATTGATAATAGAAACCGTAAAATTTTCACTGCGATAACCTGTGTGGTATTTACCCAAATTTTATTGGCATTAATGCCAATTGCAAATTTTTTAAAAATAATTCATGGGTTTCTGATCTAAGTCCTGCAAACTCTGTTATAGATCACGGTCCACAACAGAAAAATTTTTACTCTTATTCTTATCGTTAAAGATCCAAGAGCTGCAACTCAAGTATTACTTAGTGGAGTATGGATTTTTTTTTCCAAGTAAATAAATGCAGTTGACGAAAATACATTTTCTAGTGAAATAAAAAAGAATTAGGGGAAATTTTGAATTGACATGAAAACCTTTCATGAATTTACATTTTACACTACTATACTAGCTCAGATTTCATTCTTGTTTCTTATTTACATGACTTAAAAAGGTTAATTTGTATTCAGATAGACTATAAACAGCTTCTTTTTTATTTTTTCTTTTAGCGGAAAATGTGTTTCTCTATCAAGCTGAAAAAAAGGATAAGTCCATTTTCTTCTTTGGATTTAGTGCAAACATGAAGTATATGATCTGATTTCATTTTTTTTTTTTTTTTTTTTGTGAAACGTTATGAGGAAAGGGAAAAGGGGTACTTAAAGTAGAACTTACTAACCCACACCTATCCAGGCAATTGCTGACTGAAGGAGAGGCTGAGGTATCTTAAATTTACACATGCAAGCTCTTAAACTCCCAACGTGGGAGCAAGCCCGAAGGTATTAGTTTCTTTTAAAACGTTATGAGGGAAAAGGAAAAGGGTACTTAAGGTAGAACCTTCTAACCTACGCCATCCAAGCAATAGATTTCATTTCTGATTAGCAACCTGCAATAGATTTCCAAAACGAGAGGAGTCATTTTTAACCTGGGTTAAAGCTCACTTATTCCAGAAATAAATAGTGAAAAAGTTTCAAACGATTTTTTTTGTTGTAGTATTTTTCTTCTTTGTTTCCCTCAATCGGGCTCCAGTGAAAGAAAAGCCATCGATGAACAGTGACTTTGACCAATAAGAGGATTTAAAACAATCGATCCACCGGCTGATATCCCTTGCAATGTAGAGACAACACATGGGCCTCGGAACTGGTCGCAGTGTTTACCCAATAGTCCACAAGAAAGCCCATTATTCACCAATGTCACACTCTTAATAGGCTTCTATTCTAGTAGTTGTCCTAATCCGACTCCATTTGATGATTTTCAGAAACATCCAAATGGAGTTCTTTTTTTTTTTTTTTTTTTTTTTGAAAATTCCAAATGGAGTTCTGAAAAACTTCAATTAGGTTCTATAAACGTTTTAAATATTTATATATTTTAATGAAAACTTGGTGATTTTTAGAAATTTTTAATATTGTTTCAGAATTTGTGATTTTCTTTAACAGCGCACATTGGCCGTATTCTTAAAATTTTTGTTTAAGATTTTTTCAATAAATCTTTTGTGTAGTTTCAGAATTTTTTTGTAAAAATTCGGCGATTTCTGAAATTTATAAATATTTCTTTGAACTTGGTAGTTTTTCTCGGGAGTGGTATGCTTTCAAAGCGGTTGTGTTGTTAGGATTTGATGTGAAATTTTTGAATTAATAAATTTTATTTGAAAATTTTGTAATTTTTAGAAGTTGTTGGGTTTTAATTTGAATTTCACATAGGTGGCACACTGCCCAAAAAATATTCCTTCTTATTTTGCTTAAAAGTTTTTCCGATACTCTTTTTGGTAAAATTTCATTTGAATTACAAAACCCTTTTGTTTTTCTTGGTAGATACTTATATTCTTGCCCTTGAAAATCAAGAATGCACCTATTATTTGTGGTCGAAGAAACTTCTTTTTAATTATTCTTTATTTCTAAAAAGTGTTTCCAAGAAGATTTCATGTTTAATAAAAAAATAGTTTTTCTCAAACACCTCCCCAAATTATTTCGTTCCAATTCAAAGTCTATTGCTCAAGAAAGTTAAGGAGATTAACTCCAACAAAAACTATATTTACAAATTAAAGCACAATGTTGATATTGTATAAATAGTCTCAATGCTTATGAAAAAGGTAATTAATCTTGGAGACATAACATCGTCTTTCCATTCGACAGTGGTTGTGCTATTGAACAGAAAATAAATTGATGCCACTTGACTCACACTCGTAGAAATTATGATCTATTCTCATCTTTATTTTTTATTAGATGAAAAAAAAGCTAAATATATTATTTTTGCACATAAAAAAATTAAGGTCCTATATGAGGTATCTCAGATAAAATGTAAGCTTCAAATTTTATGATTTAGAGTTATTTTAGTTTTTTAATGTGATAAAAAATTTAAAAAAAAAGGAGTTTATATATCAAGAAGCGGAGTGTATATATACACAAATCTACGAGTACGTGCTTTCCGTGTTACATGTTCATTTGAAAAATAATTATTAATGGATTTTTCTGTAAAAATTAAAAAGGAAAACAAAAGATATGAATATTGAAAGTTTAAGAATACATTTGTGAGTGTTCTACTTAATTATAATATATAATTCTCTTTCACTAAAGGAATAAACTTGAAAGATTCTTTTCTTTTAACTTTTCTCCATATTAGCGTTACTTCTTTGATTTTAATCTTTTAACCGTCACAATAACATAAATTTAATATCTTAATTCCTGGTTTTTAGATAGTTTAGCTATAGTAACTTATATAGATAAATAAAGGGATAATTTCACATACGTCCCTTGAGGTTTGTCATAATTACACTCACCTCCCTTTAGATTTTGAAAATTATACTTACATTCCTTATATTTATATTTTTTATAACAAAACAAGTCCATTTTGATAATGTAATCCAAAAACACAAACTAAATACCTTAAAATATGCTTAATTGCTCTGGCCACATCTACAAAACCCTTGGCTCTCCCCTTTCCCCTTACTTTCTCCTTTCACACCCCAAAAAAAAAAAAAGTTTTTATCCCTTGAAAATTTAATAACAAAAATTGTGTTGCCTAATAGAAGCATGATGCAGAATCAATGCAAATAAAACTCCCATTGTTTTAAGTTATAAAAAGCACAGAAACAATTGGAAATTACATTCATAGAGGCATCAGCATTTATACTAACAATAGCACCATTATACTCATAAAGTTAAAAAAACAACCTTAAATCAATCTACACTGAGGATTTAAAAAATAATACAGTATAAAATTTTGGATTATGGTGCAAAATGTAAGCATTTTGAGTACAAAAAAAAAAGTGGTGAATTAATAAACAGAAAAAAGAATTAATACAGTATAATATTAACTTACGATCTTCACCAATAACTACCAAAAAAAAAGTGAAGAATTAATACATGGAACGAGAACAATAACCACAAGAGAAGTAAAAATAAAAGACAAAAACGCAATATAAGTTTGACATATAATATCAACTTAAGATCTTTCACTAGTGACAACAAAAAGTGGAGAATTAATATATAGAACAACAATAATAACCAAAAAAGAAAAGAAAACAAAAGACTAAAACGCAATATATATAAGTGTTGGGTGTCAAACCAGCAAAATAAAATTTCCTACTCTAAGAAAAATATACTCAAGTATAGTAGTGAGTAGGGTCGTATCCACAGAGACTGGATCGATTTATTTATTTCAAATCACAACAATGGGGGGTTTGGAGAATAATTAAGTTAAAGAAATTTAAACCTAAGAAACTCAAAGGAAAAACACAAAATTAAGTCAAACGAAGTAAAATAAAAACTAAGCTCTAGTCAAAGGAATAATTTCCACTCTGGTTCAATTTAACTGATTCTCGATGCAATAATAAATTTCTACGTTCATGAATAAATTGGTTATGGTTGTTGAGAAGCTCTAACAACCTGCCTTTCCTTACTGTGTCGGTAATCAAGGTACGACCGTTAATTACTTCCCTAATCAAATAATAACCCTAGGTACGACCTTAGGATTCAATTATTCAACAGCTTTAAATCTAGAAAAGCTACCAATTCTAACCAGCAAATACCTACGAGGCTTTGTTCAAATTAGATTATTTATTCCCGTGATATAATCCAAAAGTTTCTATTACTATTGAATTAATCACTCGCCACTAATACTAAAACTATCAAACAATTACGGATTTGACGTTTTAGATGGCTTTAGATTATTTGACAATTAAATAGTGGCCAATTATTTAACTGCACAAAAATAATCACACAAGAATGAACACAATCACCTTGGAATTAAACAGAGAATAAATAAATACCCAAAAACGCAGAAAATAATAAAAACAATTAGATCTCACAGTAATAGATGAACCAAAGCTTCAATTATCCTTCAACTAGATAGAAGAGTCTTCAAATACCAAAAGAAAAATAACAAGAATTTGTTCTAGAGAGAGAAAGAGAGAAAAACTAAAAACTAAAACTAAAAGAAGACTAAGACTAAAACTTAAAGGCTCTTCAATTTTTCTGCAAAGCTACGTGCGTTTCTGCTGAAATTGCGTTCCCCTAATGTCTTCTCTTTTTTTCTGCACGTTTCTTTTCTTTTTCCCTTCCTTCTTTCCTTTTTGCTCTTTGTTTCCTTCTCCAACTCAATTTCCTTGTAAAATCTTTGCTTTTTGGGAAGATTCATCTTTTCTAATCAACTCTAATTCTCTCTAAACCTCTTCCCAATTCAGATTCACCACACAAAAGAAAGTGAGGACCCTCCAATTGCAAATTTCTTCTAATTCACGTCCAGAATGCTGCACAGCAGTACCAGTAGCCCGTGGTCACGCTCTATCAGACATAGTCTTCTGGAATTTTAGACGAATTTAGAACATTTTTTCACAATTTCCTATATTAAGGCCAAATATCAAAAAGTGAATAAATGGAAGTATTAAACACAATTCTTAACCAAAATAAGGGGAAGTTAATTACAATAAATATGTCAATTTAACACCCTAACAATAAGTTTGACATAGTAACACATGAAAGGGAAAAAAAAAAGATTTAACCACACAACCAAATTAAAGAAACAATTTAGTTTAATTCACTTGACTCAAATCACACTAATCTGAAATGATTTTGAATGCCAAATTTCAACTGATTTTAGTTGTTTCAAGTCCCGAAATCCACTATCTTTGTTGGAAAAACATAATGTCAGCAGCAATAATGACAGCTACTGTCAATTTGCGAAGTTTTAAATTACTTGATATTCTCTTCAAAATCTTGAAATCCTGGTATCAACAAATTGACTAGTTCCATTGAGATCGCTATAATGAGTCATTCACCAAAGGCTGTACAATCAAACGAAGAACATAAAAGACATTTGAAACATATGAAATCTCAACAATCTCAAAGTAATATTTACAAACTACCTTACTGCAAGCCAATCAATTCGGAGTAATAGTTCCAAAGATGTTTTATCGGGGGAAAGAAACAACTGTAAATGTAAACTATTTTGCATGTCCGGCTAATGAATATCATCATGGGTCTAATGACTATCATCAAGGTTACACGCTAATGAATATCATCACGAGCAAAAATAGGAGCTCTTGTCCTGTCATGAAGATGGTGGGCTCAATGTTACAATCAGATACCCCAAATTCATCGTCAATGATTAGACTTTGATCAGTGCAAACTGGGTTCGTAAAATCCCAGTCAGACCCAAACCAATCAAAATCCCAAATAAATCCAAAGAAATCAAAATCCCAATTAGCATCCAAGTAATCAAAATCCCAGTCCCAATCAGGGTCAAAGTTATGAGGGTCTCTTAGTGCTCCCTTCAGGGTCAGTGCTATCCTCAAGATAGGGGAGTATCGGTCCAAGCTCTCCCCAAAAACAACCCTCAAAGGATATGGGAAGCATTATCTGCAGCCAATCATGAACAAGAGTGGTTTGCATCAATTGTTCGAAGCATGCCGGTAATTCTTTAAGATATGCTTTAAACGCTTCAGCAACTTTTGAACATCCTAACTCTTCCAACCATTGAAAGGTGAGTTGGTTCAATGCTTGAATCTTCATCCTTGTGTCCTCCCTGCAACAAGAAAAGAACATGTTCTGTTCTGAATGACACTTCTGCAATGGAAGGGAAGAATTGGGAACGTTCATTTTAATTTCAACATACCCAATACTCTGATCGGGTGAAGGAGCAGGTTGAGAGGGCTTAATAACTGTGCCAACCGCACCCTTTTCAATGATGACTGGGCTGCAACCAGCAAACCTTGTGAACACGCGATCCCATTTAACAAAGAAAGGAATTTGTGACACAGTGAATTCGGAGGGAAACTCTGGTCCCTCGACATATTCCTTCCACATCCTTCCTTGTTCTGACAGTCCAAGTGCAACCAGATAATCATGTACAAACTGGTTTAGCGCCCTAATTCTCAGCGTGGTAGGAGCAGGGACTTTGTCTAGAAAACAATATTCATGTAAGTTCAACAAAGATAGAGCACCATCATAACAAATGACGAGACTCAAATAAGAGGAAACATAAAATTGATCTGCATACTCAAATCACTATAACGGTCATGCTTCCAAGAAAGCAAAACAAAAACCAAAAAGGATGTAGAGCAAGTTTTGCATTCCAAAAAGTATTTTCTATTGATAAAGTTTTGCATTATTTATTCGCTTGGAAGTGTACTAAACATCCAAAGACAAAAAGAATTTTCTTGTAAACCAAAAAGAATTTTCTATTGATGAAGCCTACCAAAGAAAGGTTAAAAAGAATTTTTTATTGATAGAGCCTATCAAATAGAGGTTTTGCATTATCCATTTGCTTGGAAGAATGATAGACATCCAAAGGTACGTGCTCTCACTGATTTTGCTAGACGACTCCTTTTTTATTTGAGTTTTCGTGTCAGCAAACACATTAGTGGAACATTCCAATTACTGAAAAAGACCAATTCTATATTAATTAAAAATCAAGCAAATCCTTATTTTTGCAAATAAAACAGAGAAAAGGAATGATTTTCTTTTTAGCTTGTTTTTCCGTTGTCTACAGCGTGTATAATTGTATCTTTCAGACAGTAGATTGTATTGTACGTATGATGCCTTTTTTGTTCAAATTTTCTAAATCATAGACTTTGCTCTGTTTAGATGACCAATTTATGACCAATTAATCTAAAATCGCCCGGAGAGATATCTCATTAGCATTACGGCCTAAATTATTTAATGCTTCAAAATGGGGGAAAAATCATGATATAGATCGAGAAGTGTCATCAAGCAGCTTTAATTTTTTTACTACCTGACAAAAATTGATAAAATTACTACAATAGCGAAAATACTCGACATAATCGATGTCGAATGATCATTCGGTACAACACAATAAAAAATTCAACACGAATCAGCGAAGGAGAGGAAACTTAAATTGTTGATTCATTTGAAGAATAATATACCACAAACAAAAAACTTAAAGTTTTGATTCATTTGAAGAATAATTTACCATAAAACAAAATTATCCACATTCAAATTCAGTGATTGAGAGACCTGATTTTTGAAGACCTATATATTCAGGTCGTGGAGTTTGGCTTGAACTTGCTCCAGGATCACCTGTAAATTTAAACAACATTAAATCAATTAGAATTTAGGCAAAACTTAAGATCAATTGAACATAAAACATATATGAAGAATTTGTTCCAGAATCACCTTTAAATTTAACAAACAGAATCACCTTTAAATTTAACAAACATAAATTGGTAATAATTTAGGAGAAATTTGACATTTTGATTTCAATAACAATTTATGAGAAACTTAACATTTTGATTTTATAAACCAATAACAATATAGAAGAAACATAAGATTTTGATTTCAGTAACAACTTAGGAGAATCTTAACATTTGATTTGAACTCTCAATCAGATATCAACCGAGCATAAAACATCTATATTATTCATCCATGGTCAAGTTAATGGAGAAGTTAAGAGTGAGATCACATGTACATGATTCATCACAATTAAATTAACTGAGAAGCTAAAGTCAGGTCATCTTGAACCTTCAAGTCCTTTTTCAGTAGCTTCAAGTCCTTTTTCAGTAGTTTCAGCAGCTCCTGGATGATCACTTGGATTCCCCATTTTTTGTTTTCTTTGCACTTTCTCTTTCCACTTCGCTCTCTCGTCCTGTTTTGCAGTGTTCTACTCTTTTGTTTTTTGAATTACAAATTTGGCGGATTTGAATTGGCCTTTATATAGGAGTCGTCTTTGGGCTGCATTATCAGCATGCATATATTGGCCCAGGCTCACATTCAATTTCCGTTGTCGTGCACGTGCTCTGTCAACTTTTAGATTAATTGTTCTAGTAGTACTCAACATTTGAGCATCAATTTTACTTTGCCCTTCAAGTTTATTGACCAATCAACTTAATTCCCTTTTATGCAAATAATAATTATTTTTGACTCCTAAGTTATACCATTATATATGTATATTTTTATATATGTGTGTGTGCATATATATTTAATGTATATATGTATATGTATGCGTAAGTGTGAGTTCTTCCATTTTTTTTTTTAAATTTACTTTAACAATTCAATTGCTAACCTTGCTTATGGCAACATAGAGATCCGTCATCTAAATTATTTTTGTTATTAGAACAATCATGTTGAGACAAATATTCATACGTTATAGATACTTTGTTATATACGGTGAATCCCTTCATAGAGTCTTCTCCTCCTATGTTTTGTCCTTGGGCTTAAGCCTTCCAAAACTAAGAAGAAAAAGAAAATACTTTAAAAGTTTTATGATGGACCTCTAGTGTGAACTGAGTTTTACAACTTGTGCTAAGTCCAAACTCGACTCATTCAAGAAGTAGAACTAGCAAAGCTCAAATTCAACCTTTAAAATACAAAAATTTTAACCCAGACACCAATTTGCAATATAAATTGGGTTTTGGGTCAAGTTACATTGGTCCAAACTCACTTTTGTTCACTAAGTTTCTTTCATCTTTTTGTATAATTATTTAACTAAAAGCTATTTTATGAGAGATCTAATATATTCTTTTAGCACATAAAGAATTGATTATTTAATAAGAATAATTATGCTATTTTAAAAAATTGTGATCATTTAATCTATATGACTATGTTATTTTAAAAGAAAAAATAATCCTTCTTTGAGTAATAGAATATGATCCAATTATTGTTCTAAAGTGTTGGATAAAGAGTCAAAATGATTGATTCTAAGACCATCCAGTTTGATGATGAGTGAAACTTCATTTGAAGATCAAACATTAACTAGAGCAAAATTTCCTGGTATTGTATTGTGGTGTTTGTTACTTGCCAATAGAAAAGAGGCAAAAAAAAACATTGGCGTTAATATTGTTTTGGTTTGAGCTTTTATGTTCGATATTTACATAGTCACCCTTATAGGTAGATGGGACAATGATGAATGTAATCAAGAGTTGTTCATGGATAGCACCCCCTTATAGGTAGCTGTATTGCGAAAATTAATACTACCAAATATTTCCGTTAGCTCCTACTGCAAAATCTTGTACCAAACTGTGACCTCAGTTGCATGAGTGCATGGACTACTACCACAAACTTTCTTACCAAATTAATAAAAGGGTTAATTACACTTTGCGCCTATAAGCTATATTCAAATTGCACTTTACATTCCGAACATTCAATTTCAATAATGAAGTTCCTTCAACCATTGAATTGTAGCAATCGGCCATCACAAAAAACTCATGTCCAGGAAAATGGGTTGGCCAGAAAATGTAAAATAACCCATTTAACCCCATGGGCCCTTAACTCATAAACACCAAATCTATCAAAATCCTAATCCCTCTCTCTCTCTCTCTCTCTCTCTCTCTCTCTCTCTCTCTCTCTCTCTCTCTCTCTCTTCCCCACCCACCCCCCCCTAAAGGAATTCTTCTTGTCAACCCTCCCTCTATATATTAATGCAGCTTCCTCCTTAACACGCAACTTCCTCCTTCACAAAAATTAGTAATGGCTTCAAGTGGTAGCTATAATTCAATTGAAAACTCTTTACGACGCCACTATAGACTTGTTGCTCCAACTAAGATGTCACTTACCATTGACAACCCAAATAGAAGTTTTGTCGACTGTAGCAACTACAAGGTAAAATTAAATTCTCAAAATGTATTGTAGATTCTAAATAGAATTGTAATTCAAAAAATTCATAATTGTACGTTCAAAAGTGTGGTTTTTTTTGAGGGATTAATTATGAAGAGGGAAAGATTTTGAAAATTTTGGGCAAATTTGTTGAAACATTATCCCAAAAAAAGAAAATTCGGCATTTGTAGGTGTCAGAAAAATTTTTTTGGCATCTAAAGGCACCGCGTTTGGTAAACACGGCGCTGACTGTCCTTCGTCAACCGCCGCATTTCAGAAACGCGGCGCATTCTTTTTTTTTGGTTTTTTTTGTTTTTTTTGGTTTTTTTGTTCTTTTTTATTGATGGTTTTTTTTTGGTTTTTTGTTTTTTTTTTTGTTTTTTTTGGGGGGACGTGTAAGGGTTTTTGGATTAGGGTTTTGGGTAGGGTTAGGGCTAGGGTTAGGGAGGGTTTTGGTTTTGGACTTTAGGGTTAGGGTTTTGGATTTAGGGTTTTAGGGATTTGAAGGTAGTGTTTTTGGTAAATTTGTAGCTTTTATTGTCCAAAATAATTGAGGTAGTTCAAATCATATATGTAATACACAAGGATTGTGTTTGAGTTTTAGAATTTTTTTATTTATATAACAAATGTAAAATTGTTTAGGGTTTAGGGAATATTAAAAACTGGCCGCTCATTTTATAATTTTGGATATCAAAATTCGATTTTAAGGTAAAAACAACGAATGTGCAGTTATAGTTGAAAAATAAAAATTTTCAAACATAGATATATTTTTTCACAATTTTTTTTATTTTCGATTTTAGGGTTTAGGGTTTGGGAAACGCGGAGACGCGGCGCATGAGTTTTTGTTTTTTTTTTTTTTTGGGGACGTGTAAGGGTTTTTGGATTAGGGTTTTGGGGTTAGGGTTAGGGAGGGTTTTGGTTTTTGACTTTAGGGTTAGGGTTTTGGATTTAGGGTTTTAGGGATTTGAAAGGTAGTGTTTTTGGTAAATTTGTAGCTTTTATTGTCCAAAATAATTGAGGTAGTTCAAATCGTATATGTAATACACAAGGATTGTGTTTGAGTTTTAGAATTTTTTTTATTTATATAACGAATGTAAAATTGTTTAGGGTTTAGGGAATATTAAAAACTGGCTCGCTCATTTTATAATTTTGGATATCAAAATTCGATTTTAAGGTAAAAACAACGAATGTGCAGTTATAGTTGAAAAATAAAAATTTTCAAACATAGATATATTTTTTCACAATTTTTTTTATTTTCGAATTTTAGGGTTTAGGGTTTGGGAAACGCGGAGACACGGCGCATGAGTTTTTATTTTTTTTTTTTTTGAGGGACCGTGTAAGGGTTTTTGGATTAGGGTTTTGGGTAGGGTTAGGGTTAGGGTTAGGGAGGTTTTGGTTTTTGACTTTAGGGTTAGGGTTTTGGATTTATGGTTTTAGGGATTTGAATGTAATGTTTTTGGTAAATTTGTAGCTTTTATTGTCCAAAATAATTGAGGCTAGTTCAAATCGTATATGTAATACACAAGGATTGTGTTTGAGTTTTAGAATTTTTTTAATTTATATAACGAATGTAAAATTGTTTAGGGTTTAGGGAATATTGAAAACTGGCCGCTCATTTTATAATTTTGGATATGAAAATTCGATTTTAAGATAAAAACAACGAATGTGCAGTTATAGTTGAAAAATAAAAATTCTCAAACATAGATATATTTTTTCACAATTTTTTTTTATTTTCAATTTTAGGGTTTAGGGTTTGGGAAACGCAGAGACGCGGCACATGAGTTTATGTTTTTTTTTTTTTTTTGGGGGACGTGTAAGGGTTTTTGGATTAGGGTTTTGGGTAGGGTTAGGGTTAGGGAGGGTTTTGGTTTTTGACTTTAGGGTTAGGGTTTTGGATTTAGGGTTTTAGGGATTTGAAGGTAGTGTTTTTGGTAAATTTGTAGCTTTTATTGTCCAAAATAATTGAGGTAGTTCAAATCGTATATGTAATACACAAGGATTGTGTTTGAGTTTTAGAATTTTTTTATTTATATAACGAATGTAAAATTGTTTAGGGTTTAGGGAATATTAAAAACTTGGCCGCTCATTTTATAATTTTGGATATCAAAATTCGATTTTAAGGTAAAAACAACGAATGTGCAGTTATAGTTGAAAAATAAAATTCTCAAACATAGATATATTTTTTCACAATTTTTTTTATTTTCGATTTTAGGGTTTAGGGTTTGGAAAACGCGGAGACGCGGCGCATGAGTTTTTGTTTTTTTTTTTTGGGGACGTGTAAGGGTTTTTGGATTAGGGTTTTGGGTAGGGTTAGGGTTAGGGTTAGGGAGGGTTTTGGTTTTTGACTTTAGGGTTAGGGTTTTGGATTTAGAGTTTAAGGGATTTGAAGGTAGTGTTTTTGGTAAATTTGTAGCTTTTATTGTCCAAAATAATTGAGGCTAGTTCAAATCGTATATGTAATACACAAGGATTGTGTTTGAGTTTTAGAATTTTTTTTATTTATATAACGAATGTAAAATTGTTTAGGGTTTAGGGAATTTTAAAAACTAGCCGCTCATTTTATAATTTTGGATATCAAAATTCGATTTTAAGGTAAAAACAACGAATGTGCAGTTATAGTTGAAAAATAAAAATTTTCAAATATAGATATATTTTTTCACAATTTCCCAATATATGATAATTTTTTGGGGTTCAAAAATATTTTTTTCACGACACACTTGTCGAGGGCAAAACATTATTTTGCTAGGTAATTGTTTTTTAACTCTATTTTGGTTCTTAAATCGTAATTTATGTTTTTTAGACAAATTTTGGGATGAATTACATTTTGGCACACAAGGATTTTTTTGACATAAATTTGTTAATAATATACCATAATTTATAATTTTTAGTATTTTCGTAATTTTTGATATTTGTCGGGTTTAGATGTGCCTGCTTTAAAAATTATATGAAAATTAATTTTGGTAGGAATAAAATAGTAAAATACTTTATAAATGAAAATTTATCGAAGTATATCAAATTTACAAGGGCCTAAAAATTATCAAATGCCCTAGCGCCCACGAAATTGCTGTTGATGTGGGTCTCGAGGCGTCGATGAGCAGCAAAATCTTCTAGGCCTCCTAATCGCGCGTCGGGCACGTACCTCAAGATGTGCTGACGGTTCATCTTCATCAGTCTCATCATCACCCGATTCTTCAGCGTCACGAGTATCTTGAATATGATGATGGATGATGGTAGAGGTGGATGGACCTGAGGTAGGCATGTGTGAATGAGGACTCGGGGTGAAATACGTGGACGCGCCTCCATGATGAAATCCACCGGCATCACCACTAAGAAACTGGAATATAGGGTGTAGCCCTGATCCAGTAGAAAGTGAAGTCGAATGTGTCTGGTGCCCAATAATAGAAGTACTACCCTCATGCATGGTCATAGAGTAGTACAGATCGTACACATCAGCTGTAGCTCCTCGAAGGCGGGATCTGTGCACTACTATACGGCGTCGTATAAGCATGGTATCCAGTAGGAGTAACTTGCTCCTGATGTACTGCTTCATCATGAAATCCATGCTGGTGACGACGTCGGTGTCCACTAGACGAGGTGCCAGCCTGGCTAGGTACGTGTCTGACTGGTCTCTGATACTGAGGAGTGTACGATATAGAGGCACCACTGTGCTGTCGTGGATCTGGGCCCAAAAGCATACGATCTGAGCGCCCTAAATACTGCATGGACCCAAATGCCTCGTCTCTGATTGTCGTCAAAATAGGATGAGAAATATCATCTGGGTCAATATGACGGAGGCGAGTCGCTGATGCATCCCGATTCTCTGCATGCTGCTCATCTATAAATCACACAAATATAAATTATCAGTAATTCACTCACATAAAATAAATATAAAAGGTAGAATGTTAAAAAAATACTATCTTTACCATGTACTCGTGCTGGCTGGAAACGCCCTGAAGGCCATCGCGCTGAGTATGATGGATAGGAAGGAGCAATATATAAGATAGTATGGCGATAATACCAACGTAGATACTCGGTCGACGGTCGAAAGTGTATTCGTAATATCGCCTGTAACAACTGAGTCTGTACGTAAATTCCAATAATCGATCCAGGCCCTGAGATAATAATGCCAATCCTGTCCTGCACGTCCCGATAGTTCAAGTGAATGCAATTTACCAGGATCCGTGTCAACGCCTTCGGAATATGTTGGCGCATTCCGAATTGTCTCATGACACGATTTGAAAATGAAATTCAACGATGTACCAAAATATGAGTGGGACTCTCGACCTCCAAATATGTGCACCTGCTGTGCAATACTGGGTAAAGATGCCAGCACATCGTCCGTATATGGCATCCATATGAACTACAATAAAATTTCAATCGTTATCGACAGATAAAAAATTATATTATCGTATATGTAATTTTTTAAAAATATGAAAAGTCAAACTACTGATCAGACTGCAACAGCGAAAGCTGATCTCTATAATAACTCGCTACATGCTGAGGTGCATTTCTCGTAGTCCGCCGAGTCACCCATCTACCTCCCCTAGGGTAATCACCTGGCTGTCGCGCCTAGGTGATCTGAGGTCGAATGGTCGGGAACCGCTCCCATGCCCAAAGCTGTTAAAATAAGACAATTTAGTTGTTCTACTATATAAATACTTTAATTGACTGGTAATATTTCAATGTATAAGGTAAGTATTAGATATTTTTTTACCTGAAGTAGCATGTATGGTCCTAGCTGTCGTCCTAGTGCTAGCAAACGATGCATGGCACATACGCCTGTACAAGCAGGCGAGCACGACGCTCCCCTAACTATACTGTCCCAATGCCTCCAAATCAACCAACATATCTAACTCATGAGGTGTGTACGACATTTTCACATATATTTGCAAATAACTGTCCCACCAAGTAACATCAATATATACATGCGAGTATACTACTGAACTGTCTGAATAGAGCATCAAGTGGTAGGGGATTATTCTCTACGTGCTCGCACAAGCCAACTAGCTTTCATCCTAGTATCCTTGAATTGATTTTCTTCTAGGCCAGAACCCCTAACAAATCATAAACCTGCTGCTGTCGCTATGGTAAACTCTGCGAACAGGTAGACTAATGTGACAGGTAAACCGTCTACGCGCAAGCCACCAGAACACCTCAACGTCCTGTAAGGTGATAGTGGTCTCGCCAATAGAAACAGGAAGATGAAACGTATGGGTCTCCTGCCTCCACCGCTCGATTAATGCATTAATAAGGCTGTGGTCCAACTTGAACGAACCTACACGACAAACTCCTCCAAATCCAGGCCAAGTCCATAAAGTGTAGAATCCGAGGGTCAATTACCTTCACGAACTCCCAAAAATGTCTATCACATCTCTTCACCTCAAGCTCAACGCCCTCACCGTGAAAAATCACGACAGATCTATGTTGTGGCTGAAAGCGTAAAACTGAATCATCTATACGACCCTGAACGAGGGTCGAGATGCTCACGCTTATGCGGTCGGGATCCATATGAATTCGTAAATGAAAATATGAAAAATTAACAAAATATCAGTAACAAATACTATTCATAAATTATCATACAGTCAAAAATTGTTTGTGTATAAACAAAATATACAAATTGAATAACCACTAACTAGAAGCGTAAGTATAAACTCTAAACCCTCAAATTTTGATAATTAAACCCTAAACCGTAAATTCTAAACCCTAAACCGTAAATTCTAAACCCTAAACGCTAAAACCCAAAAACTAATAACTAATAACTAAACCCTTAAAACCCTAAACCGTAATAACTAAACCCTAAACCCGAAAAATTAAAATTTAAAAGCTAAAAACGGATTTGTTTTATTAAATGACAAACCCTGTGCACGAGAGAAGACGAAACCCCGTAATTTTATTAAATTACTAAATTTAGTTTTTAGAACCATACTTTCTAAATAATTACACTACAAATACGCTTAAATTGTAGAATAAATAAGGAATACTTACTCCTTTTACAATGACATAAACCCTACAATCTTAACGATTAAAATATCCAGCAAAAGGACAATTGGGTGCCGTGTGACCGGGTTGTGAACAGTTACTACATCGACGTGGTGCATCGGGGCATTTTCGATCCATCTGATTTCGAATTTTTGCAGTTCGCAATGGCCCCGGATCGCCTTTGTTTTAGACGACTAGTATTGATTGTGAACTTCAAATCCGATGGCGGCCAGTAGCTTTGATCTCTGAGAGGATAAAATTGACGCCCGAATGATGCCTGATATAAATCATAAGTATACTCCTTCCCGACAAGATCCATAGGATTAATTTGGGAAATAGAACATGCAGCCATCGCATGCGAACAAGGAAAATAGAGTAACTGAAACTTAAGACATGTGCACTCTCGCTTGTGCAGATCTACGATTTGCCTTTTCCGACCTTCGTGTCCATGCCTGTGGCCAGTACTAATGCAGAAAATACCTGCTCCAGGGTCATATACACCGACTGCATGTCTTTTACCTTTTTTCTCATTTGTCACATATTTCTGCCAACTGTATTCTGGAAGGGAGTATCGCACAGCACACACTAATTTCGCATTCTTAACAAAAAATTTGACAATTTGGGTCAATGTAAAGCGAACTGCATGCGGTGATAGGCAATAATCGGGCATCCTTAAGCAATTTGTTGAAACACTCTGCCATATTTGTCGATGTGTGCCCCCAACGACTTCTGTCGTCCTTGTAGAAGGGCCCACTGTTCGGGCCTAACAGTTTATGCCTGTTAGCCAATTGTACGCTTCTTCATTCAAATTTTGTATTTCTTGCATGTAGTACTCGTACTTATAAGGCTGGTTGGCCTTTCAACTACCATAATAAGTTTCTTCAATCTACACAATAATTACACGACATAAGTAGTGAGTGAAAATTTAAAAAAATATAATGTCTAAACGTCCTAATAATTTAGACATTACCTGTCATTCTTAAATTTTTGTGCAAAATTACTTTGCACGTGAACTAAACAGAAGCGGTGCACTCCCCGCGGTTCCCGCCATTTCTCAAGTGTCGTCATTGCATGAATAATTGACTTGTGCCTATCGGATATGACGCACACTTTTTTCAATGTTACCTGCAAACGTGAATTTGCAATAACCTCATGAACCAAGACCAACTTCGATTGTTCTCCTCGTCGACGAGGGCGAAGGACTAGGGGCATGAGGTGATTGCACGCATCGTATCCGACTGCAACAAGTAATTTTTCTTAGGTACGCTTCCTTTCATAAAAGTGCCGTCAACACATATCACCGGTTTCATAAATTGGAAGGCTTGAATAGCAGGTCCGAAAGACCAAAATACATAGTAAAAAATTACGTTGTACGGAGTGCTGTCAAGATGTGGTGCCCACACAACAACTGTCCCGGGATTGCTGCGTTGTAACTCTTCCATATATGTCGGGAGAATGTGTATAGACGATGGCCAATCTCCGTACATAATATCAATGGCCCTTCGACGCGCGTACCAAGCTTTACTGTAGGAAACATCGCAATGCAATTGCTGCTTAATTGTGGCTTGGATCTCGTTCACCTTAAACAATGGACCGTTATTAATATGAGGTAAAATGTACTCAGGCGATTAAATTGGAGCTCAACTGCGATGATCATTCCTGTACTGCTGACTCGAGCACATGTATGTTCATCTGCGAGAGTAACTATCATCCACATGGTATGAGATCTACGCAACGTCGCTCTCAACTGCCAATTGCATGGAGGTGTCGAATTACGAGCCTTACAACGGACATACCAAGTGGTTGGAGTGCTCTCACGCACTTTGTACTCTCTATTTTCCCTAATAGACCACAGTTTTACTGCTTTTATTACCTTTTCTTTTGAATCAAATAGCATACCCAACTGGATGTCACTCGTCTACTCATTGTATAAATTAAGCCTCTCAATGGGACCACCGCTTAAGGGATCAAATTGTAAAATTACATCTACACCAGCATATCATACTACAATGTTCCAAGATCGTAACCTGTTCATGCTGAAATAGGACCCATATTCAAATATCTCCGTACATCTTCCTGTCCAGTTTCATTATACCCTTACTCCATGTCATCTTCGGACTCATCAAATTCAGGTTCTGGCTCGGAGTCTATATCATCATCTTGAACATCAGTTTCCACTTCTGTGCCACAAATGTAGGGTGTATTATCATCGTCTTGCCCACAAGCAAACTCCCCTGCTGAAGACAGATACATATCTGCAGCGCTGCTACTAGTGTTTTGATCAACACGGTTTCTACTGCCTCTTTGATGTATTCTCCTAGTCCACTGGCCATCTCCTATTTCACGCTGAGTAGACTGACCTCTGTACATATCAGATGTCCACGCTTCTTCCAACGGCGACGTGCCACGTAGACTAGTGCCTTGATCAAAGTGTGTCCATGCAATTTCATTGCATTGAGTATCCTGCTGTTCTACTATTTGGATCTCTTCAACCTCCACGTAGATCTCTGTTGGTTCTCGAGTGTTTGCTTTGAAGTAGTACATCGTGTCCACTCCGTCATCGTCATCCAAAGGTGTAGCACTAAATACACCTTGTTGTTGAAAGTAGCTCCTAAGTATCAAACTAATTTTGTATCTATTTCGATCTACACCCATAGCATTGTACACTTTATCAACCAACTCCTGATAGCATACCTTTCGTCTAAGGAACAACACTTTTTTTGGCATAGGCGGGTCATACAACATTGATCCTCCGGCATATACAATTTTTCCTCCCCAGTATAAATGAACTGATAAAGTATGATCGTTCGACATGTTTCACCCAATCTAACCAATGCAAGCCCAATTAAGTATTTTGTGTAACATAATACGTAACGTAATTAATCATGAAGTAGTAATGAAAATGACTGGACAAAATTTAATTAGCGTTTAAATCCTAAATATAATTATTTAAGAGTTTCAGAGACTAATTTATTATTACGTAAAATTTCGGAGAAATAATTGTAATTTTGATAATTACACGGCTAAAAGTTACGGGTCTAATTTTTAATTAAGTAAAACATCACCCGCCTAATTGCTATTTTCCATAATCACAAGGGCCTAATTGTAAATTTGAGAAATTTTTAGAGTAAAAAATTAACTACGTACAAGTTTTGAGTCCAATTTAAAAATACGTAAAACTTTGTGGGTGCAATTGTAATTTTTCATAATTATAGGGGCCAAAGTGTAAATATGTACAACGATCGGCCGAAAAATTAACTGTGTAGTAGTTTGGGGTCAAATTTTTATCTACATAAAACTTCGGGGGCCTAATTGTTATTATGCGCCCTAATTATAGGAAACAAAATGTAAATATATAAAAATTTAATTAGCGTTTAAATCGTAAATATAATTATTTAAGAGTTTCAGAGTAAATTCATAATCATGTAAAATTAAGGGGGTCAAATTTGAATTTTTAAAAATTATTTGGGCCGAAATATAAATATTAAATTTAAAGGGTCCAAAGTGTAAATATGCAAAAGTAACGGGTCAAAATTTAACTATGTACAAATTTCGAGACTAATTTATTATTACGTAAAACTTCGGAGAAATAATTGTAATTTTGATAATTACACGGCTAAAAGTTGCGGGTCTAATTTTTAATTAAGTAAAACATCACCCGCCTAATTGCTATTTTCCATAATCACAAGGGCCTAATTGTAAATTTGAGAAATTTTTAGAGTAAAAACATTAACTACGTACAAGTTTTGAGTCCAATTTAAAAATACGTAAAACTTTGTGGGTGCAATTGTAATTTTTCATAATTATAGGGGCCAAAGTGTAAATATGTACAACGATCGGCCGAAAAATTAACTGTGTAGTAGTTTGGGGTCAAATTTTTATCTACATAAAACTTCGGGGGCCTAATTGTTATTTTTTCTAATTATACGAAACAAAGTGTAAATATATAAAATTTTCGGAGTTAAAAATTAACTATGTACAAGTTTCGAATCCATTTTATGAGTATGTAAATTTTTAGGGGCCCAATTATAATTTTGCATAATTATAGGGGCCAAAGTGTAAATATGCAAAATTAACGGTTATAATTTATTATGTACAAGTTTCGGGTCCAATTTATATTTATACAACACTTTAGGAGCCTAATTGCGTTTTTTCATAATTACATGGGGCAAAGTGTAAATATGCAAAATTAACGGTCATAATTTAATTATCTACAAGTTTCGGGTCCAATTTATATTTATACAACACTTTAGGGGCCTAATTCTATTTTTTCATAATTATAGGGGCCAAAGTGTAAATAGGTGTAACTTTTGGGGTCATAATTATATTATGTCAAAATTTTAGGGCCATTTCATAATTATATAAAATTTCAAGGGCTAAAATTGTAATTTTTCAAATTATACACATGCAAAATGTAAATAAGCACAGTGTTGTGGTCTACATGCAATTATCTAATCATTTTCGACATAAATTATAAATTTACATAAATACAAATAAATATATAATTAGTGATAAGTAATAATAATAATTTTTCAACTACATAATACACAATAACATAAAAATAATTATAAACACATTATAACTGAACAATAATTACCAACACATTATGTAAAGTAAACACAATATAACGGAACAATAATTAATAAATATAGTGTACTAACTTGATATTTTAGTGTCCACAACCGGAGTGCTCAAATTTTTTGCTTTCCCCAACAGCTCGGCAGACTGGTGTTGAGCTTCAACTCTCACCGGAGAAGCCAGAACATTGTAATTAAACCCAGAGAAGAAGGAAAAAACGATGCTAGTAAAGTGAGGGTGTGTGCAAATGTTTTCTGTCGCCGGAGAAGAATGAAATTTTCTCGCAAGTGAGGGTGTGTGCGTTTGTGAAATTGCAATGCTGGGGGAGGGGATTTATAGAGCTTCAAAAGTGAGGGTGTGTGCGTTTGTGAATACTAGCCGTTGATCTCATTTGATCAACGGCTAGTTAATTCCCAAAAAAAAAAAAAAAATTTGCAAGCGCCGCGTTTGGCACTAGCAAAAGCCTGCCGGTCAACAAGCAAAACCTGCCCGCTGACCGGTGGTGCTGTCAGTGGGGAGACGGCTCCCACCAACAGCGCCACATGTCAAACGCCCAGCCAGCGCCGTGTTTGACACTGGAAAAAGCGTGCCGGTCAGTGGGCAACCGGTCGTGCTGTCGGTGGCAGACAAGCTACCACGTGTCGGTTTTCGGGTTGCGGCATTGTCGTTTAAAAAAAAAAAAAATTTTTGTGTGTCGCATTTGGCAAACAGGGCGCACTTAGTTTCAAAAAAATTTTTCTAACACCTACAAATGCCAAATTTTCTTTTTTTTTTGGGGCAATATTTCAACAAATTTGCCGAAAATTTTGCCATTGACAAGTTTGTTTATCTTAGGGAAAGATTTTGAAAATTTGAGAAGTTTACTTATCTCAAAAGATGAATGCACACTTGATAGCAAACAACAATCAAAGGAAGAATGAAAATTTGACGAAACTGCTAGAAGAAACAAAAATAACTAGCAAGAATTTTAAGGAAACATTGAATGAAAAAAAAGTGAAGAATTGAAGAAATTGATATGCTTCATTGTTGTAGTGGTATTAGTAGCTGCTATGATTTTATACCTAGATAAAAATGTGAATGGAAAAAGATAACTTTGCTTACCTTAGTCAGTCTGTAAAAATGTAGGCAGTTATACAAAAGGAAAAAAGGAACTTTTGTTGTCATAGTTGGGTGTGAAAAAATGAATGATGTATGAATTATCCTGCCCTTTGTTCTTGTACATGTAATGAGAACAATTGATCATTACTGCAATTATTTACTCATTTATATGGTTGTTTACCCTTTTGAAATTATGGATGGCAAGAAACAAAGTAGTCTAAAAGAGCTGGTGGTTTATGTTACGTTCGTATCCTCGTATTGTGTCTAACTAATTGATTGCCATTCAATCCATTAGATTAACTTAAAACAACTGGTAGTTTATGTTATGTCCGCATCATAATCCACATGCATTATGATCATCTCATAAAAAATACTTTAACCCAAGCTGATAGTTTATTGCGCATATCCTCATGCTTTTGACACATGTTCGTATGATCCTGAATTTCACATTGCTAGTTTCCTAGATCTTTCATCTTGTAATCAATTGGACCTTTACTAGCTCAATCTTTTTATAATCCTTCCTTTCTAAATATGCTATGGCTAAAACATTAGGACTAGTTTTTTGATAGAGAAGACGTTGATTTCACAACAATTAGAAGGATGAAAATAATGGGAAAAGGGAAAATAATTAGGGCTTTCCAGCGACGGGGTATTTTTGGGACTTAAGAAGATAAATGAGGGTAAAATGGTCAAAGCATTCATTTTTCTACTAAACTCTATAATGATTCAAAATTATGTGAAAATTTAAAAGTTGAAAGGAGTTCCTTGTTAAAATTAAATGTTCGAGGTGTAAAGTGTGATTTGGAAATAGTTCATAGGTGCAAAGTGCAATTAACTCTTAATAAAAACTAGGGGCATCAATCGAGCCCTATGAGTCGGGCTTTAACAAGCTCAGGTTCAGCTCATATATTTAATCGAGTTATGAGTTTGGGCTTATAAATATGAAGCTCATGCTCAACTCACAAAATATTCAGGTTGTGAGCCTAAGCTCACGAGCTTATGAGCCTAAAACTATTGAAATATTCTTAAAATTCAATAATCTCACAAAAATGATGAATGGGGACAAACTAATTAGCAAATTAATATTACTGTATATAAGCACAATCCTTTAGTGTAAAATTATTATTAAAAAGTATAGCAAAATTTTTTGAAGTGATTAAGTAAAAAATGATTATCTCAAAATGTATACTAACATGTATTCAAGTAAAAAATTCACAAAATACATATGCAAAATATTACTACTAAGCATAAATAGCTTATTTACATATTGATGTATGTATTTAACTAAAAAGCAAACGAAAATTTTATGGCACAAAAAAGTATTATCTTCTATATTACTCCATCAAATAGTTTAAGTGCATTACATCTATAGCACAAAAACTTCATTCACACTAATTCATCAGGCCTATAAACACTAAAAGAATACTATGATATACAATATCTATAATATAGTATAATATATAATATAGTGTGTGTATGTAGATATGTATATATATATAATATTATATGTATACATACACATATGCACATATATGTATGTATGTATGTATGTATGTATGTATGTATTTATAGTGTGTGTGTGTGTACATAGACATATGTACATATATGTGTATGTACATATATGTGTATATATGTACATTTGTATAGATGTGTATGTATATATTTATGAGTGTGTGTGTCTATAACTATATATATATATATATATATATATATATATTATGAACCGGGCTTATAACGAGCCTGAGTCTTGTGAGGCCCAATCTCGACTCAAAAATATTTTAAGCCTAATATTTCGACCCAAACTCGACTCGGCTCAATATATGATTAAGTTCATAAAATTTTTTTCGAGCTGAACGGGCCGAGCTCAGGCCGACTTGACCCTATTGACAGTCTTAATAAAAACCAAAAGACTTCCAGTGGAACTGACAGTAAGTTTTCTTCATGATTTTGCTTCAAATTCCGAGGGCGTTTAAATGGTTGGGGATCATCACCCTTGTAGGCTTTTTTATTCATTAAAATATTCATTACAAGATTTGAGTCTCCCAATTTTTACCACAGAATTTAGAGTTAACCTCCAATAATGTCTAATTTTCAAATATCCTCCAGTTGCCAAGGCCGCAATTTGAACCTAGACCGTTCACAGGAGGAATACGTAGCTCATTAAAGCCACGCAAATTGCAAGGAAGAATTTTCCCTTTTTTTTTTCCCATCCTTGATGCAGCTGACACATTGTTCAACAAATTGCAAAAGGAAGAAATTTTCTTCTTTTTTTTTCCTTTTCCGTCCTTGACGATGCTGACACGTTGTTCAATGAGTTGTCTGATTTGCCTGGCAGAAAAATGGCTATATGTATGTTTTTTTTTTCGGTCAAAAGTTTATTAATTGTAAAATAAGTATAATACTTCACAAAAATGGTGATTTTTCAGATTTGCCTGGTACAAAGGCTATTTGTCTGGTTTGCCCAGCAGAGAATCACGGAGACAAGTTGGATGGAGTCAGCTACAGTCCAGAATGGGCCGATTTTCTGCGCCAGAAGAAAGTCAATGGGAGCAAATGAAATAATAACAAGCGGAGGGCACAAATTCGAAGGTTGTTTTGGAGGAAAAGAAGAAAATAGAATTAATTGCAAAAAAATGTTGAACTATCTGGTTGTGAGTCTTGTGACTTGTGAAGTAGTGGGACTCACCATAATGGCTTATTTCTATTCTAATTTTAATTGAAAGAAAGTAATTTTGTTAAGAAATTATTTAAATAAAAAGGAAAATGATATTTAGTTGGTTATAAAAATGTATATTATTTCAAATGATTAGAAGTTTAATAATTAGAATAAATAAGTAATGTCTTAATTAATTTGTAATTTGTTTAGTAGTTATTAATCAAAGACATGGCAAGACACAAAATTAAACATTTATTTTATATATCACTATGTTATTGTAATAATTTTTTACTTAGGCTCGTAAGATAGAAAATTTAGTTTCGTTATACATTTTCAAATGAAAATCATCATTATGTTAGTCATTAAGAATATAATAAGACTTAATTATGAAATAATCTTTTTTATTCGAGCAAAGGGATTGATTACTAAGTGATAATACCTGATTGCATAATCATTAATACCAATCTCAAGATGTTATCATGAACAAGGAATGTTTTAGCAAAACTTACTAATTTAATTCAATCCTAGTTGGCTACGGTAGTGTTACATATTTTCAAATTAAAACTCCCATTGTATTAGTAGTTAAGAATATAATATGTCTTAATTTAAAAAAAAATCAAATTTAATTATAATGTACTACTTGATTGCACAATCATTAACACCAATGCCAAAATTGATTAAATTTAGTATAATCTTAGTAGCGATTTCTGTTAGACTTATAATAAATTAGGATTATAGAAGGAATCAAACTTAGTATAGTGAAGTTTGATATAGTGAAGTACATTTTTGTCATTATAGTCTTGGAGGGCATTTTTCCGAAAACGTAACTTGTAAATTAAAAATAGCCAATTGAAATAGTGATTTGTCTTTATCATGTAATTTGACAATATTAATCATGCAATACCAAAAGGTTGATTGTAATATAGAATTTGATTGTACAACCATTAATAACAATACCAAAAGATTATTAAGAACAATGAATGTAGTATAGGGAAGCTTGATATAGTGAATTGGATTTCGTCTTGATAAACTTGAAGGGCATTTTGGCGAAAGCGTGTCTGGTAAATTAGAATAGCCACTTGATATAGTAATTTTTTTCTACTCAAAAAAATAAAAATAAAAAATGATCTGTCTTTATCATGTAATATGACAATAATCATTAAAAATTGTTTAAAACAAGAAGCTGAATGATTAGACAATCCTATGAGATTAATAATAAATATCAAAATTTCATTGTCTTATTTTATAATATTATTTGTTTATTGGAGCCCAGGGATTTGATTACTAAGTGATGTTATTTGATTGCACGATCATTAACACCAAATGTTATCAAGATCAAGGAATGTAGTTGTAAAATTTACTAATTTTATTCAAATCAAAATCACCATTCTATTAGTATTAAGAATATAATATGTTTTATTTTTTTAAAAAAAATAATTATAATTGTAATATACTATTTGATTGCACAATCATTAACATAAATACCAAGAAGTTATAAGACCACATAGTAGTAAAACTTACTAATTTTGTTTAATCTTAATAAATGTTTAAAAGAAGCTCAATGATTAGAACGAATAAGCAATGTTTTGTTGAAATATAGTGAGATTTAATATAGTGAAGTTTAGTATAGCAAATTAGATTTTGTCTTATTGACCTTGGTCGTGTAATACTAAAAGCTTAACTAGGTTGTATTAAGGAGGCTTAATATAGTAAAGTCTGACATAGTGAATTACATTTTGGCATAATAACCTTTAAAGGGCATTTTATCGAAAATGTGGCCAGAAAAAAATTGCTTAAAATAAGAAGGTCAATGATAAGAATGAAAAAGCTCAACGATTAGAATAAAACAAATCAAAAATCAAATTGAAATGTTCTAATTTCAAATTTATAATTGTAGTGGATCTTGCAAAGGTTTAGATCTCTAACAAAATTAAGGTAAAATATTACTAGTACTCATAAGCCTCATTTATGTTCTAATTTATTTTGTTTTTTTCTAATATGGTTATAATTGTATTTTTGCGCCAATTATATTTTTGTTGCAAAAAATAATTTTTGTACATAAAATTTATTATGATATTTTTGTGGATAAAAAATTATTATGATATTTTGCATTTCCCGTATTTGAACTGTTGTGTATTTGCTTCAATAAATTCTTCCAAATTCTTCTTCCCTCCTATGTGCCTGCGTGTGTGTATGGAAATATAGAAGATGGATAATGGGAAGAGATATTATAAAAGAAATTAAATCATAATAAGAGATTGCATTAATCTACAATAAAAAAAAGTCATAAAATTGTATAATCAAGAAAATATTAAACATGTATTAAGATTGAATAAAATAAAAAAATTTCAATACAATATTCGTTGTTCTTAGTAACCTTTTGGTATTGTTGTTAATGGTTGTGCAATCAAATAGTACATTATAATTAACCTTTTGGTATTGCATAATTAATATTGTCAAATTACGTGGGAAAGACAAATTACTATATCAGTTGGCTATCTTTAATTTACTAGCTCTGCTTTCAACAAAATGCCCTTTAAAGTTATTAAGACAAAAATATAATTTACCATATCAAACTCCACAATACTAAGTTTGATCTCTTTTGCAATCCTAGTTATTTCTAAATTTAATGGAACTCGCTGATAAATTTATATGATTTGATTAAATTCAATCAATTCTACCATGATATTCTTATTCTTGATTATGAAGCACTAAGATTTACTGCAAGAGTATTGAGTTTTTCTACAGAAGTATTAACATTTCAAAGGACAACAATAAGTTCAACTAAAAATAAGGATACGATGCCCTTCAAGATTATTAAGATGAAATTATTTTTAGTTTAATATAAACTAGAAAAGCCAATCAATTTTAGTAAATTTAGTAAATATGGACTAGTTAATATACAAATTTAGTAAATTTTACTATGATATTCTTGTTCTTTATTAACAACCACTAGGTTTTTTTTAATTATTAACATTTCACATGACAAAAATAATTTCAACATAAAATTAGAGATTTATTATTAGTATTATAAAATTATTTAATCAAGTAGCTTTTAAACATGTTTAAAGATTGAATAATTAACCTTTCATATTGTGTGATTAATATTGTCAAATTACATGATAAAGACTAGTTACTATATCATGGATAAATTTACATGATTAAATTGTCAAATTACATAGTAAAGACAAATTACTATATCAATTGGCTGTTTTTAATTTACCAGCTATGTTTTTTGACAACATGCCCTTCAAGGTTATTAACACAAAAACATAATTTAGTGTACCAAACTTCACTATACTAAGTCTCCCTAATGCAATCTTAATTATTTTTAAGTGTAATGGGATTCGCTCATAAAATTGTACGATTTGATTAAATTTAATAAATTTTACCACAACATTCCTTTTCTTGATTATGAAGCACTACGTTTTGCTACAAAAGCATTGAGTTTTCTACAAAAGTGTTAACATTTCACACGACAACAAATAAGTTTAGCTGAAAATTTTAGATTTCTATTAATGTCATAAAATCATGTAAAGTAAGATTTACTACTGCATTCCTTGTTCTTGACAATATTTTGGTGTTGGTGTTAATGATTATGCAATCAAGTAATATATTATAATTTAATTTACTTTTAAAAAATAAGACATATTGTATTCTTAACCACTAACACAATGGTAATTTTAATTTAAAATGATATGCGCTTCCATAACCAACTAATATTGAATAAATTGGTAAGACTTACTACTACATTTATTGTTCTTCATAGCATTTTAAAATTAGTGTTAATGATTGTACAATCAATTAAGTAATATCACTTGGTAATCAATCCATGTGCTCCAATAAAGAACAATTATCTTATAAATTAATAAGTATTAAATTATTAACTAAACAGAGCTAATTTTCATTTCAAAATGTATAACAAAACTAAATTTTTAATCTTATGTCTCTAAGGGAAAAATCATTACAAAAAGAAGGTGATATATAAAACAAGTGTTTACATTTTATGTCTTGCCATGTCTTTGATTAATAACTTGTAAACAAATTAATTAAGACAATGCTTATGCATTTTAATTATTGAATATCCAATTATCCAATGTTACACTTCCATAATCAACTAAACATTATTTCCCATTGTATTTAACTAATTACAGAGCAAAATTACTTTCTTTCAATTCAAATAAGGCGTACAAATAAGTCATTGTGGGTCCTACTATCGCACCAGCCCAAGCCAGCTACTCGACAATTTTTTAGTCATACAAGGCAGAACTCCGGGAACTTCAGGAGTCAGAGAGTTTCAATATCTCCTTTGACCCCTTGAGGGATGACAAGGTCAAACTGTATTCAGAACTCGTCTTTCCTTTATAAAATTCTCCTGCACTGCACGCTTTAATTAGCAATATCAACAAGGGCTAGTGGATGTAACCCTAAATCTCGATCGAATGTTTTACTCGATCAAAGATGCAAGCAAAAGTATTAGACCCTAATTTCAAAGAATAAATAAAACATGTACAGGTCCTACGATCCAATCATCCCCAGTAACTGCACTCATCCTCAAATTTTAGAAAACAATCATTCTTAAGCCCTGCTCAAACCGTAAAACGGACATGTTTCACTTAAAAGGTCAGCAAAATTACACAAAATAACTTATGGTGACGTTTCTGTGTTCCCTTCTCAATGCAAAATTACACAAAATAATTTACTGGCCTCTCTGTTCCCTTCCCAACGAGCTTGCATAGATATTTATAAAAGAAAGCAGTACAGTGACGGCTGGTAGTAGCAGCATTCCATGTTATTTGATTCAGGATAGTAAGCCCGGCAAAAACTTCTTCGCTTTGCATACGGGCAAGAAAAATGCACGGTGCACATCCACATCATCATCATAATCTGGCAAATGTGCTGGTATTAAAGCTGGGACTCTACAAATTGGGCAAGTATTCTGCTTCAGCAGCCACGTTTTCAAGCAATCTGCATGAAACTCGTGTTCGCAATAATAGAGAACTCCAACCTTGTCATGGTTCTCATACCCAACCTGCCAGATTTCAAATGCCCGAATTAAATAATACACAATCAAAAAGCAGCAGATACTAAAGGCAGCAGCTTAAATTAGTTACTTTACCAAGCAGATACCGCAAACTTGTTCACTGTAATCCAAGGCAGACGATGCCTCCAAGTCATTGGTAGCTGTAGATGGAACATAATCTCTGGTAACCAATCGCTTCATGATAGTTTCCTCCGACAAAGCTGCTTTTTCTTTCTGAACTTCTCGCTCAAGTCCTTTCCACCTTTCCTGTCACATTGCATACCACATTAAACTAATTGTATTATGCGACCCTAACAACAGACCCCTTTTGAGGAGGATCCAACATAACTATTCAAAGGCATTTCATTACCATAGGAGAACATGAGAAGGGCTGAGCAGGAAGTATATAAGAAGTACGAAAAGATTCATCCGCCGTGTACTGTAAGGCAAGAAGGATAAAAGAAGCAAAGAAAAACCATGTAACATTAGAAACCATCAATCTCATAAATCATCACTACTTAAAAGTAATGATTAATTGAGTAGAAGGGAGAAAAAACTTGTAGGCAGGATGGAAACTAACTCCCGACCCTAATTCAATATCTTTTGTCACAAGCTTCTTAGAAGATATAAACTAACTCCTGCCCAAATTCAGTATTTTTTGTCACAAGCTTCTTCCAATATAGATGATCACAAACAATTCCACAGTTCATGTTTACCTGTGAGGAAGTAGCACTGTCTCTATTTCCACGCCGTTGGTAATCTGAACCTTCAACTGACTTTTGTAACTCCAGAGAATGACATCCATTTGTGCAATTACCTGAAATAAAACCATAATAGTTTCCAAATATCATCCCCAAATGTAACTACCAAGAAACAGCAAGCCACATGCTTCCATGAATCAATCAAACTTGCAGGACGTGCACTTCGTACTAGGAAGACTGACCCAAATTAGTTTCCTGAACATAAGAGTCCCGATCAACCATGGAGCCACTATCAACCTCAGAAACCGTCATGCAGTATCACATTGTGTGAACCACTTATTACTGAATTTGAAGTTCCTGAACTACAATTGACATCAAAGTTGCTGGTCACAACTCCATTCATCCATCTGAATGAACTCTGACCAATACTATGCGTCTGATCGATCAAGTTGGGATCGCTTGTTTCATTGTTGGATTCAATATCACGAGCTGAATTCCCTAAAAATTTTAAAAATATGTAAAGATTACATTACATCATGAAGAAATACGGGTTGGTTATTGTCGGGACAAGAGTAATTTTGCCGAATGAAAATATGTAGAAGAATGCCCAAACATAAAATATGGAAACAGTAGTTTTTCACGAAGGACTAAAGCTACAAAAACAAATTCTGCTCACAGCATCCTGAATATGAAATCTCACTCCAGACCAAACATAAATACACCCACTAAGAGGTATTAAGTTGGATTCATGAGATGAAACATAGAAAAGTAGGGAGAAAAAAAAAATGCACAATGGCATTCGAGTAAAAGTTAACACACGAGTAAAAGTTAACAGACGAAACAATCATTCACTAAGCAAAAATAGAAATGAAATAGAGAGAAAGGAGAATAAACATTCACAGCAAGGAACAAGAGGCAGATATAAATAAAATTACTCCATCCTACATGTCGTCATCAAATTGGTAGCTCCACATCATCAATAACCAACAAGATACAAACATAATATTATTTTATCAGAACCTAATATGTCATTTCCAAGCTGCACATTGAGACTACACGAAGACAAATCTACTTTTGTTTAATCAGCTAAGACATAAACTCCTAGAGAGAGAGAGAGAGAGAGAGAGAGAGAGAGAGAGAGAGAGAGAGAGAGAGAGAGAGAGAGAGAGAAGGATGTTTAAATTAGAAGATTTGAGGAAAAGATTCCAAAACACAAAAATGTTAAATGACGTAGATGAGGGATCTGAATGCCTTTTCAATCATCAACATTATGCAAAAATTTGATGAGACCTCATGTATGATGCTACAGAACCTTGATGCATGATCTAATAATTAAATCAAGCAAACCCTCCTTGTACAGCCTGAAAGATCGGACTCAAGTCCTCCAGGTTTCTAGAAGTAACCTAGACTTCTCAAATGAACATCCACTCTAGAAACCAACTGTACAAAAGCAGAAAGTCAAAGCAACACATTTACTTGGCACTCAAATTAACCCCTTGATATTAACCTGCGGATATTTTATCTTTGTCAAGCCAGAATGCAGGTAGCACACTTCCTATTTTATCATTGTCAAGTTAGAACGGATGTACCACACTTCCCGGTCTCTGAACTATAAAGTTGATCATTAACCTTTAGAGTACCAGCTATTTTGGAGTAGAAAAATATGATAAGAAGAAAATCTGTGCCATTCCCTTTTGGTGTCTTTAAACCTACTATATGACTGCAGTAAGCAAAAGCAAGCATATTAATTAGCAATAATATGATTAAAGCACGAGTTTCAATGATGGAAGTAGGAGTTTGGAAATAGACCTGTAGCAGATTGATCTGATACTTGAGGGATTGAATAGATGTCAATTTCATTATCATCAGCTGCCAATCTCATCCTCTTTGAACATCTAAAAAGGCCAGCAAACTCACGCCGCAAAGAACCAGCATCCTGGAGATCAATCAACTCTGCAGTTGAGCTGCTTCCTGCAGTCGTAGTACTGCCACCACCAACTTCTTCAGAGTTGTCTGTCACAACTTCCAATTGCTCATCAGCGGCAGCAGCATTACCTACGCAAAATTGATGAACACTAGTATATTTATGGCCATTCATGCATGCAAAATGCTAAACCAGTTAGTACCAATCTTCAGACAGAAATCCAGCCAAGTCAATCAGGACGATGGAATATTTACCCATGTTTTTCTCCATATCAAAGTAGGGTTAAAAACCAATAGTTTTGATCAGAGGATCTCTTCTTCAGCACTGCAATATCTCACAATTAGGATCAATTATCTGTCTTCCACCAATATGAACACCCCAAGAATGCGGGAAAAGGTGTCAACTTTACACACAAAATGAAAAGCAATTAATTAACTGATGCAAACTACTTGACAACATAAGCCAAAACATCTCTCAATCTTACCTAATTATTAACACTCCACATCACAAAAGACAAAACATCAAGGCCTTATTTGGTTCTAGTAATACAATGAGGAAAAGGGTATCAATGAAATGGAAAGTGAAGTTTTTGAGAACCCAAAATCTTACCACAGTGGTCAACCAAGGGAAGTATAAAGGATTTTTAGGAAAATAATTCCTTTGTTTGGATTGTGAATTTGCAAATTGACCATCTTTCACGAAATTTGTTGCTAAGCCAAGGAGAAAAATGAAAACAAATTTGCATCTAACGGCTAGAATGAAGCTAGTTCTTTTTCTTTATTTATTTTTTTAGAGGGAAACATCAAAAATCAAGTTAAGCAAGAATTGTCAGGTTGTACCTAAACCCAAATTTATTGAACGACTTTTGCGGAATGGCTGTAGGTTTTGACATTAAATTTAAAATGCTAATAACAAAGTGCGATTCTGGGTCAATGTTGATGCTAACAGAATAGGCCGGATTTCCAAGAGTTGTAAAAGTAAGGATCTGATATTTCAATTATGGTGATATCAAAAGGCCAGTTTTAGGAAACTGCTTTCTGCTCCACCTTCAGCCAGAATCCCACCGCAGCCACAGTTACGTTGAAAACCAGGCAGCGGCGGCCAATTTTCCGGCCGGAAACAGCCATCCTATTTTCCCTTCAATTCCTCAGGTTTTTCCATCCTGTTTTCCTGACATACTTTTCCTCTGTCAAGTGTGAGAACCAAACCGGGCCCAAGAAAAACAGACATTCCACGGAAAAAACTTCCCAAAGAAACGCTATTAACTTGGAAGATTTATCATGGCAAGAGAGCCCTACAGGGGGGGGGGAAAAAGAAAAGAAAACAAGAAAAAAATATAATAGGCTCAACAGAAACTACATAAGAATCGCGGCGAAGGAAAAATTCAACCCAAAAAAGGTCAGATATCAATCAAAGCAAAGAGGAAAATAAAAAGGACTTCAGGCTTTAGGGGGAGAATTTTAGTACCAGAGAAACAACTCGAGCAAGACGAAGTTGGAGCAAATAAATTCGCAACCCCTTAGGCCCCTTCATGTGTTCGCAATTTGAGCTCGGACTCAACATGATTTAAAAGTTGATCCGGATTCGGTTTACAGCCAATAGGATCGTATCCGATTCCAAAACCCGATTTTTTTTTTTCTTTTTTGGATTAATTACAGTTTGCTCCCCTAAAACGGGAATTAACTTGCCCATATAACTTTGCCCCTATTAAATGCAAAAAAATATACACTTTGCACCAAAAATTTTGGGTTAAATTTTTTTTATTAACTTAATTCTACATAAATTGTTAGAAGTCCTAAAGTGCCCCTATAACTACATGTCTATTGAAAATATTCCCATTGGCACTAAAACTTACTTTTTTTTTCCTATTTTATTCCATATATGTCTATTACATTCATACATATAATTTTATAATGATTGTATATGCTTTTTAACTAACCATATAAAATACATAAAAATTTTTGGCATATACTTCACGAATAATATTTCAACTTGTCGTAAAATTTTAAAATTTGCATAATAGTAATGATATATTTTTTCGCACTATATACAAGACAATATAGACTTATATCAAAATTTTCACGTGTATGTGTGTGTATACAAAACCAATAAGATGATAGAATTTTTATTATTTTAGTATCTTTAATATATTAATATCAATTTGAGCTCTTTTCTTTGTGTGTGAAATATTATATTATGTTTAATATAATATGCTTATTAATATCAATTTTAACTCTTTTTTTATATGTAAGATATTACATTATGTTTAATACGTTAATGCTACATTAATATCAATTTCAGCTCTTTCCTTGGTGTACAAGACATCACATTAATTAAAATTCTATCATCTTATTGGTTTTATACATGTGCATGTATAAAAATTTGAATATATATCTTTATTATTTTGTATATAACTGTGAAAGATATATCAATATTATTGCACAAATTTTAAAATTTTGTCACAAATTGAAATAATATTCATGGAGTATAGTATAACAAAAATGTTATATCTTTTATATAGTTAAAAAGCCTATTCAAGAATTTTCAATATTCATTTTTAAAAATTATATGTATAAATGTGTATTATACGAGAATGATAGACATGGAAGAGATTAATTAGGAGAAGAAATAAGTTTTAATACCTATAGGTATATTTCTCTAATATATGCAATTATAAAGGAAATTTTGACTTTTAATAATTTATACAAAATGAAGTTAATAAAAAAATTATAACCCAAAATTGTTGGTGCAAAATGTAAATTTTTTGCATTCAAGGAGGCAAAGTGTAGGTTACCTCCACTTTCAGGTGGCAAACTGTAATTAATCCTTATTTTCATTTATTTGATTATATTACTTTTTAATAAAATATGCATTTTGATATATAAAATATAATTATATTCAACAAAAATTATCAAAAAATTATTCGAGGTTTATCGAGCAGAATCCAACCAAATATGTACAACTTTGAATTCAACTTCGAAATATTATCAGATCTTAAATTTTGTTCGACTTCAATTTAAGTTAGTTAAAACTCAAATTTGTAATCGTTTATTCCATTATCAAATTCAACGCTATTAGTTAAATGCCGTACAAGATTCAAAGCATAAATATTGCATTGTATAACAAAGTTTGTTGCTCGCAGATTGGACAAAATGTACTACAGGGACTGACCCTTTGTCAACCTAGTTTTTTGAACGTAAGAATTCTGATCAAACCTGGAGCCAGCATCAAGCCTACAAATTCTCAGGGATTATCACCTTCTTTGAGCCAATTAGTGTTAAATTTAAGGTTGCCAACGACTAACGACGCAAAGTTACAGGTCACAAGTCCATCCATCCTCTCAAATAGACTTTGTCCGCAACTAAACACGTCTGATTGGCCAAGCTATAATCGTTTATTATTTTTTCAGATTTAACACCAATAGTTGGATGTATGCATAAAGATCATATCGCATAATGAAGAATGTTGTATTGATGTCATGCCAAGAGTAATTTAGGCAACGGATCTGAGCATATAGTTTTGAATATGTAACCTTACATTTAGGCCATAAATGAATGCCACCACTTAGACATACCAAAATTGATCTCGTGAGATGAAAAACACAGAAAAATAGTGAAAAAAAAAAAAGCAAACTGCCTTGTGGTAAATATATCCTACACACAAAAAAATACATGGCAAGGCCAAAAATAATAGAAAGGACAAGAGTGGTGTGCAGTAAGGAGTAGCAGTTAGATACACATTTGGTACCCTGTAATGGGGTAGAATGGAAAGGCTTTTCCAAATTATCCATTCCATTCTCATGGCATAGACATTTTAAGTTGGAATAGGTCTTCCCCACTAGAATGCTAGTTCCAACTTTTTCCAGGAATCCCATTCCTCAATTAAATATAGGGAAAGTACATTCCAACTCTATCTTGGAAATGCCTAAAAAATAGGAGTCAATTTTATCCTCCATTTTTTTTTCTGCTAATTCTTTTTTACCCAAAATACATTCGCTATTTTTTATTTTTAAAATTTTAAGAAATATTAGGTTTTTTATAATTTTAATTAATATTTTTTTATGATTTTTCACAATCAACTTAATATGTACTTAGAATATTTTTTTCTTTTTGCTATAAAAATGCTTAAAATATTATTTTTAAGTTTTATGCAAATGCGTAAAAACTAAACTTCCTATTTGTGTTATTAATTTTTTCACATTCTTAATTATAATGCTAATAATTATTAAAAGTTTAAATTAATTAAAGATTATAATTAATTTAATATTAACAAGAATATTAAGAATTTTAAAATAAAAATATTAAAGTCTTATATAGGTTTAAAATCACAAACAAACAAAATAAAAATATGATATATTCCAGCACAAAGAATCAAGGACAATTAAGTCAAATTAATCTATATTTTATTCTATTCTAATACCAAAATATGATTATACCAAATATTAGAAAAGGAATGACATTCCATTCTGGTTTGGATTACCAAATAATGATCTGAAAAAATTTTACCAATCCATTTAAGGTAGAAAGGCATCCATGGTAGAAAAGGACTTTTCATTCTGCTTCTATTCCCGCGTACCAAACACGAGATAAATGTAAAGTTACCCTTTATGGCTGAAAGATCCCTAACAAACGTCATAGAATTGTGCAGTCAAGATACATCCCGGTAAAAAATACAAAGACTCAAGTTTTGAAAGAAAGAAAAATGGTTGGTTATTTCTCCAAGCAAGCACTATTTAACTTTCCACAGATTTTCTAGTAATCTAAACTGTTGCATTTAGAAAACTTTACAAAGAGACCAATGTGAAAGAATTGCTCTTTCTTTTAAAATATGCAATAGGGTCACCATATTGTTTCCTCTTCACGTCACGGAAAACCAACAAGATACAAACACAATTACCATTGGATCAGATGCCTAACATCTCCTTCCCATGCTGGACATCAGGGGCAATATCAACACAAAGTTACTTCTTTAAAAAACACAGACATCAATATATGAATGAGAACAAAATTCTTTCTTTAGAAATGGTGAGAGAAGTACAATATTTTGGGGAAAGACGTCCGTCTCTTTGTTTCGTTTTTTTGGTTTTGGCCAAGTCGGTTTGCCTGCCAGTCCTCAACTGGAAATTGAGAGAGTTCAAATTAAATAGAGTTTTCTGACGAACAACATGAGGTTACATATTTCTAAAATCTGATAACAAGTTCTTAACCATAGCACAGATCTATCGTAACAGGGAATCTAGTGAGGATAAAAAATACAAGTTGAATTTTTCCAACGAGTTCTATTTATCAAACCGTAAAACAGTTTTATTAAGGGTCTGTTTGGTACAGTGTAAAACATTTCCACTGAGAAACTGTTTTCCATGAAAAGCATTTTCCAAGAAAATAATAATTTTTTCCTATTTTCAGGTGTTTGGTTAACCACATATTTTTTTTTTCATAATGGTGTAAATAATTAGGCAAAAATCCATAGCAAAAATCCCTTCATATGAGTCTCTAGTAAACTGACCTTTTACCGATTTTAGTCTGCATCAAACCTTCTTCCTCTCCTCCCCCAACCATCCCCCAAACCACCGCTCACGCACTAGAGTCGACACCATCACCACAACAGCCATATTACCCATACTAAAGGACAAGGAACAAACCTCATAAGCAATTATAGTACCTTCTCAAGCAAACATGTTACAAAACCTGAGAATTTTTAAAGAAGCCATGCCGAGACAGTGCTTTGCTCCAATGATCTCCCTCAATTTTGTGCCTTGTGTTTAGTGGGTGTAGATCTGCGTTGATACTAGACAAGAGGATGGAAGAGCGAGGGAGAGGTTGGATTTACTGTTAGTGACAAAGCCACTCATCCTTCTCTCTTCGTAGGTCAAAGATGCTTCTAATTTACCGTTGAAGCTGCCGGTAAATTTTGCCGATCCCCAATCTCATGGCTCATATGATTTAAACATTTTGTAACTTCTTTGTTGGCAGATAGATGTTTTAGGGAGGATTGTGACGCGCGTGCTTTTAGGAAAACAACTTCGTTAACTCTTTTAAGGAAGTTATTTTACATTGAATTAGGGAAAATATTTTCTGAAAAATATTTTCATTTCAAACAAACACACCCTACGTCATTCAACTATTTCTCAATGGTTAATTTTTTTATTGGCATCAATCAAAGAATTGAAGTAACGCAGTTTAAACCAAAATTTTATCTAATTTTACAAACTCCATAAAGAACTTTGTGAAACAAATTTAAGCCAATAAATCACGGGCATAATAAAGATTTGGCAACTTATATATTCCTTATACAGTATCATGTCAATTTGATTTGATGTAGTATTCATATTTATGCTAATTACGTATGATTTAACTAAACAAAATTTGTTTAATGTTTGGGTGAATTTGTTTTAGATGAACATTTTGGTAATTTTTTAAAGTTCTTTCGTTCAAGAGATCTTCTAAAATTTTATAATCAAATAAAAAAATATAATTTTAAAGTCAGAAGAAACATTTCGAATCGTTAGTCCTATAATTTGCCTTTGTATATTGGTCTTGTTTTTATATAACTGCCATGTGTATTTTTTTAAAAAAATTAAAATTTTTTTTAAGAGGATCAATAGAGTGGAACTCCACCTACCCCACTACAAGCTGCCATGTGTATTTATTTATATATACATTTACCAAAATCACTTACAAAGTCCTATAAATTTCTCAAAACACTATGAATTAGCGCACGTGTTAATTGTATAAAGGTGGACATGCCAAACACTGATTAGTTGCAGGATACACAATTTGAAACGCAAAAGAAAGCCTCATTTTTCATTCAAGTGGATCGCAAAGCCCACCAAATATTTACAAATCTATCATGCGAAGCTACCATACACCAAAATTTTTTGAACGGCTTCTAAAGAATCTTGACTACATACAAATTCAAGCCCATTTTTTTTTTTTTAAATCAACTCAAGCCTAATTTAGTCAATGCGTCGGCACAATTATTATCAATTTATCACAGTTATTTGATTAATGTCTCTATTATTATTTTTTTTTTTGTCAAAAGTCAACATATGTATTGATCATTGTAGAGTTATGTACAACAAAAGAAAGGGGACAACTGGCCCCAATTACAGTTCAGGATCATGGATCCATTGAGGGAACGAATTTTCCCACAAGACATGGTCCTTAAGTTGCATTGCAAATTTCGCAATCTTACTAGCTAAGAGATTGTTCTCTACACTCGTCTGTTGAAAAGAACAAAGGTGAAACATCGAACTGAAGTCCAAAATATTTTCTATAATGGTCCCACTTTTTGCATCCTTTGCATCTCTCTGGATTAACTGCTGCATTATTCTCTGGATTAATGTCTCTGTTAGTTGAACTGCTTTTCGGCCAGTATATTTTTAAAGTTGGTCGCACTACATATAACTGGGTTTAATTTTTACGGCCCAAGCGAAACCCATTCACTGGGCCATTAATCCAAAAACCATTTTTTTCCCGCTCGAAACTCGAAACAAAATTCAAAAGAATTAACCGATCAAAATACCCACACACTAATCACACAAAAAAACACGCACTACGATTATCCAATTTTCTCCACAATGCCGCCACCAGCCACCGACGACGGCGAATTGCGTCACCACCACAAGTTACTGAAGGAGAAGATCGCTAGGGTTTTGGACGAGACCAGAACTTCCAACGCCACTCATATTCGAAAGCTCAAAGAACTCTCGACTCTATTCCGGTCATCGTCATCGTCGAAATCGGAGCAATTCTTCGCGGCTTTTTCCGAAGCCCTAACTCCTCTCTTTGACTTCAGTCGCCGGAATGCCTCTGCCGAGCGAATTATCAAGTTCGTCGCTGCTATCGCCACTTTCCGATCTGATAAAAATAATATCAGTTCGTCGGAAATTGACGATTTTCTGGAGCTGTTTTTGAGGTTTTTGCTTGTGGCTTCTACTGCGGCTAATAAGACTGCTAGAATTCGGGCTTGCAGGATCATTTCTGAGGTATTATAATTTTTTTAATCAAATTTCGAGATTAAACTGAATTATGGCAGAGTTTAACTTTAAATTATGTGAGAAATTTCACCTTGTATAGATTATAATGCGACTGCCTGATGACACGGAAGTTGGCAATGAGCTCTGGGATTAGGTAATAGAGTATATGAAGTTGCGAGTAAATGAGAAGGTCCCAGCTGTGCGTACATTTGCTGTTAGGGCTCTTTCGCGCTTTTTGAATGATTCAGAGAATAGTGATGTTCTTGAACTATTCCTTGATAAACTGCCTTCAGAAGAAAATTCGGTAATTCTTCTATTCCCAATCATATTATGCATGTGGTGATTTTTCTTGTATCAAAATTTTTTTTCCTGAATGTGCGTGTATTTTTACGACCTATCTTGCGTTGGTGCAAGATAGTGACGGTGAAATCACTCCCTAATAAATCCAAGGAGATAATTATGATGTTTTTAAGGAGCCAACGGGAATCCTGGCCACTTTGTGACAGGCTTAGATATGTTAACATATATAGAAAGCAGCCGGATTACTGTAAAAAATTTTGTCCAATATATTGCTTCATTTAGTGAACTTCATATATTTTTATGTACTGAACATAGTTCCATATCAATGCTTCGAATTCCTGAATTGCACGTGGATGCAGGATGTTCGTAAAGCAATTCTGTTATCTTTGCCCCCTTCAAATGCAACTTTAGCTGCAATTATAGATTGTACATTGGATGTTAGTGAATCGGTACGCAAGTCAGTTTATTGTGTCCTTGCAAGTAAATTTCCTCCGCAGAGTCTCAGGTAATTTCTAGTCTCAGGCTTACCAATGCTGTCTGTCTTTTCCTTTATCCCCTTTCAGTTATTTCTTTAGAGCGGCAACTTGGTTAGTTGTTCATGTCTCCTGAGATGGTTAAGCAAAATCTACCATTAATATGTCAAATCAATATGTATTTATGTTTTTGACCTTCCATGGATTTGGAAATGTCCAAACATAACAATGAGATCTTATTGTTAATAATCATGAGTGATACTAGGGAAGCCAGTCATGCAAACAACTACTGCAGTTGGCTAACTTTTCATTTTAGCCCGTCCTTCTAAGTGATTTTCAAGTAGAAGCTGGTAACATACATCAAGGTTAACATATTCTTTTGAATATGGATGAAGCATAGATTCCCTGAGATAATGTAACTTTGTTCTATATACAGCTTTGACATTTAGCTAGACTAATTATAACATTTTCATGCTGAATGTACTCTATTTCATGCACATTTTTTTTTGGTAGTATCAAGCTCAGGACAATGATCCTCCAGAGGGGACTTTCTGATCGCTCTACAGCTGTGGAGAAGGAATGCTTTAATTTGTTGAAAGATGAATGGCTTCCAAAGTTTTGCAATGGAGACCCTGTGGAACTTCTTAAATTTCTTGATGTCGAAACCTATGAAGCGGTTGGAGAGTCTGTTATGGCAGGGCTGGTGAAGTTAGAAGACGTTCAGAGCCTTCAGTCAGTTCTCGAGTTCAAATGGCAAGATAACTGAAGGTTGGCATACAACATATTGCTTAATTGCATTTAAGTTTAGCCAAATTTAAAAATTTCGTTTTCTGTGCAATGTGTTCTTTTCAATCTTGTGTACATGGAGCAGTAAACTAATGAAAATCTCAACAACGCACAAGCAAGTGCATTTGGTTACAACTCATAGACTCAGTCTATACATCCTTATAAATGTAACGCAAATATCTTTGAGCTATCATGGATTATGTTGTTTATGTTGATAAAGACATTCATTTGATGAAGACATAGTTTGTCTTGTAGAGTATTCTGCCGCTAACTGAGCCCAGTCTGGTAAAGTTCATTTTTTACTCTTTTCCTGCACCATAAGAGCCATATGCAATGGTTTTGCCCTTTGAAGTAGTTTCAACTGCATTTCTGCATTATTGTTTTCCAACTTGTATAGGTGGTTTTTTTCCCTCCTCCTGTTTATTTTATTTTATTTGCAATAGCCTCGTGTTATTTCAATTAATTTTCACCATGTTTAAGAGCAATTACATGCAAAAACTAGTCTTCTTAATTCAGAGTACAATGAGATATAGATCTGTATCTTTTGATATGCTTATAATATATTGTACTTCTAACACCTTCAGGTGCAGGTGGACTTGTTACTCTCATGAAACCAATTGAATTTGGATATGAATGAAAATTTAAGAGAAGCCAAATGCATGTTTAATTCAATGTTGTTGAACTTTAGTTTCTAAAGTACTTCAATATTTTATTATTCTGATTTAAGCAATATTCAGTGTATAATCTAGCAGTTAATATGTTGATCTTTACATTGAAATTAGGGCCTTCCAACAATAACATTCAACTAATGGAACCTGAAGTTGCTCTTTATTGGAGAACTGTCTGTAAGCATATACAGATGGAAGCACAAGTAAGTGATCTGCTTTCTGCTTGTTGATTCTGATCCAGTAAGCTTTTAATTGCTACAATAACTTTTTGTTGTTCTTTTAAAAAGTTAGGAAATGTCTTTTTACAGGTTGATAATACATGCCTAAATTAAAAAACCTTGTACTACCTCATTGTCTAAATTAATTCCGATATGATTTGGAACCGTTTTTGCACCTTATGACACATATATTTTACTGTCAAAATCAGCTTCAGCACATAAGTTATCGTGATGTTCTCTAGAAAGAATATGCTTTCAAAGGTTTTAACAAGATGTGAGTTCTTAAATGAATGAAGGAACAAGTAGAGCTCAAGGTGAAGACCTGTTTGTGGTTCTCTCGTTACTTCTGTCTGCCTCACTTGGGTTGTACATTTTTTGAGCCCAGCGGAAGATCAGCTTGATAAAATTTATATGCCATATTTGTGCGCTTCTCTTATGTTTATACCCACTATATTAGCTATTTTGGTGATCCTTCTGGCTCTAATATCTATAGTCAGATGCTCTCACTGGTGCTAGAATGAAGCCACGGGAGGTCTATACTCATTTTAGAATTTTTTTCCTTATTCTTTAGGCTTCATATTTGAACTCTTACTAGATTACTTAATTAAATAACTTGTTCCAATCCTGTCTTCTTCGAGTTTTTAGCTCAAGATCTCTGGGTTTGGTTCTTCATCTCATACCTGTTTACGTACAAATTTTTTTTTTTTTTTTTCTGTGAAGTTAATTAGCTGTAGATGTTGATGTAAATGTCCTTAAACACATCAGAGGCTCATAGTATAAATTTCACCCATCTAAGGGCTTTTAAATTTTATTTAAAATTTTTGCTAATATAATATATTATTCTTTTTATTATATATGAAATGATTTATGAATTTAGGGTTTGGAAGTTATTAAGTTACTAATGTATAATTGGTTTTGGGCAAATAGATTTGGGTGTCTCGCTAGGGAATATTTATGTATTTTGCCTCTAAAATCTGGTTACTTGTGGTGGTGGTGACTGATGAAAATGGAATAGCGTGATATGGTGATGGTTGTGGTTGTTGTTCAAGTTGTAAAAAGAAGAGGATTTTTTTATTTTTAGTTTCTTGATCAGTTGGCAGTGGTGTATTAATGTTGGTCGGATTGTTTTATGGTTGTTAGTGGAGAAGTTTATTAAGTTGGTGGCCGTGGTTCAAGTGGTAAAGAAAATGATATGTTTTTTTTTTTTTTGGTTTTTAGATTAAGAAGGGCAAATTTGGAATTTCATTTGAAACTTATGTCGACAAAGGAGGTCTTGTTACTAAAATAGTAACTGCAAGGGAGGTGTGTGTAATTTTTAAAAATTGAGGGGTGTCAAGTGAAATTGTCAGAAACCTTAGGGGAGGTTTCTGTAATTATCCCTTGTTATAATTCAAAAACATCCCCTCAAGTTTTAAAAAATACATTTACAATCCCTATGTTTATATTTTTATAACAAAACAAACCCATTTCAATAATGCATTTTAAAAGCACTAACCAAATATTCTAAAATACCTTTAATTGTTTTTCAAAACAAGCAATAAGTTAAAAAAGTAAAAGGACCCTTAAATCCAAAGTTTTCTACCCTTCTAATTAGGTCTCCCAAGAGTTTTTTTTTATTAAATTGGTCATTTCTTTTTCACTAATATATTTGTTTGTAATATTTTGATAGATAAAGTAGATTTATTTAGATTAATTAGATAATTGAATTTTAAATAATATAATCTAGTGGAGATGAAAATTTGGTATAAAAGTACAAGTTCTTTTGACATTTTTATGACTAATTAATTAATTTTTTAAAATCAATTAAAAATATTTTAGGGTGTTTAGTTGATGTTCTTAAATTACATTATCAACATTAGTTTGTTTTAACAATTATGACAAACCTCAGAGGAAAGCATGTGAAATTATTCTTTATAGCATCAAGCTAAGCCCAGGAGTTATTTTATTTTATGGGTACTTAATTAAGAAAATTCTAAACTTCACTGAATTCGTATGTCCGAAAAGTTACCAACAACCACTCACAGCGTGAAAGGTAGTTTAAGAACTCTTAAAAGAAGAGGTGCAAGGGAATATGCTTGGCTATTCACCCAACCAAAATGCGGAAAGAAATTGAAGAATATCAATGTAAAGAAAAAAAATTAAATACAAAAATAATATAAGAGCACTGCACAGCATAGTAGACCTCAATGAATTTTTGTTTTTTTTTTAGGGAAAAACTAATACTTCGGATTTTTTGGCTTCCACCATTTATCAAGCCTCAGTTGGCACTTATATTTTTATTACATGGATGTTCTCTGTCATAGTGAACTAAGGAAAAAAATTTAAATAGATTGCAATAGATTATTTGGATTGTACTTTCTTTAATTTGATTATTGTTTATAACTTTGAAATAATGAAGAACAGTTGAATTGCAAAATATGTAGAATGATATTTGCTAGAATTTTAATTTATTAGTGTTTATTATTTTAATGGCTAGAGTTGCTGATAGGTTGTGGGAGGAACTAGCTTGTAAATTAACTACTTAATGCCGACGATGGCATGTTCTAAGAGAGATTTGCTAATGCATAGCGTGAATATTGCACCTACTGTCTAACAATGGATCTGTTGTTGACAGATTTATCTTAAAATAATATCTAAAAGTATTTCATAAATATGTTTTTAATTACATTTTTATAAATATGTTTAATTACATTTTATGTTATATACATTACATTTTAAATAGCACAATTAGCATTAATTTTTAAGAAATATTTTAAAAAAAACGCTACTTAAATGAACTTAATGTTTATATAAAAATGGGTTACTATGACATGGTGCTCCAAAATCGTGGCTGTCGGGACGGTCATTGTGGGGTAGAGTTGTCCGGACTCGAGAAGTAAAAGTCACCGATTTCAAATGCTTGACACGGACCGATAAATTCATATACTTTCCATATTCTCTCTTCACGTTTTGAAATTTTTACTTACACCCTAGAGATTTCTATTGCATAATAAAACACACCCATAAACTACATTATTTCAAACATGTCCTTAGTTGATTAATGAAAATATATTTTTTCAATTAATACTTTATTTGAATGTTAAAAATTAAAATGTATAGTATACAAAAAGTACACTCGTAAAAATTAGTATATTTTTTTTGTGGAAAAGGCACTTATATTATTCAAATTTAAATAATATTTTGATAAAATTTATCCAAAATTGCTACTCTTTGTGAATTAATTCTTTTGTATTTTGTGTTAAATATTAAAATTATTTTATATAAAAAGTGCACTTATAAAAATTAAACTTGTATTTTATACTAGAAAAACATATTTAATTATTCAAATACGAACAATATTTTAATTGAATAATTTTAGACTTAATTTGATGTTGTTGCAATGTTTTGTGGATTTTATCTAAGTATAAAAAAAATTGAAAGCTTTAAATTGATTATTTTATTTTCTTTTTTAGGTATTAGCAAGAGTTTATTTAGTAAACAAAATAAAAAATTTATTTATGAAAAAAGAAGAGTGAGAAGTGAAAATTGGGGAGAATTTTCTACAAGTAGTTTGTGTTTTTTATTATTTTATTAACTAAAAAGGGGCATTTTTTTTGAATAATATAGGTCATGGGTGTGTTTTGTTATTAAATAAAAATTTCAGGGAATACAAGTAAAATTTGTAAAACACGAGGGAAGGTATGTGAAATTATGAGAAACATCAAGGATGCATCTAGAATTAGGAAAGGTAGCTTATCCACTCCAATTGCCCGCACATACCAAGATTCAGTACCTTTCCATGTGTCATTATTGGAGAAGAGAATTGGCAATTCTTAAGGTCCATCTTATCCGAGGTGGAATCACTGACCAGGCCAATTGTTAATTGAACCTTTGGATATTTTGGACAAGAGATTGGTGAAAAGAGGGAATCAAGTATCAACTCAATTATTGGTCAAATAGAGCAATTTTTATTCTGAGGATTTTCGGTGGGAGTATTAGCAGGATTTGCACCAAAATTTATTTTTTTGGTCCCTGAGGATAAGGGACAATTTCAAGGGGACGGAGGGGACGAATTGTTATTAGCATAAAATTTGTATTAACTACAAACGATTCTATTGGACTTAATTGTCTTGTAATTGTTAGTAAACGATGTCGTTGAATTTAGTTGAAGAATAATTTAGCATAAAACAAAAAACTTAAAGTTTTGATTCATTTAAAGAATAATTTACCATAAAACAAAATTATCCACATTCAAGTTCAGAGAGACTTGGCTTTTGAAGAGCCAGATATTGAGGTTTTGAAGTTTGGCTTGAAGAACTTGCTACAGGATCACCTGTAAATTTCAACACCATAAATCAATAAGAATTTGGGCAAAACTTAAGATCAATTGAACATAAAAACATCTCTGAATAATTTGCTTCAGGATCACATTTAAATTTCAAAAACATAAATCAATAACATTTTAGGAGAAACTTAACACTTTGATTTCAACAACAATTCAAGAGAAAGTTAACATTTTGCTTTTGTAAATAAATAACAATTTAGGAGAAACTTAACATTTTGATTTTAACTCTCATTCAAAGATCAAATGAGCATAAAACATCTATGTGATTCATCCATGATTAAAGATCAAATGAGCATAAAACATCTATGTGATTCATCCATGATTAAATTAATTGAGAAGTTAAAAGTGAGATCACATCTTTATGATTGATCCACAATTAAATTAGTTGAGAAGTTAAAAGTGAGATCATCATGAACGTTCAAGTTCTTTTTCAATAGGTCCCATAGCTTCTGGATTTTTTTATTTTTATTTTTGTCCATAGTCAAGGTAAGATTTCCTGGAGCTCCTGGATGATCACTTGGATTCTCCCTTTTTTGTTTTGTTTGTTCCTTCTCTTTCTACTTCACTCCCTTGTTCTGTTTTGCATTAGTTTAACGTTTGTTTTTTGAATTACAAATTTGGTGGAGTTTGAATTGCAGTTTATATAGGAGTCTTTAGGCCGCGGTGACAGGATGTGTATATTTGCCCAGTCCCACGTCCAATTTCTATTTGATGATGAGTGAAACTTCATTTGAAGAGCAAACATTAACTAGTGCAAAATTTCCTGGTATTGTATTGTGGTGTTTGTCATTTGCCAATAGAAAGGGGGAAAAATGCATATCCATAGTAAAGTAATATATAGATATTTAGTTTTAATAAACATAACAAAACTTTTTAGATATTACAATACAAATGAAGTTAAGGTCTATAATGATTAATGCCATAAAAAAGTAATCCACGTACCCTTTCTACAGTAGAATTACATTTATTGTTTCTGTAAAAATGCATATGCATGGTAAAGTAATATATAGATATTTAGTTTTAACATGTAAAGAAATTATTTAATATAAAACTTAGAGATTTGATCAAATGTAAAGAAAAGATTAAATCAAATGTAAATAAAGATCTGATAAACATTATCTCGCTCGTAAATATTTTTATTGACTTACACATATAAAGAAATGATCAAATGAAAAGAAAATATTGGATGTTGTGGAAATTTTAATTTTTTTCTCGAGGTTCGCTATTTGGATATGGTGTGATAATTATAAATTATCATTCTTTTATTTTAGAAGTATCGATGATATCATCGTTAGATACAAAATTAAATTTAGATTTTTATTGAAAATATAATGATGTTGAATATCAATTCACGAACTTGTGAGTCAATTCAGGGTTCTAACACAACTAGTATTACATGAGCTAACTAGATTTTTAACATTTCCATCTTTTATGTATTTGTACATTTGTAATTTGTTTCTAGAGATTAAATTATTTTTTTATTAAGCTACTTAGGTGGATTGTAACAGTAATTAAAAAAAAAAACCTTTTAACTGGATGATTGCATAGACTTATAATCTTGGTTGAAGATTGTAAGTAGAAGATTTGAAACTCATGTTTAATTTTGCATAGCTATTAGACTTTATTTTTTTTTTTGAAATTATGAGTTCAAGTTATTTTTTTACTTTGAAATCATTTTTATGTATTATGTTTAAAAAAATCGAAAACTTTCAATTTGAAATTAGTGGTTTAATTCTCCTTTATATCCTCTGTCCCGAATACTTACTTTGTCTCCTCTATCCTACTTCTATACAACTGCCACATGTATTTATTTGTTTACATATTTACTAAAATAACCTGCAAAGTCTATAAATTTTTCAAAATCACGATGAATTAATATACATGACAGCCGTAGAAGAGCGAGACAGAGGGATTTTTGGGATAGAGGCGTACGCAAATAAATTTCGTGTCTACAAAATTAACAAACGAAAAAAATGCGAACAAATATATAAAATTTAATATGAAAATCAAATGTTACAATCTCTATGGATCCTTCGATTCTTTTCTTTAGATTCGAATTCGAGGGCCTGAGACTTGTTTTCGAATCGGTGTTGACTCTTTCAAATCTGGATATGGCGACTTGAAGAGAAATTTGACTTCTTCAGACTTGACTTCTTCAAACTTAGATGTCGATGATTTGAAGAATACTTGAACCCCACATGTAGTACATAGGAATGGCTTGAAATGGAAAGCCATTCCAACCGGAATATCTTTCCACCCAGAATGGGCTAGAAAAATTTGTTCCATTCCAAGTGTTTGGCAATTAAGTCATAATGGAATGTGTGTTTCCTTTCCAATGTTTGGTATAATCATATTAAGATTTCAAAATGGAATAAAATATATACTAATTTGACAAAAGTGCCCTGAATTCTTTATAAAGTGTATATATATGTGTGCGCGCGCTATGGTGTACATAAAAGAAATCGTAATATTTTTAATTTAACAATAATGATGTACTTATTATAAATAATTCAATTGTATTAATTATTTAATTTTTATAATATAAATAAATATTTTAATATTTTTTAGTAGTATAACTAGCAATGTAGGAATATTTGTAATAAAAAAAAACATATTCTCTATTAATATATTTTCGTGTGTACATTATTGATAGGCAGTTTTTGCATTTCAATTCATAAAATAGTTTCGATATAATAAATAAAAAGATTAATTTTTTCATTGAGTTTTCTTTTTTATTTTATTTATAAAGTTGGGTACTAATATAATGTTGGCCACCCTAAATGGTGCTTCAAGTGAGCCATTGTTTTTCATTTAATTATGACAATTTAAAATTATCATAGTTGATTGTTAAAATATATATATTATTTATAAAGTGTGTGTGTGTCTATATGTGTGTGTATATATATATATATTTGTAGATCATCAATCAACACATGTATGTAATTTAAAATATCAAGATCATTAAGAAAACATCGTTGACTTTTGTCAAGTGAATCAAGAAAATAAAATTTTGAATCAATAAGAACGTACCAAACAGGTTGAGATTGTTTTGTGCTTGCAAAATCTTCTATATCTACTGGTGAAGCGGAATTTGGAAGTAGCAAACAGAGAGAGAGAATAGAGAGGGGGAGGAATAGAAATGGTGATTAGTTTAGAAACAAGTAGATGAGAGTAAATTTACCATTGTTTAATATTTTTGTTTCCAGGATAAAGTGGGAAAGCCTTTCCCTTGGTTTTTGTGAGGAATGGCCTTTCTCAGAAAAAGGTGGAATGGGCATTCTTGGAGGAAAGGGCTATCCAACTTCAAAGACACATACCTAAACATGGAAATGGAACTGAAAGGGTTGAAAAGCCTTTTCCATTCCAGGTGATTCCCACGTACCAAACGTGAGGGAAGAGTTTGAAGATCTTCCTTCAAGACTTGAAGACCTCCTTGGTTGAGGACTCAGAAATTTCGCAGCATCAAGGCTTCAAGATGATATGAGTGTACGTCAGTCTTTTTTTTATTTTTTTGTCTTTGTCTATTCCTAGGGGTGACCCCCTATTTATATAGTGGTGGATGAGATAAAGAGGAAGACTTGTGATAACCTTTGTCTCCATCTTCAAATATTTGAAAGGTACATCTCTTATTCCTTTACCATTTAAAAAAGATGTATGATAGCATTATCTCTTCATCTTATTTTAAAGAGATTTACAATATAATCTCTTAACTATTATCGCTTTATTTATTAGAGATAAAAGAGATAAATAATTAAAATGTTATCTCTTTAATTTAAATAAAGAGATAAATAATGATTTTTTATAGACAAATGAATTAGATTTTAAAAATTTCATTGTCTACAAGAGGATTTGAAACGGTTTGATTTTATAAATAGGTTTGTTCATGTAAAAATGATCAACATGTCATAAATTATTTAACAAATTAAGCAAGTAGGGTTGTAACAAAATTTCATTAATAAACAGGTCATTACACAACATAATACAAAAGTCTAGTAGGTCATAGCACGACACGTTAATAAGAGAAAATTCTTAAATGGACTAGATCCACAACTTCACTTGTGGACCTTGTGGTTTAAAATAAAATAACATAAGCATTCTTATGTCATTTTACACCATGTTTTTACATCAACATGCATTACTTTGCTTACATGGCACTCTTTTAAATTATAAAGTCTACAAGTGAGGTTGTAGACCCGCTCCACTTAAGAATCTATCGTTAATAAGCATGTCATAACACAACACAACACGGCTCCAAAGTCTAGTTGGTCGGATTAGGATTGAGATTACGATAACGACACGACAATGATACAACTTGACATGTTGCCACTTCTAGCGACAAATATTGCTTCCTCAACCAGCCACCCCCAGATATAACACTATTGGCAAAAAAAATTCATTATCTTTAAAGTATTATTTAGTATCGTAAATGGTGAACCGACTAAAAGAAATTGTTAGATCATAATATTGGAGACTCATCATAGAAGGGAAAAAAAAGGTTGAAATGCATCACTAGTCTTTGAACCTTATTTAGTCCCCATGTAATTGTTGGAGTTTGGAAGTGATGAAACTGCATGTGGATAGAAATTATAAATTAGGCGTCATGCAAACCAAAAGTTGGAGGTGTCCTCAAACCCATAGTGCAAGTGAATGCCGTGAAGACTAAGCCTATAACATTCATGCTTCCTAGGTCTCCAAACTTGGAAAAGAAGGCAATACAAAAACCAAAAACAATTTTATGTAAACCAAGAAGAATTTTCTATTGATAGAGCCTATCAAATAGAGGTTTGGCATTATGTGTTCGCTCGGAAGAGTGATAGACATCTAAATAGAGCTTGGGCTTTAAAAGCTTTATTAAATTCATCATGGATAAGTCATAAAGTTATTCGCAACTGAAACATTATTCGCGACTGAAACATGCTCTTACTTGGTATATGGCATTCGATTAGGAAGAAAAGTGGCATAATCAATACACATACATTAGAGAAGTACAAGTTAGTGACCGAAGAGTACGCTTAAAAATTTGGAAAAAATATCAAGAAGTAGTACGTAATCAAATCATCAAGCAAGCTTAATTTTTTCACAGCTAAAAAAATGGAGGAAAATATTAAAAATAGTGGACATAATCAACATAACCGAAAATACTTCACATTCAAATTCATAGATTGAGAGACCTGGATTTGAGGACCTGAATTTTGAGCTCGTGGAATGTGTTTTGAAGAATTTGCTCCAGGATCACCTTTAAAATTCAACAATATAAATCAATAAGAATTTAGACAAACTAACATCTTGATTTTAAAACGTATTTAAAGATTAATTGAAATTAAAATATCTATATCTTAGATTAGATTCATCTACGATTAAATTAATTGAGAAGTTGAGGGTGAGGTCATCTTGAACCTTCAAGTTCTTTCTCTGTAGCTTCTGAATTCTCCATCATGCAGTATTCTTTTTCTTTGTCTCCTTGTCCTCGTCCTCATTTTTCTCTTTCTCCTCATTCTTCTTTTCCTTCGTCTCCTCATTCTTCTCATTCTTTTCCTTCTTATCCGCCTTCTTCATCTTCTTCTTCATCCTGAATCTTCAAATCCTTCTCCATAGCTTCTGCAGCTCTTAGAGCTCATTGATTCTCCATCTCGTAGTGTTCTTCTCATTCTCCTTCTTTTCCTCCTCCTCCTCCTCATCCTTTTTCTTCTTCTCCCTCTCTTTCTCCTCGTTCTCCCGCTTCTTTTCATTCTCCTATTTCTCTTTCTCCTCCTCATCTCATTCTCCTCTTTCTTCTCATCCTTCTTTTGAATTACCAATTTTAGCAGCGTTTGAATTTACAGTTTATAAAATAGGATTCTTTGGGCCACAATAAAAGAATGTTATGTTGGCCGTTTGCTTTTTCTCCTCCTATTCTTCTTCTTCTCATCCTCATCATCATTCTTCTTTTCTATTTATCCTTCTTCTCCTGCTTCTCCTCCTCCGCCTCTTGCTTCTTCTCTTTCTCGTTCTCCTTTTTCTCCTCCTCTTTCCCTTCTCGTTCTCCTTCTCCTTCTTTTGAATTATAAATTTCAGTGGAGTTTGAATTCACAGTTTATATAAGAGGATTCTTTGGGTTACAATAACAGAATGTTATGTTAGCCCCGACCCATATTCAATTTCCTTTGATTTATTCGTGCTCTATCAACTTTAAACCAATGCACAAAAAAAAAAAAAAAAAAAATACTTTAAAAGTTTTATGATAGACCTACTTGTGTTAATTGAGTTTTATGAGTTGTGCTTTGGTAAGTCCAAACTCGACTCATTTAAAGAATAAAAATGTTGTAACTAAACTCAACATTGTAAAAACACAAATTTTAAACCACATATCAGATAATAATACAAATTGGGTTTTGGGCCGAGTTAGATTGGTCCAAACTCATTTTTACTCAATATTTTTTCATCTTTTTACATTAAAAATTAAGTAAAGGATTATTTTATGATAAGTCCAAGATATTCATTCAACACTTAAAAATATGATTTTTTAAATTAGAATAATTGTGCTTTTTAAATAAAAAATTGTGATAACTTAATTAGAGTAACTATGTTATCTTAAAGGTAAAAAATAATCTATTTTGTAATAGTATAGGATTTAGATATTGTGGTTTACATGGAATATTCTACACTTTTATATGTGTGTCTATATTACTAAAAAATACATAAATACAAACAGATATAAATGAAACACACACAAAAAAAAAAAAAAACAATATGAGATTGGAATATTAAAATTTACCAATTGAGTATTTTGTTAGTGTCGAGTTGAATATGGGCAAGCTTAAGGCCAACCAAGAATTGGTAGAGTTATATTAATGAAATATGAGGCTCACCCTAATTTTAAAGGGCTAGCTGAACTTTATTGACAGCCCTGGTTGGACCTAGGAAAGACTTCAATGGAAATCTGTCCATTTAGCTCCTACTTGTCATTGTCATGCAATACCCAATATCCAAAGTAGTTATAGATCTACCATAGCATATGCCACTAAAAAGCTTCTGCACAATTATTATCAATTTATCGCAGTTACTTGATCAATTTCTCCATTAGTTTTTTTTTTTTTTTTTTTTTTTTTGAAGAAAATGTCTCCATTAGTTGAACTGCTTTTGGGACACAAAATTTTTAAAGTTGGTCGCACTGCATATCATTGGGCTTAATTTCTATGGGCCAACCGAAACCTATTCAATGGGCCATTAATCCAAAAACAATTTTTTTTTTCCGCTCGAAACTCGAAATGAAATTCAAAAGAATTAACCGATTAAAATTCCTCCAACCCACACACTAATCACACAAAAAAAACACGCACTAAGATTATCCAATTTTCTCCACAATGCCGACACCAGCAACCGACGACGGCGAGTTGCGTCACCAGCACAAGTTACTGAAGGAGAAGATCGCTAGGGTTTTCGACGAGACCAGAACTTCCCACGCCACTCATATTCGAAAGCTCAAGGAACTCTCTACTCTATTCCGGTCATCGTCGGCGTCGAAGCCGGAGAAATTCTTCGCAGCTTTTTCCGAAGCGCTAACTCCTCTCTTTGACTTCAGTCGCCGGACTGCCTCTGCCTAACGAATTATCAAGTTCGTCGCCGCCTTCGCCACTTTCCGATCTGATAAAAATAATATCAGTTCGTCGGAAATTGACGATTTGCTGGAGCGGTTTTTGAGGTTTTTGCTTGTGGCTTCTACTGAAGCTAATAAGACCCTAGACTTCGGGCTTGCCAGATCATTTCTGAGGTATTATAATTTTTTAAATCTGACTTTGAGATTAAACTGAATTATGGCAGAGTTTAAGTTTATTTGAGAAATTTCACCTTACATAGATTATAATGCGACTGCGTGATGACACGGAAGTCGGGAATGAGCTCTGGGATGAGGTGATAGAGTATATGAAGTTGCGAGAAAATGATAAGGTCCCAGCTGTGCCTACATTTGCTGTTAGGGCTCTTTCTTTTTGAATGATTCAGAGAATAGTGATGTTCTTGAACTATTCCTTGATAAATTGCATTCAGAGCAAAATTCGGTAATTCTTCTATTACAGTACAGTTCAGATTATGCATTTGGTGATTTTTCGTTTATCAAAATGTTCTTTTCTTGAATGTTCTGTATTTTTTATGACCTATCTTGCGTTGGTGCAAGATGGTGACGGTGAAATCACTCCCTAATAAATCCAAGAAGATAATTATGATGTTTTCAGGAGCCAACGGGAATCCTGGCCACTTTGAGACAGGCTGAAGTATGTTAATATATATAGAAAGCAGCCAGATTATTGTAAAAAAATTTGTCGAATATATTGCTTCATTTAGCTAAAAGCTATTTTTATGAAAGGTCTAATATATTCTTTCAACACAAAAAAAAAAAAAAGATTATAAATAGAATAATTATGCTATTTAAAAAAAATTGTGATTGTATGATTGTGTTATTTTAGAAGAAAAAATAATCTTTTTTGGAGAAATAGAATATGATATGAGTATTGTTCTAAAGTGTTGGATAAAGAGTCAAAATGATTGATTCCTAGGACCATCCAGTTTGATGATGAGTGAAACTTCATTTGAAGATCAAACGTTAACTAGTACAACATTTCCTGGTATTGTACTGTGCTGTTTGTTATTTGCCAATAGAAAGGGGGAAAAAAAGCATTGGCGTTGATATTGTTTTGATTTGAGTTTTTATGTTAGATGTTTACACATTCGCCCTTCTTCTCTTTCAATATGGAGAAATGGATTTTTACATGGTTCTATCAAAGTCTTTATATCTTTTTAGTTTTTCCATTTTTTACGAGGCACAAAGAAAAGAGCACAAGAATTACATCAGTAGGATACGAAGTTACACAAGGTTAAAACGTGGAATCAAGGCTATGTGGACAACGTAGTACAAGATTAAAGCCTCAAGGGGATATATGTATCCGAGCTTACTTCACAATAATCCATTTGGTGGAAGACCGGAGAAAAACTGTAAAACAAATGAAAGAGACTATGATGAATGCAATCAAGAGTTGTTCTTGGACAGCGCACCCCTCTAGGTATGTGTATCGCGAAAATTAGTACTACCAAATTTTCCGTCAGCGCCTACTATAAAATCTCGGACCAAGTTGTGACCTCAGCTGCATGGGTGCATGGACGACTAGCACAAACTTTCTCAGACCAAATTAATAAAACCTAAATACTTCTATTGGAACTGATAATAAGTTTTTTTTCATGATACTGCTTCAAATTCCAAGGGCGTTTAAATTGTTTGGGGATCATCACTCTTGTAGAGGTAGCTCTTTTTTTTTTTTTTTTTGAAAATTAATGTTTTGTTACAAAATTTATCAAAATATTCATAACAAAATGTGAGTCTCCTAATTTTTGTCACACACAATTTGGAGTTGAGTCTCAATACTGTCTCATTTCCAAATACCCCTAGCTGCCAGGCCGAGGTTTGAACCCGACCTTCGGCAGGCGGAATACTTAGCTCATTGAAGCAAGCACAAATTGCAAAAGGAAGAATTTTTCATTCTTTTTTCCTATCCTTGATGCTGCTGATATGTTGTTCAACAAATTGCAAAAGGAAGAATTTTACTTTTTTTTTTTTCCAATCCTTGATGCTGTTGACGCATAGTTCAATGAGTTGTCTGATTTGCCTGGCAGAAAAATGGCAATATGTCTGTTTTTCTTTTCTTTTTTTTTGGGTCAAAAGTATATTGGTTGTAAAATAAGTACAATACTTCACAAAAATGGTAATTTTTCAGATTTGCCTGGTACAAGGCCATTTGTCTGGTTAGCCCAGCGAAGAACCGCGGAGACTAGTTGGATTCCTTCATATTCGACTTGAATTAGCTTTGAGTTGTTTGTTTCAAACCCATATATGGTACAAAAATAAGGGAGAGAAATGAAATGTTGAATAAGTTTAGGATTCCAATGGCATGCGGACAAAACTAAAACAAGCAGGCGAGGTTGATACTCTTGCAAAATCTGGCAGACATAAAAAATAGACGATACACACTCGGGAGAGAGAGAGAGAGAGAGAGAGAGAGTTTCAGAATCACCTTTGACCTCTTGAGGGATCGCAAGGACAAACTATACTCAGAACTCATGTTTCCTTTATAAAATTCTCCTACACGCTTTAGATGGCAATATCCACAAGGGGGAATGGATGTACCTCTAAATTTCGGTCGAATGTTTTACTTGGTCAAAGGTGCAAGCAAAAGTTTGAGACCCTGATTTCAAATATCAAATAAAACATGCACAGGTCCTACGATCCAATCATCCCTAATAATTGCATTCATCCTCAAATTTTAGAAAACATCATTCTTAAGCCCTGCTCAAACCGTAAACTGGACATGTTTCACTTAAGGTCAGCAAAATTACACAAATAACTTGTGACGTTTCTGTGTTCCGTTCTCAATGCAAATTACACAAAATAACTTATGGCCTCTCTGTTCCCTTCCGAATGAGCTTGCATAGATATTTATAAAAGAAAGCAGTGCAATGACGGCTAGTAGTAGCAGCGCTCCATGTTGTTGAGTACAGGATAGTAAGCCCGGTAAAAACTTCACCGCTTTGTGTACGGACAAGAAAAATGCACGGTGCACATCCACATCATCATCATAATCTGGCAAATGTGCTGGCATTAAAGCTGGGACTCCACAATGAGGCAAGTATTCTGCTTCAGAAGCCACGTTTTCAAGCAATCTACATGAAACTCGTGTTCGCAATAATACAGAACGCCAACCTTGTCATGGTTCTCATACCCAGCCTGCCAGATTTCCAATGCCCGAATTAAATAATACACAATCAAAAAGCAGCAGATACTAAAGCAGCAGCTTAAATTAGTTACTTTACCAAGCAGATACTGCAACCTTGTTCACGGCAATCCAAGGCAGACGATGCCTCCAAGTCATTGGTAGCCGTAGATAGAACACAATCTCTGGTAACCAATCGCTTCATGATAGTTTCCTCTGACAAAGCTGCTTTTTCTTTCTGAACTTCTCTCTCATGTCCTTTCCACCTTTCCTGTCACATGCATACCACATTAGACTAATTGTATTATGCGACCCTAACAACAGACCCCTTTTGAGGAGGATCCAACACAATTATTCAAAGGCATTTCATTACCATAGGATCACATGAGAAGGGCTGAGCAGGAAGTATATAAGAAGTACGAAAAGATTCATCTGCCGTGTACTGTAATGAAAGAAAGATATAAGAAGGAAAGAAAAACCACATAACATTCGAAACCGTCAATCTCATAAATCATCTCCACTTAAAGTAATGACCAATCGAGTAGAAGGGAGAAAAAACTGAAGGCTGGATGGAAACTAACTCCCGACCCTAATTCAATATTTTTTGTCACAAGCTTCTTAGAAGATGTAAACTAACTCTTGCCCTAATTCAGTATTTTTTTCTCACAAGCTTCTTCCAATATAGATGATCACGAACAATTCCACAGTTCATGTTTACCAGTGAGGAAATAGCATTGTCTCTATTTCAACGCCATTGGTAATCTGAACCTTCCACCGAGTTTTGCAACTCCAAAGAATGACATTCATTTGTAGATTACCTGAAATACACCTATAGTAGTTTCCAATTATCTCCTCAAATGTAACTACCAAGAAACAGCAACATGCTTCCATGAATCAATCAAAACTTGCAGGACGTGCACTTTGGACTAGGAAGACCGACCCGAATTAGTTTTCTGAACATAAGAGTCTTGATCAACCACAGAGCCAGTATCAACCTCAGAACCGTCATGCAGTATCACATTGTGTGAACCACTTATCACTGAATTTGAAGTTCTTGAACTATAATTGACATCAAAGTTACTGGTCACAACTCCATTCATCCATTGAACGAACTCTTACCAAAACTGTGCATCTGATTGATCATGTTGAGATTGCTTGTTTCATTGTTGGATTCAATATCACCAGCTGAATTCCCTAAAAATTTTAAAAATATATAAAGATTACATTACATCATGAAGAATGATGGGTTGGTTATTGTCATGACAAGAGTAATTTTGCCCAATGAAAATCTGTAAAAGAATGCCCAAACATAAAATATGGAAACAGTAATTTTTCACAAAGGACTGCAGCTACAAAAACAAATTCTTCTCACAGCATCTCGAATATGAAATCTCACTCCAGACCAAACAAAAATACACCCACTAAGAGGTATTAAGTCGTATTCATGAGATGAAAACATAGAAAAGTAGGGGAAAAAAATGCACAATGGCCTTCAAGTAAAAGTTAACACAAGAAACAATCATTCACTAAGCAAAAATAGAAATAAAATAGAGAGAAAGGAGAATAAAGATCCACAGCAAGGAACAAGAGGCAGATATTAATAAAATTACTCTATCCTACATGTCGTCATCAAATTGTTAGCTCCACATCATCAATAACCAACAAGATACAAACATAATATTATTTTATCAGAACCTAATGTGTCATTTCCAAGCTGCACATTGAGACTACACGAAGAAAAATCTACTTTTGTTTAATCAGCTAAGACATAAACTCCTAAAGGCAAAATCACTTCTTTATTTGTGAATAGCAAAAGAATTATTTACTTGATCTCGGAAACAAGATAATCACCTCATCAGAGATATAAACCCCATGGAAAACCAAATATAAGATCCAGTTGTCCCAAACTTCCTCTATTGCATAATCTTTAACCAAAAGAAAAATTTTGCACAATTCCTTTTGACCAACTATTACGAGCAATTGATCCAATGTATGAATAGCATATAGTCAAATGTTCACTCTTGACCTATGCTGATGGAGGAAACAGAAACCAAATGAAAACTTAAAAACTAAAAGTAAATTTTTCTTAACTACCATTGTGCCAAAAGACTTATATTACTCGATGCAAATATTTGCAATCCAATTTTATGCTTCATTTACGTGATTTCCAACAAATATGCATTATAAAGACATCATTCCTTAGGTCTTAAATTGTTTTAGCTTCAAACATTCATTTTTTATTACAATGTTTCACAATACCCGAGCAATTAATAATTTGATGGGCATGCTTCAATCAATAATTTCTGCAACCCAACTAACTGAGAAAAAAATTATCTTAGATGAACAAACACAATACAGAGCAGAGCAAGGCAACAGGTCAATGAGTAAACAGCATGACATGTGATCACTAGCCCAACGACAATATAAACTTCACTTACAAAGAAACATCTACCCAAGTGTGTGTGTGTTTGTTTGTGAGAGAGTGTGTGTTTGTGTATGTGTGTATGTGAGAGAGAGAGAGAAGCATGTTTAAGTTAGAAGATTTGAGAAAAAAAATTCCAAAACACAAAAATGTTAAATGATGTAGATGAGGGATCTGAACGCCTTTTCAATCATCAACATTATGCAAAAATTTGATGAGACCTCATGTATGCAGCTGCAGAACCTTGATGCATGATCTAATAATTAAATCAAGCAAACCGACCGTGTACAACCTGAAAGATTGGCCTCAAATCCTCCAGGCTTCTAGAAGTAACCTAGACTTCTCAAATGAACATCCACTCTAGAAACTATTTGTACAAAAGCAGAAAGTCAAAGCAACACATTTACTTGGCACTCAAATTAACCTCCTGATATTAAACTGCGGATATTTTATCATCGTCAAGCCAGAATGCAGGTAGCAAACTTCCTATTTTATCATTGTCAAGGCAGAATGTAGGTACCACACTTCCCGTTCTCAAAACTATAAAGATTGATCATTAACCTTAGAGTACCAGCTATTTTGGAGTAGAAAAACATAATAAGAAGAAGATCTATGTTATTCCCTATTGGTGTCTTTAAACCAACTATATGACTGCAGTAAGCAAAAGGAAGCATATTAATTAGCAATAATATGATTAAAGCACGAATTTCAACAATGGAAGTAGGAGTTTGGAAAGCGACCTGTAGCAGATTGATCTAATATTTGAGGGATCGAATAGATGTCAATTTCATCATCATCAGCTGCTAATCTCATCCTCTTTGAACATCTAAAAAGGCCAGCAAACTCACGCTGCAAAGAAGCAGCATCCTGGAGATCAATGAACTCTGCAGTTGAGAGTGTGTTTGTGTGTGTGTGTTTGTGAGAGGGTGTGTGTAAGAGAGAGAGAGAGAGAGAGAGAGGGAGAGAGAGAGAGAGAGAGGGAGAGAGAGAGAGAGAGGGAGAGAGAGAGAGAAGGATGTCTAAATTAGAAGATTTGAGAAAAAAATTCCAAAACACAAAAATGTTAAATGACGTAGATGAGGGATCTGAACGCCTTTTCAATCATCAATGTTATGCAAAAATTTGATGACACCTCATGTATGCTGCTACAGAGCCTTGATGCATGATCTAATAATTAAATCAAGCAAACCGACCTAGTACAAGCTCAAAGATTGGCCTCAAATCCTCCAGGTTTCTAGAAGTAACCTAGACTTCTCAAACGAACATCCACTCTAGAAACTAATTGTACAAAAGCAGAAAGTCAAAGCAACACATTTACTTGGCACTCAAATTAACCTCCTGATATTAAACTGCGGATATTTTATCATTGTCAAGCCAGAATGCAGGTAGCACACTTCCTATTTTATCATTGTCCAGTTAGAACGTAGGTACCACACTTCCCGTTCTCTAAACTATAAAAATTGATCATTAACCTTAGAGTACCAGCTATTTTGGAGTAGAAAAACATAATAAGAAGATCTGTGCGATTCCCTATTGGTGTCTTTAAACCTACTACACGACTGCAGTAAGCAAAAGGAAGTACATTAATTAGCAATAATATGATTAAAGCACAAGTTTCAACAATGGAAGTAGGAGTTTGGAAAGTGACCTGTAGAAGATTGATCTATTACTTGAGGGATCGAATGGATGTCAATTTCATTATCGTCAGCTGCTAATCTCATCCTCTTTGAATATCTAAAAAGGCCAGCAAACTCACGCTGCAAAGAAGCAGCATCCTGGAGATCAATGAACTCTGCAGTTGAGTGTGTGTGTGTGTGTGTGTGTGAGAGAGAGAGAGAGAGAGAGATGTTTAAATTAGAAGATTTGAGAAAAAAATTCCAAAACACAAAGATGTTAAAAGACTAGATGAGGGATCTGAACGCCTTTTCAATCGTCAACATTATGCAAAAATTTGATGAGACCTCATGTATGCTGCTATAGAACATTGATGCATGATCTAATAATTAAATCAAGCAACCCGACCTTGTTAAGCTGAAAAATTGGCCTCAAATCCTCTAGGTTTCTAGAAGTAACCTAGACTTCTCAAATGAACATCAACTCTGGAAACTAATTGTACAAAAGCAGAAAGTCAAAGCAACACATTTACTTGGCACTCAAATTAACCTCCTGATATTAACCTGCGGATATTTTATCATTGTCAAGCCAGAATACAGGTAGCACACTTTCTATTTTATTATTGTCAAGTTAGAACGTCCCACACTTCCTGTTCTCTACACTATAAAAATTGATCATTAACCTTAGAGTACCAGCTATTTTGGAATTGAAAAACATAATAAGAAAAAGATCTGTGCTATTTGTTATTGGTGTCTTTAAACAAACTATATGACTGCAGTAAGCAAAAGGAAGCATATTAATTAGCAATAATATGATTAAAGCACGAGTTTCAACGATGGAAGTAGGAGTTTGGAAAGAGACCTGTAGCAGATTGATCTAATACTTGAGGGATCGAATAGATGTCAATTTCATTATCATCAGCTGCTAATCTCATCCTCTTTGAACATCTAAAAAGGCCAGCAAACTCACGCTGCAAAGAAGCAGCATCCTGGAGATCGACGAACTCTGCAGTTGAGTTGTTTCCTGCAGTAGCAGTACTGCCACCACCAACTTCTTCAGAGTTGTTTGTCACAACTTCCAACTGCTCATTAGCGGCAGCAGCATCACCTATGCAAAATTGATAAACACTGGTATATTTATGCCCACTCGTGCATGCAAAATGCTAAACCAATTAGTAGCAATCTTCAGAAAAAAAATCCAGCCAAGTCAATCAGAAGATGGAATATTTACCCATGTTTTTCTCCATATCAAAGTAGGGTTAAAAACTAATAGTTTTGATCAGAGGATCCCTTCTTCAGCACTGCAATATCTCACAATTAGGATCAATTATTTGTCTTCCACCAATATGAATACCCCAAGAATCTGGGAAAAGGTGTCAACCTTACACACAAAATGAAAAGCAATTAATTAACTGATGCAAACTACTTGACAACATAAGCCAAAACATCTCTCAATCTAACCTAATTATAAACACTCCACATCACAATAGACAAAACATCAAGGCCTTGTTTGATTCTAGGAATCCAATGGGGAAAAGGGTATCAATGAAATGGAAAGTGAAGTCTTTGAGAACTCCAAAATCTTACCAATGAAAGTAGTGGATAACCAAGGAAAGTAGAAAAGATGTTTAGAAAAATAATTCCTTTGTTTGGATGGTGAATTTGCAAAAGAAATGGTAATAGAAAACAGCAAATGAAAAAGAAAATTCATCCTAAACCAATAATAACAAAATTTTTTGAAAATTGAACTTTCTTTCGTCTTGAAATTTCAAATTCTTTTGTTAGAGGGAAAAAAGTAAACTATATTACTGGCCAACAATTGCAACTCTAATAATCTCTATTTAATCATTTTTTGTCACTAATGATATGACATGTAAGCCATTAGTTAAATGTAAATAAATTAAAACTCCATTTTTTGTTCACGAAATTTGTTGCTAAGCTAAGGAGAAAAAAGAAAACAAATTTGCATCTAACAGCTAGAATGAAGCTAGTTCTTTTCTTTATTTTCTTTTTTTTAAAGGGAAACATCAAACATCAAGTTGAGCAAGAATAGTCAGGTTGTTCCTAAGCCGAAATTTATTTGAATGACTTTGCAGTTAAGTTATGAATAACCTGGTGGAATGGCAGTAGTTTTTTACATGAAATTTAAAATGCTAATAACAAGGTGCGATTTTGGGTCAATTTTGATGCTAACAGAATAGGTCGGATTTTCAAAGAGTTGTAAAAGTAAGAACCTGAGATTTCAATTATGGTGATGTTAAATGGCCCGCATCAAAGCGAAAAAATGGAACATTCGACATAATTTAATTTTAATTAAACCTAGTTAGTACTCAATTTTAACAAATTAGTCCTACAAACAATTGATGGGTTCAATGTTAACTTTAAAAGTAAAGTCCTGAAGGGCAAAAAATAAAAACTAAAACTACTGCAGGACTTCAATTGACTAGAAGATTTAGGGGCCAAAGTGGAGTTTTAAGAAACTGCTTTCTTCTCCACCTTCAGCCAGAATCCCACCGCTGCCACAGTTACGTTGAAAACCAGGCAGCGGGGCCAATTTTCCGGCCGAAAAGAGCCATCCTATATTCCCTTCAATTCCTCAAGTTTTCCATCCTGTTTTCTAGACGTACTTTTCCTCTGTAAAGTGCGAACCAAACAGGGCCCAAGAAAAGTAGACATTCCACGGAAAAAACTTCCCCAAGAAAAGCTATTAACTTGGAAATGTTATCATGGCAAGAGAGCCCAACAGGAAAGAAAAACAAAAAAAGGCAAATATACGAAAAGATCAACAGAAACTACATAAGAATCGCGGCGAAGGAAAAATTCAACCAAAAAAAGGTCAGATATCAATCAAAGCAAAGAGTAAAATAACAAGGACTTCAGACTTTAGGGGGAGAATTTTAGTACCAGAGAAACAACTCGAACAAGACGAAGTTGCAGAACATAAATTGGCAACCCCGAATTTGAGCTCGGACTCAATATGAGCCCTTTAACATGTTCGAGCTCGGACTCAATATGAGTCAAAAGTTGATCTGGATTTGGTTATTTTATTAATAAAACTAGTAAAATCTGGCTGTGCAAGGCACAACCAATGCCCACTAAATTTCTGTTTTTGGATTTTGATTTCTGACGTGGTTAATAAAATGGTGGATATGATTATAATTTTTGAGCTCTAAAAATGGATAACCTTTTGTTAGCAATTGCATATATTATTATTGGTTATGCAATTTTTCACTGTACATTTAAAGTTCTTGGTTCTGAGTACTAAAGTCAATATTATTTTTATGAAATACCTGTCATGGTAATACACACGGTTGTCATATGATGTTTCAAAACAGCCTTATAAAGCTAAGCACACATAACATTATATATTTGACTTATATGTGATGGGAAAAAGAATCTGTAGCATGCAATACTCAATAACAGAAGAAGTGATTTCTTTGGTTTCTTGATGAAGCATGAACACAATTAAAAATAGTAGTCCTGCAGTACATTTTTACAGAGAATCCAGCACAAATAAATTCAACAAAAACAGCAAAACAGTTTTACAGAGAATCCATCACATACAAAGTTTGAATAAAAGACAGTGACAATAGACAGGTGATAGTTTACGTAATGGATTACATGAGGTAATTAATACCATTACAGTTCCAAAACGCTAAATACAATTGAATGACTAAGCAGGCATAATTACATGTCAAAACAAAAGATTCATATTATGATCCATTAAACATGTCTTTTTAGCTTTGCAAGATATAATGGATCATAATATGGAACAAAAACAACAAAAGAGTTTTCAAACAGCAAGTTTGCTGAACAGCAAAAGACAGTTTTCATGAACAGCAAGTTAGCTTAATTTAACCTTATCCTTGTTCTTCTTTGATGGGCTTTCTTCAAGACGAACAGATACTGGCTACTGATTATTCCCAAAATCATCATCAAGTTCTGCATCCTGCATTTTATGATTGCTCCCAATATCCGTAAATTCAGGGAGAAAATTCAAGTTTCTTTTTACTCCAATTGTAGAAGCCGTGGATGTAAAAGCATCTGAAGTAGCAGCAATTTCTTCCAAGACAGCCTTTGTTGACGGAGTAAATAACTGACGCTCAACGTTGCTGGATTTTACTGTGAGAGCTTCAGCGGTCTAAATCTGCAAAGAAATGGTGGGCATTTCTTCATCTGTGACGGGTAGAGTGGCCTCAACCGTTTCTTCATCACCAAGGCCTTGAGCAAGTTGAATTATTTCATCAGTTGTGTATGCTTTAACAACAGTGTATTTCTTGACAGTTTGTCATTGATATTCCCTTTCATAATAGCGCAGAAAAGCAACAATGGTGAATGTTTCAACAGTCGCTGCAATCTGTCCATGAAGCATAACTCCCTGATTGTTTGATGCAAAAAAAGATGTCATTAAATGTAATAAAAAAATGTGTGCATAAGAATAGAAAATGAATGCTGTTTAAGCGATAGTGCTGGCCAACATAGGAAAAAAGAATATTTTGCTAAAAAATTACATTGTCATCTGCCTCTTTCAGTTGAGGTGCAGTGAAAGTAACGACCTTCTCACAATCAGGAGAGAACATCGTTGCAGTTAGCATATCACCATCTTCTTCAAGCACTATCTCAATTCGACACCTTTGTTTAAGAAATAAAATTAAAAAAGCAAATTGATATTGCAATAAAATGGCATAAAACAACATAGAGGACCAAGAGTATTTACCTAACTATCACTTTCGTTTCTTCCTTGCAAGAAGGGCATTTGATGTCCCAGTCAACATCGGCATACACTGATTTGTGACAATTTGCACAAGCTGTATACCAATACTTCTGCTGTGCATTAACAAGCCTTGCTCTTCCTTTTACCCATGAAGTTTTTGCCTGTCAAATCAAAGAGTGCGTTAGCAGCCAAAGAAAATGTAGTTAAGTTTTTTTGTCTGAAATAACATAAAAAAAACTACAATATACATCCTGCAATATTGTTAAAGCTACTTGTATACTAATTATGTCCTGTTCATTAGGTGGAGGGAGCAATCTGGTTGAATCTTTGTAGGCTTTTGTTTCGACAAACAGCTTCAACTTATCTTTGTTTGCATTATACCTATAAAAATAAATGATCATATTACGGTTAACATTATGGACACAATGAAATCAATGCATGTAATTATTTTGATTAATGCACCAATTTTTGAACTGCATTTCATCCGGTAGAGGTGGATTGAGTAAGATGGAAGATGACATTCTTGTTGATAGTGATAGTGCTGCAACAGAATAAATGTATATTGTCAGAATGTGCAAAAAGTTAAAGAAAAAATGCATAAGTTAATACTTCAGTATCAAGTAAGCAAAATTTCTGTGACTGACAATTAAAGGTGGTCACTTTCAATCTCATGGCAATTATGACAGGCGCAGTAGCGACAATGGCTGCAATATTTGTCCCATCATATTCTTCAAATTCGTTCCACAAAGTTAGTATCATTGGCCTTTTCCTGAGAACAGTTAAATATTACAATCTATGTAAACGCAACAATAAAAAAAGAATAAGATAAGGCTCCTTACTCTTCATTAACAATCACAAAATCTCTGATTCTACGTTCTTCTGATCCTTGTTCTCTACTTGGAAATGCATGCAGCACAATCCCCTTGATGTCTTAAAAATGAAAATTATGGAATGAAATTTTAGGGCCGTAAAAAGCAAGCATGAGGTAAAAAATTCAGAAAGGAAAAAGCATGTTATAAAAGCAGAATGTTAGTTGAAGAACACAAACTCAGTGGTTTTTCAGTGTCAGCATATTTGTAAAATTCTGCAAAGTTGGTAAGTTCGAAGGTGCATGGTAGCAGAGGAACAACAGCTTCAGGGACTTCCTCTACCAGTGTGGTATTATTGATTATCCAAGAAAATTCGTAGTCACTTACTCTAAAGAGAAGAGCGGTGTAGTTCAAAGTTGCATTTGATATGAAATATCTCTTGAAAGGAGTGAGAAAATTCGCAAAATAGCGAATATCATTGCCATATATGACCCCTGAAACTTTGGTTCCCTTTTTGTTTAAGACATTAATAAACAATCAGTTAATTTTAACAAATAAAAAAATAAAATATAGAAGTCATTTGAACACCAAATCAGAAACAGTGAATTCTAATTTTATACCGATGAATCTGTGAGAAGAATTTTTTTGTATCTTCTTGGAGGTGTTCCTCGGCTAAGTTGAACATGGCTGTGCTCAACAACTTGGACAAGCACTGTCCATCCTTTTAGTCCTCTGTGGACATCAACAATCTGATACATTCGTCTTGGCATGTTTCAGTTGTGAGATGAACTGAGAAGTGAAAAGAAAAAAGAACATTAATGAATGTTACATTGGATACGTCCACTGAACTTTATGAGTTTGAGAGGCTGGCATTCAAAGTGAGAGAGAAAAGAGTTTATTGCATACATTGGAGGTTCATAATAAGCCTGCAAAACTTTTTTGAAGACAATATTTTTTGTTTCGTTATCATTGTTAGGGGAAAAAGAAGATGGTTTAATGAGAACTTTGACAGATGATGATTTTTTAGCTCGTGATAGTGCAACATACAACTGACCATGTGAAAAAATTGGTTCCTTTAAATATATACCAACATAATCTAGTGTTTGTCCTTGAGCTTTGTTGATTGTCATTGCAAAACATAACCGAAGAGGAAATTGAATCCTTTTATATGGTACGGGATATTGTTCTTCATTTGAAGGCTCTAATGGTATTCTATGTATAAACACTTGTTTACCAGCATAATCTCTAACAATTATTTCTGCGTGTATAATGTTTGCTCTCAAAACTTTACAAATCAGTCTTGTTCCGTTACATAAGCCTTCCGGAGGATCTAAGTTTCTTAATAAAATTACTGGTGCATTAGGTTTTAATACGAGCTTGTGAGGTGGTAGGCCGCTAGGTGAAAGACTGTTTAGCATGTCTTGATATTGTGCTTGATCATTAGGGTTAATAGTTTCATCATAACTTAAATATTCTGTCTCTTCACCTGGGAACTTATGAATTAGAATCTCATTTAACTCATCAACAATATGATTTTTGGTTGTTAGGATAGCTCTATTATATTGGGTGTGTGCAGTTTCATTGAAATTTTGTAAATCGGGATAGACAATATCTATGAGATCATTAAGAGGATCATGTTTGTTATTGTGTGAAAGTAAGATTGAGTCAGGGATTATTACATTACCATGTCTATTTGTTAGCTCTATGCCATCACCAATTCGAAGAAGAAATTCAATAAAGCAAGGATCCACACGAGCTCTCATATTTTTTATCAATTGTATTTTTTCAAGCTGCGGCCAAAGTGCGGAGTTTGTTTAACAAGCATTGATTGTTTCAGATTTAGTCCCTTTCCGAACAACAGGCAATGTCTACCTGAAATCACCACCTAAAACTACTACTTTACCTCCAAATAGCTCTCTCGAATCCATCAAATCTTGTAGCAAATCATCAAGTGCTTCAAGAGCGGCCTTTTTTGCCATGGGAGCTTCATCCCAAATGATCAACCTAGATTCTTTTATGAGAGCAGCAAGAGAGGTTTGTTTGCTAATTCTACAGGTTGCTCCTTCAGAAATGTCAATTGGTATTTTAAATCGAGAATGAGCTGTTCTACCTCCTGGTAAAATTGATGCAGCTATCCCAGAAGTTGCTGTAGCCAATGCTAGGTAGCCCTTTGACCTAACATCAGCTAGAAGAGCTCTATACAAAAAGGTTTTTCCAGTTCCCCCTGGACCATCAACAAAGAAGGCACCAGCCTTATTCGTGTATATCCTATTGGATATGATATCAAATGCTTCCTTTTGTTTTCTATTCAAAAGGAAGATTGAATTTAAATCATTTTCAGAAATAATGATACTTTTCTCTGTTCGTAGTTCTCTTGTTTATTATCTATGTCAGAAAATGATAAATTATTTGGTACTAAATCATATGAGCTTATATGTTTTCCCATAGATCGTAAGAAATCACTTATTTGTTATAGTACTTTTTTCCTAATGTCTTGCTTTGTCAAATCACTTAATCTTGAGAAATCTTCAGACATCAGAGTCTCAAATTTGAGCCACAGGGCTTTGGGATCATTAGGACATGAATATGCTAAAAGTGTCGCAAAGAGACGTCTCATTTCATAAGGCATATTGAATAAAGAAGCTTCTTCTAGACAAAGCTCTTGACTATTGTTGTTTTGTAAAAGGCCTCGCAAAAGTGCAGCCTCTCGAAATGTATTAACAATAATGTCATTACAAGTTCTTATATCCTCGTATGATTTAGGACACCGCACTTTTGATAATAGAAGTCTTAGGTAATATCTCTCTCTTTCGGCGAGGTAGGCTGTCATAATTCTACCTACAGAATCTCCTCTTTGCCTTGGTTTCCATCTCCTCTGATCAGATTTCCAAACAAAATGGTCCGAGAATTCAATATATGTGCAATTTAAAGTTTGCGCTCTTTTATCTGTTCTGTTCGTATAAAAAAATTCAGTAAGCATTGTTTTCTTTAGGTGTGTGTTACTTAACAGGCTGCGTAAGTTTTGATTTTTTTTAAAGTTCACAGGTTGGTAATTTTCTAAATGCAGCGGTAAGTGAATAACTGCAGGTTTTATTTCACCAAGAGGGAAACGATAAATTTTCCAAATAGCCTCCGGTGGAGATACCTACCTAGCAGAAACAAACTATTGTATTTCATCAATTTGTGTAGTCGAAGAATCACCAGCCACATGGAACATAATTCTATCATGTCCCTTACAAATATACTTGTAGATGTATTTAACTGCACGAATTGTAAAACAAATTTCTACATTAATATGGCAGTTAAACTTAGCCAATAAATAAGGATTGTAAGGAACAACCCATCTGTTATCTAACCAAGCCAAACGGACCTTAACTTTGACCCCATTTCGTCTTCTCCTATATGTTGGATATGCATTTGTAGTTTGTGTCATTTGTGTACAATAGTCTTTGGGATATGAATTTTTACATGTGCCATTTTTTCTCATGCAAGGATTAGAAGGATTTTTTTTTCCACAAGGACCGTGTAACATATGCTTAACAACCATTTTATATAAATGTGGGTGTTTTTTTTTTTTTGGTATTTCTGCACACACAATTTTGTCATAGTCTTCTGGATTGAACATCTTGTATTGAGGTTTCAAGATCAAGAGAAAATGGGCATGTGGGAGGCCTCTTTTCTGGAATTCTATAACATACGTATAAGCAGCAACTTCACCAAAGATATTATTTTTAAAAAGTTCAAATTTAAGTTCTTCTAATTTTGCACGAAAAACTCTTACAACTAAATCAGGTCTATTTTGGACTTCTTCCTCAGAAGTCAAATGCTCTTTTATTTCAGGCCAATTAAGGATTACAGGTAATAGTTAAGAATATGTCTGGTTTGCCATATTTTTGAACCAAAGTCATCGCGTCTATGTATTTTCGTCTCATATTTCTAGGGTCTCCTATAAAGCTTGCTAGCAGTATTATTCGCTGACCTATATTCGAACCACATGTCTCTACAGCTCCAACAGCGTCTATAATTCCTTGCAGAAATTCTCTCCTAATATCTTCCTGGCGCGACCTAAAAAAATCCAACCTCTGTGTCTCAAGCTTAACATACATATCGACTACATATTGCTGTAGTAAACACGCAAATTGCAGCAGAAAAGACTCATCGTTATCCCTCATTTGAAGCTTATAGGCATAATATTCTCTAATTGAGACAAAATTATGGTCATCATTTGGTTCACCTAACACTGTGAAAAGGAAACTAAAGAATCATAACTTGGCTGCTAGGTTGATTGTGTGTAAAAAGAATGTTGAAGGAAAATCGTAAAAGATTAGAACTAACCATGTTGTTCTCTTTCTAAAAGCTGTTCAGCAGTCTTAAAATTCAGGGGAGAAATAAGGTGATCAGCATTTCTTTTTCTCTTTGCTTTTTTATTTTGTGAATGCATTTCTTTCTTAGGAATCCCTTGGTGCCAACCGAGCTCACCAAAAGGGAACATCAAAGGGTATTGCAAGGGGTCGTAACAACCATAATAATATTGAATATTTCTAGAATTACCACCGTGAGTATAAACTCGGATATTTCTATGGCTAGTTTCACCATTCTCCTCTCCTTCTACCCATAAACCTGCTACTTGTGAAACTGTAAGTTTATCATAAACTCTTTGATCCACAGTTGGTTTAGTGGAAAGAAATATATTGTAAGAATCTAAGTTAGGAAGATTTCCAAGGCTACGGAAAAAGCGAGCATATGGGTTATTCTCCAAGACAGTTAACAATTTTGTAAGAACAGTTTCAGTTAATCTAGGGCATGATTTGGTACGATTTGGTACGATTTGATATCTCATGATCTGTGTCATGAAAATAAAATTGGAGATTTTTAGGACCTTCTTCAGGCGGGAACAAATCGTTTATAAAATGGTATATCTGTCCATGCACTTTGAATGTATATATTCCCTTATTTCTCTTTGTTAAATTTTTGTCACACTTGACACCAATGGAAGTAAATGCAAGATGATTGTTGTAGGTTCTTATGCACGCTCTAAAAGACTTAGCATCATTTGATTGGGATGTAAGAAGCTGATATAAAATATCTGGCAATTTATTCTGAGCTAACTCTACATCACCATTGGAGCAACAGAAATTAGCTGTTTCGTGAATGAATTTTTTTGCACCACAATATATGCAATTGCTTTCAGGCTTGAGGATGTCAGGGGATTCAGGGATAAACTGCAGGAGATCTCTTCCAGTTCGACGGGATGGCCCTAAAATTTGTTAAAAAAACAAAGAAGCACCAAGAAAAAAAGATCCTAAGAATATAGCACTTCAATTGCAATTACAAATGAGCATTCGGTAGTGCTGAAAATTCAACAACTACCTGAACGCTCCTTTCTATTTGCTGTCTTCACTCGGGAGGAGCTGATTAAATTTATAGAGGTTGAAGAAGGTAGACTGGGCATATTAGTTTGCGGGATAGGAAAAGCTACAGGCCTTCTCAAAGATGTAACAGAAAAGCCTAGTTTCTTCTGTTTCCATCTTAAGATTGCACGCTTTCTATATAAACGTGTTTCAGCAAGAGAAGGATTTTGGTTAATAGATTGATTCATGTAACGAATTTGGTCACGATATGCGTTAATAGACGGATGATCTATAAAGTCAAAGCTAGCATAATTTGTTTGGCATATAAGAGTAGATTCTTTTGTATTTGTTATGGTAAAAGAAAATCTAACGGAAGCAAATTGTCCTAATGTATTAGAAAACTGATGTATCGGGATGCATGTTTCGGAAAATAAGATAGATTTTCCACAAGTGCCTGGCATAAAACCACACTCACGAATCCCGGGAACAACAGAGTATGACTGTTGAGGCACGAGAAGTGTGGGATTATTGGGTAAATGTACACTTTGAAGTGAACAAAAGGTTGACTCAGAAGACTGCATACTCGACAATGCCATTGTAGACTGAGGTGATAGACAATCATTCCTTTGAGAAAGACCATCAACCCTTGTACAGAGCACAGATTCACATCCTTCTACTGAGGGAGGTAATCGTTTATGATCATACATAACGCAAAATAATTGGCGATTAAGATCAGCAATTACTTCCTTCTTTTTCCTCCCCACCCATTTTTCTAACAGAAGAAAGAAATATAATTTTAGCTTGGCGACGAAACCAAACTATCTTAAAAAAAAAAATACGAAGAAAAACACAATAAAACAAGATAACAGAAGTATAAATAAAAATGGGAACTAACATGCAAATAATTACTGCAATAACTAAACATTAAACTGTTGGTAACTAAAAGAGGCGAAAAAGAAAGCGAGTAACAAATTAGCATAAGCAACAACCAAAAAAAAAAAAAAAAGCATCACATAGCAGTAAAGCACAATATCACACAAAAAAGAGTAATACAAAGTAGATTAGTATAAGCATCATAGCAGGTAGAAAATAGCCAAAAAAAAAAGAGAAAAAGTAAAAGGAACTGATAATAACTCATAGGAGCGGCCGAGAAGCAAAAGGGAAAGGCTGCAAAAAAAAGAGAAAAAGAAAATGTTAATTTTGTCAAAAAAATGTCAAAGAAAAGCAAGAAGCAGACTGAAAAAAAAAGGGGCGAAAGAGCACAGTAAAGACCAAATTTATGAGAACAATGCAGAGAGAACAAACCTCAACGAAAGGGGCCAAAGAGGTAGGCAAGGAGAAACGCCCCGAAAGGCTGGAGATCAACCGGAATAACTGAAAGAAAATTTTCAAACAAGGAAACAATTAGTAGAATCTACTGGTAAAGAAAACATGGTTAAGAAAAATTCTAAGGAAGAGCAGGAAATAAAAAAAAAAGAAATCCAAATATGAAAGGGCAAAAAAAATACCGGGGGGAGAAAACAAATGCACAAGAGAAATGGAAGTATGCCAAAAAGGAAAAACAGTAAAAAAAACACAAGCTACATATAAGCAAAGAAGAAGAGAAAAAAGCAGGGAGCGGATAAACCGAGGAGAAGGAAGCAGCAAAAGCAGAGCTGGCTGGAATAATCGGCGGCCTTTCTTTTCGGTCAGGCACAGGCTGCAAGGCAAGCGAGAGAGAGAGAGACCAACCGGTTGGGCTAAAGAAAAAGCAAATATCAAATCGGAACAAATCTCAAAAAATCGTCGAAAATCAAACGGGCAAGGCATGCTTATGGTACATTGAGATTTGACAATAGGAAAAATAATGATTTTATGAGAAAAATTTGTGTTAGAGAGGCACAGGGAGACGACAGAAAGGAGGGTGCACAGCAAGTGTATGGCAGCCAAGTGTGCATAAAACAAAGGGCCAGCAATAGACACAAAAGGTTGAGATGCAATCAAACGGTGCACAGGAGAGGGAAAAGAAAATGACGGATAAACCACAGTGATAAGCAAGCACAGGCGGTAGAAAAAGTAAGGCAAGCAAGTCAATGGTAATTTCATATAGCAAGGCAGGAAGAAATGCGAGGGTCAAAGAAAATAGCAGGAACCGAGCAAGCAAAAAGTCAGAAAACGACAATGAGAATCCCATAAAAGCAAGGCACGAGCAGTGCATAAAAGTAAATTAAAAGGAAATAGGGGACCCACACAAAGGAGAAGACGCAATTGTAGAATAGATAGCAATCGGCAAAACCCTAAACACTACAAAGAAATGAAGGGAAACGTGCTGAAGCCCACGTGGCAAGTGGTGCAGATGCTATAGGAACTTGAACTTCTTTTTTATATAGTAGTAAGATAAGATATGCTTTTTGGATGATATAAAGAAACTGTTCTCAATAGATTTTTTAACCAATTTTAGGTTATAGATGAATAATAATATATATTAATAGTGTTTTTAATTAAGTTTCAAATTAAATTTTAGACTTTTTGCACAACTAAATAATTTCAAATTAGTTGTACAAAAAATTTAAAATTTAATTTGAGATTTATTGGATAACAATATTAATATAGATTATTGTTAATCTATAATCTAAAAATTGATTAAAAAATCTATTGAGAACAGGCCTAAAATATAATTATATTCAACAAAAATTATTAAAAATATAATTTGAGGTTTATCAAGTGGAATCAAACCAAATATTTACCACTTTGAATTCAATTCGACAATATTATCAAATCTTATATTTTGTTCGACTTCAATTTAAGTTGGTTAAAACTCAAATTTGTATTTGTTTATTCCATTATCAAATTTAACGCTTTAAATCATAAAGATTACATTGTATAACAAAGTTTGTTAAGATGTGGGCTGAACAAAATGTACTTCGAGGACTGGCATTTTGAACATAAGAATTCCGATCAAACATGGAGCTAGCATCAACCTTACAAATTCTCACAGAATATCACTTTCTTTGTGCCAATTAGTGTTGAATTTAAAGTTGCCAAACTACTAACAACGCAAAGTTACAAGTCACAAGTCCATCCAGCCTCTCAAACGGACTTAGTCCCCAACTAAACACATTTGATTGGTCAAGCTATAGTCGTGTATTATGTTGTCTAATTTAACACCAACTATTGGATTGATGCATAGAGATCACATTGTATAATGAAGAATGTTGTATTGACGTCAGGCCAAGAGTAATTTAGACAACGGATATGAGCACATAGTTGTAATGAACCAGAAGCTGGATTAGTAGTTAGAACCAATAAAAACAATGTAGTTAGTGAAAATGGCAGGAAAAGAAGTTAGCAGCAGTAGTAGTAGGCATTGGGAGGGAAAATCAGTTAGATTGTATGCATCTAAGTCAGCAGAAATCAGTTAGAAACTTCAGTATAAAAGATAGAATGCTGCAGAAATCAGAGGGTTTTTGGATGTAAATTGTAACTTTTCCTTTGTAATAAAATCTTCTCTCTATTCTTCACCTGGCCTAATTTCTGTCTTTCTTCTTCAAAGTTTTCTGCCTATCTCAACTTTAATTCCCATTCAAATCATAATCAATCTACTGAGTTCATAACAATAGTTTTGAATATGAAACCTTACATTTAGGCCATAAATAAATACCACCACTCAGATGTACCAAAATTGATCTCGTGGGATGAAAAACACAGAAAAATAGTGAACCAAAAAAAAATTGCCTTATGGTAAATATATCTACACAAAAAAAAAAATACACGACAAGGCCAAAAATAATGGGTGGTGTGTAGTAAGGAATAGCAGTTAGATATACATTTAGTACACAAGAATGAGGTAGAATAGAAAGGTTTTTTCAATTTATCCATTCCATTCTCGTGTTTGGTATAAACATTTTAAGTTGGAATTGGAATGCCCATTCTAACTTTTTCTAAAAATTCCATTCCTCAATAAAATCCAGGAAAAGGCCATTCCAACTCCATATTGGAATGGCCTAAAAAATAGTATTAACAATAATATTAAGAATTTTAAAATTAAAAATATTAAAGTCTTTTGTAGGTTTAAAATCACAAACAAACAAAATAAAAATATGACATATTCTAGTACAAAGAATTAAGGACAATTAAATCAAATTAATATATATTTTTTATTCTATTCTGACATCTAAATATAATTATACTAAACATTAGAAAAGGAAATGACATTCTATTCTGGTTTGGGTTACCAAATAATGAACTGAAAAAGATTTTTTGGTCTATTTAGAGTGGAAAAGTCTTTCCATTCTGTTCCATTCTCACGTACCAAACGTTATGGCTAAAATACCCCCTAACAAATGTCACAGAATTTTGCAGTCAAGATACATCCCAATAAAAAATACACAGACTCAAGTTTTAAAAGAAATAAGTGGTTGGTTATTTCTCTGAGCAAGCATTGTTTAATCGGACTGTCAATGGGGCCGGGTTAGCCCTAACCCAGCCCGTTTGCCATGAGCCTAACTTTTTATTGGGCCAATTTGAGCCGAGCTCGAACCTCAATAGGCCCAACCCGTATAAAGCCCGACTCATAAAACACACACACACACGCACGCGCATATATCCCAACCCAAATATAAAATTGCCCACACACACACATATGTAATATAAAATTATATATAATATATTAACTAATGATATCATTAAATTTTAGTTTGTATAATATAAAAAAAAATCTTAGTAAGTAATTTGTACATAAAACATAAAGCTATTTCATTGCCTTTTACAAAAGAAGTTGTATAATATAAATAACAACATAATTATTGACTCTAACAAAAGAATAGTGTAAGACTTTCTTGTCAAGTTATTACTCCACGTGGACATGCAGTTTAACTTTTCTCTTATAATGAATGTAAACTTTACATCTTACAATGGATTTGTACAACATGTGAAATCACTTATATTAAGCTTACTTAGGGGGTGTTTGGTTTAGGGGAATCAAGGAGAAGAATCGATATCATAAGTAATGACACCCATTGTTGATATTTGTTGCACAACTATCAGTATCATTCAATGGGAATGATAGTGATTAATTAGGGTGTTAATGATTTCTCCCAAAATTATGACTGTCAATAGGGCCTGGCCAGCCCGAACTCGGCCCATTCGACCCGCAAAAAAAGCCTGTGAGCCTAACTCTTGATCGGGCCGAGTTGAGTTTGGACCTAAATATCAGGCGCAAAATATTTTTGAGCCGAACTTGGGCCTCAATAGGCTCAGCCCGTATAGGGCCCGGCTCATAAAACATATATATATATATATATATATATATTAAACCTAAATATAAATTACATACATACACACATATATATAATATGAAATTATGTATAATATATTAACTAAATCCTTAATGTATCTCCTAATATATATATATATATATATGTATGTATATATATAATAACCCAAATATAAAATTATACACACACATATATAATATAAAATTATATATAATATATTAACTAAATTCCTAATATTTTCTCTCTACTCAAACAACTCTATCACCGGCCAAATTCTTAATTTTCCTCCCTCCCTCCTCAAACAACCCCATCGCCACCCAAATCCCTAAATTTTCCTCCCCTCTCAAACAATTTCATCGACTTCTTCCTCCCTAAATCTGAGGATTGCTCAGCATAATTCGCCAAGTACATACGTCAATTAACTAGATTTGCGTTGAGTGTTGCAACTAGTCTACTTGGGGCTTGTGTAGCCGGTTAGAGCATGAGAAGTTCTTGCTTTTAAGATTTTTCAGATGTCTGTTATGTGGTTGTTGTGTGCTAAAAGTAGATGCTTAATAAAAGTAAGGAACTATAATTCTAATGTAATTCTAATGCTTACAATGAAATTATTATGATCTCATTGTAAGCAATCGTCTCTCAAGAGTTTCAATCAAATAAGTAGTTACTGATTATGTGCAAAATAACTGAAATTTGTACAATTAATGACATATTATTTTTTATTATTGGGAACAAAATAAAGGAAAACTTGTGGTTTTATATTGTGTTGGAGCTGTTGAATTGTAGAAGTATCTCAATAGGTTTAGGCTCGTGAGCTTAAACTCACAACTCAAACATTTTGTGAGTTGAGCTTGAACCTCACATTTACAAACCCGAAACTCATAACCCAAAGCTCATAACCCGATTTATTATGTGAGCTGAACTTGAGCTTGTTCAAGCCCGGCTCACATGGCCTGATCGATAGGCCTACCCAAAATACTATTCTATCAAACCCATTAACCCTTACGATTAAGGGCAAAAATACACTCATTAAAAAAAAACACATATTTTTTGAGTTACCCCCCACCAATATACTATTCCTCTCTCTCTCTCTCTCTCTCTCTCTCTCTCTCTCTGTTTTTTTATTTTTAATATTTTTTATTAGTACTTTATAAAATTTTTATACAAATTATTTTTAATAAATTTTTTTACATTCAATTTTTTAAAAAATTGAATTAAAAATCAAAGATATATAGTAATATCTGTTGATATAATAAAAATGATTTTTTAAGGTTATCATTTGCATAAAATTCAAATTAGAGCATGGCTATCTTTAAAATTGAAGAAATGTTTTTAAAAATTTTATTTAAAAAGATACAAAATAAGAAATCTAAAAAAATGTATATCATAAATATAGGTTTAAAAATTTTGAGATTTATTGGAAAGTTATTCTAGTAAATCAAACAAGTATTTTTATAATGATGCCCATTCTATTATTAAACCAAACACGTTGAAGGGAATCATCAAAATCCATACTCGTGGTAAGGTTAATAGTAATAGTGATTGAGAAATTTGAACCAAACTACCTCTTATAGTACCTAAATTATACCTCATTATGTCTATGGGGCTGTTAAATTGTAGGAATATCTCAATAAATTTAGGCTCGTGAGCTCAAACTCATAACCTAAATATTTTGTAAGCCGAACCTGAGCTTCACATTTACAGATCCAAAATTCATAACCTGAAGCTCATAACCTGATTAATTAAGTGAGCTGCGCTTGAACTTGTTAAAACCCAACTTATAAATCCCATTGACAAGCCTACTGTTTAACTTTCCATAGATTTTCTAGTCATCTAAATTGCATTTAGAAAACTTTACAAAGAGACCAATGAGAAAGAATTGCTCTTTCTTTTAAAATGAGCAACGGGGTCACCAAATTGTTTCCACTTCACGTCACGGAAAACCAACAAGGTACAAACATAATTACCATTCGATCAGATGCCTAACATCTCCTTCCCATGCATAATATCAACACAAATTTACTTCTTTAAAAAACGTAGACATCAATATATGAATGAGAACACAATTCCTTCTTTGGGAATAGTGAGAGAAGTACAATATTCTGGGTCGTTTTTTGAGTTTTGGCCAAGTCGGTTTGCCGGTTCTCAACTGGAAATTGAGAGAGTTCAAATTAAATAGAGTTTTCTGACTAACAACATGAAGATCCTACAGTTTTTTGACAAAGTTTAATGTTGCTTTGTTATTTCTAAAATGTCTTTCCTAGATTTGTAATTTTTATCACTTGAATACCTACTCTCGTTTTATACTTTTAGAATTTGGATATCAACAAAAAATTCATTCATTATAATGAGCCAAATAAATTGATGAATACATCATTTTTTTTTGCACCGATGAATTCATCATTTTTAATATGCACACACAAGTAATGTGTGTCAAAATTACTCGTAATGCACAGACTATTAAACAATAGTGGTCAAACGTACACCAAAATGAACAATTTTCTATTTAGGTACCATAGTATAAGATAGTAGAACCTTTTTTTCACAAATTTAATTTTGTCTTCTGAATCATACTGTCAAATATGATGGTAAATTTGAGAAATCAAAAGGTAGTTACACCAAATATCTCATTTCTCCCATTTCACATATAAATAGATTTGAGAAAGATGATGTAGTACCGAAACGATGACAAAAAGCCATTCCTTTTTTTTCTTTTTTTCTTTTTAAGGAAGTGATAAGTTATGGCTTTCTTTTGAGAAAAACTTATTGTTATTATTATATTTTTTAATGTTCGGTAACCCCTCAATATGCAATACTTTCTTATATCATATTAGATTTTAAGTAAGATGAAATGTGAAATTTTACTTTTCATTTTTTGGAAAAACTTATGAAGATTCAATTTTACCTTGCCAATCAAACGGCTAAACATAGAACTTGCACCAAACTTTGCTTCCCTCCCACTTTATATATGGTTTGATTGGATCAAAAGTAAGAAGTGATAATGAATTTTATTTTTGTAGGAAGAGATAATGAATTTTATGTTTGTTTTTGGAAAAACTTGTGTAGATTTAAATTAACATTGCTAAACTTATAATTGTGCTATTTAAATTATTTTGAATTCTATTCTCTTAAAATTGATTGTGAAAATATTGATCCTTTTGAATTTTAATCATTCTGTCATCCTTGAAAGTACATTCTTTCTAACACGTTACAATCAAATGTCTCCGTTCACTCTATCAAAAGTTATAATTAATTGATCTTTTTAGTCTAACTTTCGATTTCAAGAACCGCTTTATTATCTAATCATTTTAGATTTCTCAATTTGCTATCTAATTATATTTTCAAATTAGCATCTAAAAGTAAATAGTGCCTTATTGTTTTCAACATCAATCCACATTACTATCACATTCCTCGTAGGTTTCTTTTGATGACGGAACTAAACAAATCTTTGTTGCTTACAATTGGTAACAAATTTTAAAACTCAAATGATAAATGCGAACAACTAAACCCATTTATAGTTACTAGCGATTAAGGTATATTCAATATACGTACACATAACAAGATTATTAGTAAAAATTAATTTTCATGAAAATTCATTTTACATATTAAGCATAAATATGTAGAAATTCTATAAAATAAGAATATACGAAGTTGTAGTTATTTATAATTATTCATAATTGTAGGCAATTGCTAATGTGGCTAATATGCATTTAAATTTTGAAAAAAATAAAGATAAAAGGGGAGAGACACCACAAGCCGAGTGGTCTTCCCCTTTATATGAGCCGAGTGGTCTTCCCCTTTATATGTAGTAAGACATCTATCTTTATTTGGAAATTTTACAACATTTTAAGAGCTGGTTGCCATTTGGTCCTATAAATCATCTAAAAGTAGTTTTATATCATGTGATCTCAACAAAATATGTATGGAGGAAAAATTAATTACATGTTTAATTTGAATACTGATATAAAGAATCTCGAGTATATATAGGAAAATTAGTAAAACACTTCATATGGCAAAATGACTTTGCCCTCTCATCTCTAGTCCTTAAAAAAAAAAAATTAAAATGTATTTTAGCAAGTTACCATTGCATTTTCTAATGAAAATAATATATCAACAATTAAAAAAAAAAAAGCCCATAAAGTTCCCTATGATATATCATCATGTCTTATAGATCATTTGACGAAAAGTTGAATGCCTAAACAAAGTGGAAAAATACATAATTTAATATTAAAATTAAGTCAAATACCTTTTTCTTATACTATGCAATAGGGAATTAGCGAGGATAAAAAATACAATCACAGTCGTTGAATTTTTCCAACATTTTTATTTAGTCTTCAAACCATAAAACAGTTCTATTAAGTCATTAAACTATTTCTCAATGATCAATTTTGTTTATTGACATCAATCAAAGAATTTAAGTGATGCAGTTTCAACCCAAAAATTTATCTAATTTTGCAAACTCCATACAAAATTTTCCTAAACAAATTTAAGCCAATAAATCACGGCATAATAAGATTTGGAAGCTTATATATTCCTTATATAGTATCATGTCAATTTAATTTGATGCGATATTCATATTTGTACTAATTTTACTTAACTAATGATTCCCTATTTATTTCCTAGTTTGTTACATATAATTTAACTAAATAAAATTTGTTTAATATTTCGGGTGAATTTGTTTTAGATGAACATTTCGGTAATTTTTTGAAGTTCTTTCATTCAAGAGATCTTCTAAGTTTTACAATAAGATAAAAAAAGATAATTTTGAAGTCAAAATAAATGCTTCGAATTGTTTATCCTACAACTAGCCTTTATCTACCCTATCCTTTATATAGCTGTCACGTGTATTTATTCTATATATATTTATACAAAATCATTTGCAAAGTTTATGAATTTATCAAAAATACCATGAATTAATACACGTGTCAAATGTATAAAGGCGAACAGGTGGAATAAAGATTAGTTACAAGACAGAAAATTCGAAGCGCCAAAAAAAAAAAAGCCTCATGTTTTCACAATTCGAAGCACACAAAAAAAAAAAAAGCCTCATTTTTCATTCAAGTGGATGGCAAAGCCCACCAAATATTTACAGATCTATCATATGAAACTACCATAAATATGCCGCCAAAATTTTTTGGACGGCTTCTAAAGAATCTTGACATTTTCCAAACTCAAGCCTAATTTAGTTAATGCATCCACACAATTATTATCAATTTATAACGGTTACTTAATTAATGTCTCTGTTATTTGAAGTGCTTTGGGTATATTAAGGCTGCATCTGGATGAGTGTTTTTTGAGATATTTTTAAAAAATATTATTATAGTAATTTTAAAGATTTCTCTTAGTAAATGTATATGTGAGATAAAAAATAATTAAAAAATATATATAAAGTTTTTAAAAAATATATTTATAAAAACAGTATTAAACAATCAGAGCCTAAATTTCGAAAGTTGGCAGCACTGCACATTACTGGGCTTAATTTATACAGCCCAACCGAAGCCCATTCAATGGGCCTTTAATCCAAAAAACATTTTTTTTCCCGCTCGAAATTCGAAACAAAATTCAAAAGAATTAACCGATCAAAATTCCTCCAACCCACACACTTATCACACACACCAAAAAAAAAAAAACGCACTAAGGTTATCCAATTTTCTCCACAATGCCGCCACCAGCCACCGACGACGGCGAATTGCGTCACCACCACAAGTTACTGAAGGAGAAGATCGCTAGGGTTTTCGACGAGACCAGAACTTCCCACGCCACTCATATTCGAAAGCTCAAGGAACTCTCTGCTCTATTCCGGTCATCGTCGGAGTCGGAGCCGGAGAAATTCTTCGCAGCTTTTACCGAAGCGCTAACTCCTCTCTTTGAATTCAGTCGCCGGACTGCCTCCGCCGAACGAATTATCAAGTTCGTCGCCGCTTTTGCCACTTTCCGATCTGATAAAAGTAATATCAGTTCGTCGGAAATTGACGATTTTTTGGAGCGGTTTTTGAGGTTTCTGCTTGTGGCTTCTACTGCGGGTAATAAGAACTGCTAGACTTCGGGCTTGCCAGATCATTTCTGAGGTATTATAATTTTTTAATCTAATTTTGAGATTAAACTGAATTATGTCAGAGTTTGACTTTAAATTAAGTGTGAAATTTCACCTTACATAGATTATATGCGACTGCCTGATGACACGGAAGTCGGGAATGAGCTCTGGGATGAGGTGATAGAGTATATGAAGTTGCGAGTAAATGATAAGGTCCCAGCTGTGCGTACATTTGCCGTTAGGGCTCTTTCGCGATTTTTGAATGATTCAGAGAATAGTGATGTTCTTGAACTATTCCTTGATAAACTGCCTTCAGAACAAAATTCGGTAATTCTTCTATTCCAGTTCAGATTATGCTTGTGGTGATTTTTCGTGTATCAAAATGTTTTTTCTTGAATGTGCGTGTATTTTTACGACTTATCTTGCGTTGGGGCAAGATAGTGACGGTGAAATCACTCCCTAATAAATCCAAGAAGACAATTATGATGTTTTAAGGAGCCAACGGGAATCCTGGCCACTTTGAGACAGGCTTAAATATGCTAATATATATATATATATATATATATATATATATATATATATATATATTTATTTATTTATTTATATTTATATTTATTTATATATATATAGAAAACAGCCGGAATATTGTAAAAAATTTTGTCCAATATATTGCTTCATTTAGTGAACTTCATATATTTCTATGTACTGAACACAGTTCCATATAAATGCTTTAAATTCCTGAATTGCACATGGATGCAGGATGTTCGTAAAGCAATTGTGTTATCTTTGCCCCCTTCAAATGCAACTTTAGCTGCAATTATTGATTGTACATTGGATGTTAGTGAATCGGTACGCAAGTCAGTTTATTGTGTCCTTGCAAGTAAATTTCCTCTGCAGAGTCTCAGGTAATTTCTAGTCTCAGGCTTATGAATGCTTTCTGTCTTTTTCCCTTTCATATCGTCCCCTATCAGTTATTTCTTTAGAGTGGCAACTTGGTTAGTTTTTAGTCTCCTGGGATGGTTAAGGAAAATCTACCATTAATGTGTCAAATCAATATTTATTTATGTTTTTGACCTTCCATGGATTTGGAAATGTTCAAACATAACAATGAGATCTTATTGTCAATAATCATGAGGGATACTAAGGGAAGCCAGTCTTGCAAACAACTACTGCAGTTAGCAAGATTAACTTTTCATATTAGCACGTCCTTCTAAGTGATTTTCATGGAGAAGCTGGTGACATACGTTAAGGTTAACATATTTTTTTGAATATGGATGAAGCATAGATTACCTGAGATAATGTAACTTTGTTCTGTATGCAGCTTTGACAATTAGCTGGACTAATTATAACATTTTCATGCTGAATGTGGCTCTATTTCATACACATTTTTTTTTTTTTTTTTTTGTAGTATCAAGCTCAGGACAGTGATCCTCCAGAGGGGACTTTCTGATCGCTCTACAGCTGTGGTGAAGGAGTGCTTTAATCTGTTGAAAGATGAGTGGCTTCCAAAGTTTTGCAATGGAGACCCTGTAGAACTTCTTAAATTTCTTGATGTTGAAACCTACGAAGAGGTTGGAGAATCTGTTATGGTTGCTCTTCTAAGAGCAGGGCTGGTGAAGTTAGAAGATGTTCAGAGCCTTCGTCAGTTCTCAAGTTCGAATGGCGAGACAACTGAAGGTTGGCATGCAACATATTGCTTAATTGCATTTGAGTTTAACAAAATTTAAAAATTTTGTTTTCCATACGATGCGTTCCTTTCAATTTTGTGTACATGGCACAGTAAACTAAAAAAAATCTCAACAAGGACGCAAGCAAGTGCATTTGGTTACAACTCATAGACTCAGTCTATAGATGCTTATATATATAACGTAAATATCTTTGAGCTATCATGGATTATGTTGTTTATGTTGATAAAGACATTCATTTGATGAAGACATAGTTTGTCTTGTAGATTATTCTGCCTCTAACTAAGCCCATGTCTAGTAAAGTTCATTTTTTACTCTTTTCCTGCACCATAAGAGCTATATGCTAATGGTTTTGCTCTTTGAAGTAGTTTCAGCTACATTTCTGCAGTATTATTTTCCAACTTGTATAGGTGGTTTTTTTCCCTCCTTCCTGTTTACTTTATTTTATTTGCAATAGCCTTGTGTTGTTTCGATTTAATTTTCACCATGTTTAAGAGCAATTACACTGCAAAAACAGTCTTCTTAATTCAGTAGTACAATGAGATATAGATCTGTATCTTTTGATATATGCTTATTATATATTATACTCCTGACACCATCAGGCAGGTGGACTTGTTACTCTCGTGAAACCAATTGAATTTGGATATGAATGAATAATAATTTAAGAGAAGCCAAATGCATGTTTAATTCAATGTTGTTGAATTGTAGTTTTCTAAAGTACTTTAATATTTTATTACACTGATTTTAGCCATATTCAGTGTATAATCTCGCAGTTAATATGTTGATCTTTACATTGAAATCAGGGCCTTCCAACAATAACATTCAACTAATGGAACCCTGAAGTTGCTCTTTATTGGAGAACTGTCTGTAAGCATATACAGATGGAAGCACAAGTAAGTGATCCGCTTTCTGCTTGTTGATTCTGATCGAGTAAGCTTTTAATTGCTACAATAACTTTTTGTTGTTTTTTAAAAAGTTAGGAAATATCTTTTTACAGGTTGATAATACATGCCTAAATTAAAAAACCTTGTAGTACCTCATTGTCTAAATTAATTTCATCTTTTCCGATATGATTTGGAACCGTTTTTGCACCTTATGATACATATATTTTACCTGTCACAATCAGCTTCAGCACATAAGTTATCGTTATATTCTCTAGAAAGAGTATGCTGTAAAAGTTCTTAACAAGATGTAAGCTCTTAAATGAATGAAGGAACAAGTAGAGCTCAAGGTGAAGACCTCTTTGTGGTTCTCTTGTTACTTCTATCTGCCTCACTTGGGTCGTACATTCTTTGAGCCCAGCAGTCCGCTTCTTTGGTATTTATACCACTATATTAGCTATTTTGGTGATCCTTCTGGCTCTAATCTTTATAGTCGGATGCTCTCACTGATGCTAGAATGAAGCCATGGGAGGTCTATACTCATTTTAGAATTTTTTTTCCCTTATTCTTTAGACTTCATATTTGAACTCTTACTATATTACTCAGTTAAATAACTTGTTCGAATCCTGTCTACTTGGAGCTTTTAGCTCAAGATCTCTGGGTTTGGTTCTTCATTTCATACCTGTTTACATACACTCTTTTATCCTTTTTTTTTTTTTCCCTTGTGAAGGTTATTTAGCTGTAGATGTTGATGTGAATGTCCTTAAACACATCAGAGGTTCATAGTAGAATTTATAAAGTTGGTCCACATGCCTCAAGTATTAAGCTGTTTCCCTGTATCAAGATTCCTATGGTGTCTGCTTTACAGTGTAAAATTGCATGCTCCTGTGGCACTATCTAATAACATTTCCAATGAGAAATATTATGCATCATTCCTCACTGCCCTGGATGGGCTTGGGAAGCTTAAATTACTCCCAAAAGACACCACTATTTAATTGCAAGCTGAGTTGAGGCAGTGGCATATATATAACTACTATTGTCTTACAACATATCATGTCTTGTTCTATAGTTTGCTAGTTACAACTATCACTCTGCACTTATTAGCTTGTTCCTGGAAATATTGATATAAGGAGGGTTGAGACTGAAAACTTGGCATTAAGCCTTAAAGAATTTCCCTTAAAATGTGTATAGTTAGGGTGCCAGAGAATTATAGTGGAAGAAATTGGGAGGGTCTTTGTTCTTGAAGTATGTCAAAAGACGGGGAATGTTAACTTGCAATTTTTACTATAATCTTTTGCATTTCACTCTATACTAATATTACCTGAAGTAGCAAATGATATACTTGTTTATCTAGTCTCTCTCTTCTCTAGAAACTGTCTTAATGAGATAATCCTAAAACTCCTCCATAATATTTATTAAGTATTTCACCCATGGTTCAACAGGCAAAGGGCTCTGATGCAGCAACAACTATGGGAACTGAGTCTGCTGTATATGCAGCAGAAGCATCTGATAGCAATGATCTTCTTGACAGAGTTCTTCCGGCTTCTGTTTCTGAATTTGTGGAACTGATCAAAGCTCATCTTTCTGCCGGTGGGTGATGTGTAAACAACTATCCTTTCTCGTTATTTCTTGCTATAGCACATTAATATCTCTTGATTATTACAGGACCAAATTATCGATTTGCTTCTCGCCAACTGCTATTGCTTGGTCAGATGTTTGATTTCTCCGATGCTGCAAACAGAAAGGTTGCTGGTGAATTGGTGCAGGATTTGCTTGCATAAACGTCTTGATCATGAAAAGGATGAAAATGGAAATGACATGGTTATTGGAGATGGCATTAATCTAGGAGGAGACAAAGATTGGGCTGCTGCAGTGTTAGGATTTGTAAGAAAAGTCCATGCAGCATTAGGAGAATTTGAAGAAGTTGTCCTGAGTGTTGTGGCTGAGCTTGCTCAGCCTTGCAGAGAGCGAACTGCGGACTGCAAAGAGTGGCTCCACTGTCTTGCCAGTGACTGGCCTCCTTTTGGAATGTGCACTGTTCATATCAGTCAATGCAGGGAAAGGCCATTGAACCTGTTGAAATTCTTCACTCGTTATTGCTTCCTGGGGTGTGTATTTGGGGGAAAATTTGTCTTCACTGTTTTGGTTAACATTTTTTTATACACTGCTCTTTGCTCTTTTTTTAATGTAAATTTAGTAATTGATGGTTTCTAACTTGTATATATATTTATCTGTGTATTTCCCTGTTTATCACAATACGCAGGCAAAGCATGCTCATTTTGATGTTCAGAGGGCTGCGACCAGGTGCCTGGGTCTTTTTGGGTTGCTGGAGAGGAAACCAAATGAAGATTTAGTGAAGCAGTTAAGGTGTTCTGTTGTTAAAGGTCCCTTATCAATTACTGTTATGGCATGCAAGGCAATGCTTGATCTAGGACTATGGCATGGTCCGCATGAAGTTGATAAAGCCATGAATCAAGACCTAACATCACAGATAAAAGACTATAAAGTGGATTTCAATTCTGTTAATTGGTGTGATGCAAGTGAGGTTTTGGATATTGGAATGCTTGATTTGCTATATGCAGTAATGGAAAGGAATTGCATTAGCGAATCTGTAGAAAGTGATGAGATGGAGTTTGTTCAAGCTGTTCTTGCAGAGGGATTTGCAAAGATACTACTTCTGAGTGAAAAGTACTCAAACACACATGCTTCCTCACATCCTTTATTATTAGGAAAGCTAATTGGCCTGTACTTTTTGAGTGAAAGTAAAGAACATCAGAGGTGGATTACATTGTCCCTTAGTATAATTCCGATGTTATTTATATCTACTGCTGACTAATCAATATTCTTTCACTTGACCAGGTTGAAACAGTGCCTATCAGTATTCTTTGAGCATTATCCATCCCTTTCCGTAAACCACAAGGCATGTTAGGTTAATTCAGATATTAGATGCACTGCAAATATGGGTTTGTTTGTATTTGCCATTCTCTGATATGTGGATGTCATGTGCTCATTTTGGAATTTGCAGAAATGCTTATCAAAGGCTTTTATTCCAGTTATCCGCTCCTTGTGGCCAGGCATCAATGACAGTACTAAAAGAAGTCCAGCAGTGGTGGCAGTCATGCGGAAGCGCGCTGTCCAAGCATCACGTTTCATGCTACAGATGATGCAAGCTCCATTGTATATGAAGGAGAATCTACCCAAAGATGGAAATGGAACTGAGGATACAAAAGATGTTTTTGCTGAGTTTGAAAGTGGAGAGGAAGGGCTTGCAATACGCGTAGCTGCAGAAGTAATTAATTTTATTTCAGACTTATCTAGATACGCTGTTACTCTTTTCATATTTAACTTGAATGGAAGTAAAGGTCCTAATTTCCATATAGTTGAGATTTTCTTCGTTACTTAACTTCAGAAAATGAAGCTAGCAGGTCAAATCTTATGGCATAGAGGATCAATCCTTCTTTGTTCACATATCTTTAACCCTCTTAATTGCAGAATTTTATATGCATGGATGTATTTCTCTGGTATTCCATTGTATGAACAGATTTCAAAGTATTTTTGCAAGTTTATTCACTTGGTGACTCTTATAATATTGTAGGATGTAGGGATGTACGCATGGTTATCCTCTAAATTTGAGGTGACTTGTTTGGCATATTTTACAGGGTCAAAGTAAAACTTAGTATTCCGTGTCTACTCTTAGTCATTACTGACAAAATGTGGTTGACTTTTATCTGATAGTCTTCCTAGGATAATTTGACTACTTGCAACTTGTTAGAGTTGTCATACATTTTGGACACAAGTTTTTTCAGCATTTCAATGTTTTATGCCGTTTGTCAGTGAGTATATTCTACTCAGTGCTTTAATTCAAGGCTACAGTTAATTAACTTTCTGTGTCAAATCATTTTTATTCAATGTTTGTCAGCCGTTTGTCAGTGAGTATATTCTGCTCAGTGCTTTAATTCACAGTTAATTAACTTTCTGTGTCAAATCATTTTTATTTTTGTTGAAGGTTGTGGGCTTCCACTCAAATAAAACGGCTGCCTGAGAAATCATACGTTTCAGCACTTTGCAGAATACTTGTCTTGCTTCGAATTTCGGTTGTCAGAACAAGGGCCAATAAAATTGATGCAGCAGCTTCTGAATCGTGTTGCCCAATCTGTAGTAGCTGAGAAGGATCTTCTAAAAGAGTTGAAGGAGATGGCTGCACGATTAAAGGAAGCAGATAGAAGTCCTGACCAGCAATTATCTTCTGATCAGGCGAATCTTATACTTGGTAATGGATTTGTTTTCTACCATCTGATAAAGGAATATGCGTTTAGCAAGTAAAATTCTGCAATATGTAAAAGCTCAGAGAACTTCATCAGTTATAACATGATTTTGATTAAAAGGACAAATTGGAAAAGAAGACAACAGTTTAAGCAGGGACTACAAATGTCGCATGATTAGTTTTCCTTCGCTAATTGGACTACAAACGCAATTTGGATACTTTCTTCTTTCTTATAAACACAAGCTAGTCTAATGCCTTGTTTTCGAGTAAAGCCTTTTATCAGTTGAGTCCTTAGCACATAGGAACCATGTTCTCTTATCCTCATACGCTAGCTGTTTAGAGGCATTTTATACGGGTAACTAATCTCAAAAAGTATGACTTAGTGTTGTGTATTTCATCAAATAATGACTTGTTTACTGGATCTGAAGAAATGCTTGAATTGTGTTCTGCTTTTGATTGTGCATACTCTTTATGCTTTTCATCTATATTATATTATCAGGAGACTGCATTGTTAGATTTGATTTGTGCTTGAAAGAATGTATCCATCCTTTGTCACTTTCACATGAAGATTGACCAGTGTTTGTAGAATGAAACTAAATTCTTCTCTAGTTATAGAAGAGCAAATAGGACATCACGTATACACAATCTTAAGCTTTCTCTAGTTTGCTCCTAATTGGTGTCAACTATGGAACTTTTAGGGGCCTTTTTGTTTTGCCATGATCACTATCATGATATTTACTTTTTTAGACAAGTCATTTCATGCCAGCAAAAGAATTTCTCTACCTCATTCATTGTCTTGAATAGATGAATAACTAGTCTTTATGAAAGAGCAGATTAAATTTAAAGCTGTGGTGCACTTCAATTTGCTTGGACTTTCTCTTATATTAGTCACTGTTTAAATAGGTTTTTGGCTTGCATTGTTGTCCTTTGCAAAATTTTATCACAACTTGTTCGATTCATTGTCATTTCCCTCTCTTAGGTATATCTTTCTTGCTGTCTGTGATTTCAAATCTATTGTGGTTAGAATGAAATGGGAGGTGATGGTGTAGGTGTCCATGATAAGAGGGATGCTGGTCTTTTTTTTTTTTCTCCCCTTCTCTCTCTTTCCCTTTGTTCACTTGGACATTTTATGAAATCTAACTCCAGGGAAACTGGAGCTAGAAGTGAATCTTGATGAAGCAGAGCCTGTGGAACTTCCACCTACTCCAGCACCTCGATCAATTAGAACAATCCGTGTCCGGGGACGAGCAAAGATGGAAGAAGAATCTTCCTCTGATGGTGAAGTGTCACCAACTTCTGTTGTTCCTCCAAATTCGAGCAATATGAGAACTCGTTCACAGAGGGCGAGCAAGACAGCTGCCATGACCAAGATAACTGCCAATAACATTTTAAGCATTGATGAGGAGGATGAGGCAGAGGATGATGATAATCAAGAGGATTCAGGTTCAGAGGTGACATCTGAAGGTGACTCTGATGCTTTTTAGTGGAGAGATGATCTGGTGGAAGTAATGGACTAATAGCTTTCATGTTTAGTAACTGTTCGTTTGGAGATTTATAATTGGGATTCTGCTACATGTGCATCTCGTACAAGTAGCAGGACATAACTCATTCCTGACTTTCTCCGAAACTAAACTCCACTAGCAAGGTCAAAATATGACATTGTGTATTTATCTGTTGTACTTCTGCATCAAATGCACTGGAGCAGAAATATACTCACTGTATGTAAATCTCTATCTGGCTTATTTTTGTAAGCTGTAGTCAGGAGCAATTAGATGTATTCCCACAAACACTACTTTTGCCTAGGTTAAAGGAGATTTCTTTATCATCTTGTGGATTTTATGTTGGAGCTTGGACCTGCATTTGATAATATCATTTCAATTCTGCATTGTACAAGAGGTAGTAAATATACCCTCACTGCAGGCAGAAGCGGGTGCTTAATTTGCTATTGATTCAAAAAACTGCAAGCGAGTTACTTAAGCTACACTATTATTATTATTATTTTTTGGCATGTAAATCTGCTTATTTAGAAAAAGTCCTGCTGCCTGATTATTTGGAAAATTTTTTACTGCACCTATGTACTTTTGCTTTTTGCCGATGTTCGTTAGTCCCATTGAAAGTAGTTACAATCACTTATAAGTTCTCCACTGAGGATATTTAAACTCTCAATCTCTTGGGAAGACTTGAATTTGCTTCCTCCTGAACCTATCCATGGTTGGCTCTGCTAGGCTTTCAAGAACGCTCTAAAAATGCAGCTATTCACTAATGAGGGTGATGTTACAGCACAAGTATTGGACTTGGACGTAGATAGCCTCCCATATTTTCATGTCCTTCATTACGAAGGTATAGAGAGAGTTTATGTTTCCTTTTACCGTCAGATGGAGAGTGATTGAGAGTAATGCCTAATACTCACGAGTACAATGATCTAACTAATCGCTTCCCAAGATTGTACTTTGGTATGCAGATGTATTTGCTTTTCTCAATCCTCACAGTAATTGTAAATGTCAAAGGCTCTGATTGAACTTCTGCTGGTCCCTTGCAGCGGCAAGGTCCATGAGCTAAAATCTTGACCCGAGCTAGTTGTATTAGTTCGGTAAAATTCAAACAATATATGGTATATCTCTATAGCTAATCAGTCATTCGGTTGCTTGAAAAATCGGTTCCGGATACTCGGATCTGTCAATTTTAAGTTTATTTTTGAAAAAATAAAAAAATTCAAAATTTGTTTAAAATTTTGACTTCTCACTTTTAATTTCACTTTCATAAATAAATTATTCATACAAATTCTGTTTATATATTAATATAAACTCCTAACAGCATACAATAATTGATTCATGATTTTCAATTTTTTTTGTTTTTTAAAAATATAACCATTACAACTATATAAAAATATAAAACTAAGTCTAAATTTTCGTTTATCCAAATTTAAATAATAAAAATTTTCTTTAAACATAAAATATACATTACTTTTTAACATAGTAATTTAAAAAATATTTATATTACATATAGATCTGTTCAGATAACTGGTAACTTGTAACTTTGCGAACCAACTGACTAAATACTCAAACCAATTTATGTAACCAGTTCGGTATCTTTCTTTTTCAATCTGAAACAAATCGATTTTATCGGTTTCTTAATTTTTCAAGTACTTTAAACACCCCTACCTTGCAGATCGGACCAAATCTACCAGGAGGCCAACTACCGAGACTTCGCTTTTGCAAAAAGTCCTGAACTATTAGCGTTAGGGCCGACTAATCTCCTCAACCGTATCACCCTAAGATTATCTATTCTTGTTTTGGGATTATCAATATGAAATTCGAGGAACTTGGGAATGATGACTCATTGTGTTTGGACTAGTGATTTTCATTTTTGTAGTGCAGTGGGTTTGGAAATGTAGTTAATACATATTGCATCTTGCATAAAATTGACATTTTAATTTAACCCAGACCACCTTGCCCAACCTGTCGACTCTGTCCGAATAAGTGAGTGCACAATAATCAATTGAACTCGGGGTTTCTTATTTGCTTGTCAATTGTTGCTCAAACTCAAAAGAATCCATTCACTTGTTTATTCGCAATAACCATGGCACAAACAATTTTACTTTGCATTTTTTTACACTAAGTTGCAACCACAAACAGAAAAAAGAACTACAAAAATGAAATCAAGCCCTTGTATTCCATAAAGCTTTAATATTCTAGCACCTCATAATCAGTTTTAGCACTATTGAGATTATAAATTTAGCTCAATTGAGCTTTTTCTGCCATTCTGTTCTTTTTTTTTTTTTTTTTTTTTGTGGAGGACTCTTGATTTAGAATCTCAACATGTAGCCACAAATGAGATCGGGACGTAATCAAGATGCAAGATGGAAGACCAAGCACGCAAGACATAAAAGTTTCTAGATTAGAGGTCCCATGTGTCCTCAACTGTCAATAGCAAGCTCTCTATTTTCCTTTGTTAGTCTTATCACCTTTATTTTTTCAGGACAAACTGATGTGTCCCTTATAGAACCCACCTAAAATTGGCTACAAATCTTATATTATTAGACAATAATAATTAGTACACTTAACTTTGTGTTCATCTGCCGCAATTGAAATCATGGAATGCAAATTTATTCGATAGTTTGAACTCATGTTTATGACTATAATTAAACTTGAACAACCAATAATATGTTCACCCAAAAATAAATTTGCACGTTCAGGTCTCCTCTCTTGTCTGGTTCAACAAAGAAAAAGGAGGTCTTCTCTCTTGTTTCATATTCCCTGAAAGTCAAGCTTTGCTACAAGTAATCATTAATCTCATCATAGTCTGATTTGCATCGAAATTTCTCTTAGCCTGCTGTTCTTTTCACCAACTAACTGCCCATAATAAACCCTGTGAGAAAATATTAAACATTCATTCATTTTGACAAATGTGGGCTAATTTAATCCACATAAACATATTGTTTGGAACTTCATTTTCAACATAAAGACAAAAACTTGGCAATGCTATGTGGAGAAGTCGGTATCTATTTGATGTCACCTAATTAGTCTTCGAAAGCGATATAACGATTGTAAACTCTTGATGAGGGTAAATTATGTCCAAAACCTCCCCTTAAGGTTTTTATAATTATAGAGTTTTCTCAACTAGTGTAAAAAATTAACCTAAACACTATCATGAATTTCAAATTATTTTTTCCCCTTTAGATTATAACCATTGTTTTCCCAGAGTTCTTGTAAGCATAATTTTGGCATATCAAGCTTAATTTTTTGTTGTCATAGCATTGAAGAAAAATTCATATGAAACGTCATTAAACCTAGAGGAATATGATTTTAAATAACAAAGAAAGATATTAGTAATTATAAAACCCCCCCCCCCCCAACCCCCAAGCCGGGGGAAAGGGGCGTGGGGGGTTCCAAGAATTTATAAAGTGAATTCTTTTGTTTAAAAAAGTTTTAAAATTCAGGTATACCTTTATGAAAATTACATTTTGTCCCTTCAAAATTTCACAAGAAACTGTAAAGTTCTCCTCAAACATATGACTAAATAACTGTTGCACCCCAAATTGTAACTTCTGCTTCCCTGATTGTCATTAGTGCAATCTACCATTTAGATTCGTAAAAATTTCAGTCAATAGATTCAATGCATTAACATTTTCTTTTTTGTTTTTTTCTTTTCGTTCTTCGTTTACCTAAAGCCGACCATGCGTGGGTCACGATCCATTATTTAATCGCCATTACGAGTCTTCCCAACAGTGAGTTATTAGCACATGGCATTGCATGCCCCCTTGTATACCCATTTACATACTTTTTTGAGTTCTGGAAGATAAGGGCATCTAGTAGACTTCATGCTTACTACATTATGAAGTCCTCCATAAATATTTTGTCAAATTGTGGGCGGGACTTTGATTGATTTCATACCACAGGCTGGTAGATTAGAGTTGATCAATTCAAAGTATTCGTGAGTGGTGAGTGCAAAGGATCAGTAATTAAATTTCATATCAGAATTGTCGTATTTCCATTGTCTATTGACATTTACATGATGAACTTGCGAAGTTGATTCTATGGAAGCATCTGATCAGTTCATTTGTCCATGAAGGAAGACCCGTAGCATCAAGAATGGTCCATAACTTAGTGCAATCTGATATATGCATAATGTCATTTTTATTTATTAGTGGGTTTTAGCTAGAAGACATTGTAAAGAAAGGCATCTTAATTCATAGTAATTTAAACATCAGATTTATATATTATTTCAAAGTATGTAGTGAATGTTAAGTCGTTTATTTTTCAAGGCCAAGGAATGGAGTTTTGTTCATCTAACACATCATCTATAATATGGCTATACTTTTCTAGTTATTTTTCATGGCCCTATGTTTCTCTAAACCTTCGTTAGGTGTACGGAATCAGTATTCATTTCTAGAAACTTTACCCAATTTTTTCAACTCCATGGATGTAAGGTTGCCAGCGAATTGGAATTCAGAAGTTGGGAGGACTTGAAGGCTGTCGTTTTTAACTTTAACTACTACCATTATTGCTGCTTTTCAATGAAATGTGACATAATTTAGCTGACATTATTGAGTATAAGTGTGAACAGATTGATAGGACTCTTAAGTATCAACTGCATTGATCATTGTAAAATAGGTAACAAAATGTGAAACAACGAGAAAGCTTCATTAAAATATAAGCTCAGTCTAACCGAAAAATTACTTGCTACAAAAGAAGTATAGCCTTAGTATAGCCTTCTTTCCAGTTATAGCAAACAAAAATTAAATGGCCATTAAAAGAAATTTGTACGGGCCGGCCAGCAATATTAATAAGAATTATCTGCTTGTTTCAACTCGTTGAGATGGTCCAAGTGATATAGTGGTCATTTAATTCTCAACTTGTAGCATTTGCTGCCTCAGTACAAAGTTAACGAACACTTAAAGCCGCTAGGTAAATTTCCTAGAAACAGCTTAAAAGGTTTTCAATTTTGCCTTTTTCTATAGCTGCTAAGTTTTGATATGGTCATCAGTTCTAGAACCGGCCAGCGTAAAAACTCGGCCTTTCGGCTGAGGATTGTAAAGAACGGTGAAGAGGTAAAGATTCCTTGTCTGACTGTTAAACTCAAAACAGGAAATGGACAACATTTCCAAGTCAGAAAGACTTGTGTTCTTCTCTTTTTTTCTTTTTTGAACTGCTTACTCTGATTTTCCCAGGGAGGGGACAAAAAGAATGACATCTTTGGCCATTCCTAATGTCCTGCCGATTCTCTTAGGATGTAATCTAAAATGTAAGTTTTAGTCATCAAGGATATATACCAAGCCCTATCCTTATCTGCAACATCTGCTGATCATAGAAAATGCACCTCTAGAAAATAAAAAGGAGAATATTGTATTGCAAAAGTATAATAACGTTCAAGTAATAAAAAATAAAGGTAAAATATATTTAACTTATGTACAATATCAGGCCATAGTATTGTAAAATTTTTTATGTAAACTACAACTAGCTAGCAAAACAATTGAGGGCGACGGGAGCATTTTAGAGTTAAAAAAGAAATAATCTATTGTTCATTGATTTGACAATTCAAACAAGAATAGACACAAATAAAGTGTGAACATTTCAATATTAAAATCCATACTTCTTGATTCAATAATATTAAGATATACATATATATGGCAATCTCCCACCAAATTAGCTTGATTCAATAATTTGGTGAACGAAGTGTTTTAAAATTATGGGCATCTTTTAAAGAACTTAATGCACCTAAAACCAAAAGGTGTGGACCTAAGGGTTGTGTTCAGACTCGGACCGTACCGACTGGTTGAGCCAAAAACCAACTAGGAATTCTGTCCGATCCGATCAAACTCGATTTTCTATCATGAAAAAAATAAATTTTTTAAATATTTTTGTCAGGCTATAATTTTTTTTGGACTTGTTGATCTTTTTTCGTTCTTAACTAAAAATTAAAATAAAAAAAAGAAAAATTAATAGGTGTATATGTGTATGACATATTCATGATATTATTCAATTCAACCCTGATTGAACTCATTGACATTTGAGCTCAATCAAATCGTTACTTGGTTTGAGTATGAAAACATAGCCTAAGGTCGTAATTTCCAGTAGAGAGCTCTGCAATCAAGGTCCCCGGGCTTGCCCGCAAGAAGTCAATGGTATCCAAAAATGGGAGTTTGTTCATTTGGCAGCCATGTTAGAAATTTTTACATGTAATTTATAGTCCATCCAAATTTCAAATCAGTATCTTATTAGGTTGAGGTATCGAAGTTAAATACAATCACATTATATGACTATTAAATGGATGTGAATATCAAGGGGAAGAGAATTGTTCTTCCAAAAATAATTGGCCAAAATAGTCATGCAAGGTTGTGGAAATACTTAATTTATGCCTACATTGCAAAATTTTCCCACTTTTTGCATTTTAAATTGAATGATTTGGTTCAACTTAAAAATTATCGCCAACAATATGACTTCAAGAAGCAAATAAATAAAGAGACAAGGCAATTAGTTATGTAGTACATAATTCTTTATAATACCAATATGACTTCAAGATTCTTGAAAATTTTTAATCAAAAGTAGTTAGGTTTTAGGATTTTTTTAGTATGAGAAAAATAAATACATATAACTTAAAATATGACATGGCTATGGACAAAGAAAGTAAACGAATCAATCAATCTAGGCAGCAAAGAATAATTTATGTAATCTCATTAAATTAATTATGCAATTGCATATGAGTCCGTCATTTCCGCCCACCCATTCTCCATGTTCCGCAACCGACGACCGCCGTATCCCAACCGTCTTCACCGCTCGCACTAATTAGTGGTGCCCATTCAACGCTTCTCATATTTCTCCGCCACCCTTTACGGTCTAGAACCGACGTAGCTTATTTACAAAACGTGGGTCTCAATTCTTTTTAAGTCTCCTTTTTGACAGGTAAAATTATAGAATTGTTCTTTATGACTTAAAATTTGTCTTTTGAACAATCAAACTTCGTCAAAATTCGACTTCAAATGTAAACTCAACAAAAAATATTACTAGTAAAAATAGAAAACATCGTAGGTTAAAACGTATTTGACTTCCTATATATATATATATATATTTTAAGTTACTTGTTGTTCGTCTGAACATAATTTCTGCAGTTATAGTTTAGACTCTCAAATCTGTATTTTTTTTCGTGTTTTCTTTCACCATTAACAAGTCATCGGCTATGTGACAATCACAAACGGTACTAGTACCAGAGTTTAAACACAAAAGAAATGCCAATTATTAGAGGATATTCGAGAATGGAATTTTAGTAGAGGACATTTCTAGTCGAGTAAATTTTAATTCGAATTTTATAGGTATGTTCTTTCGCACTTAAGCTATTTTTGCATTCAATTGCTAATATAGGTGAGGGTCATTTCTTGAGTTGGTCGATCAATCATACAAGTGAGATGTCATGAGGAACAAGATTGAAAAATTTTCATTCCCAAAAGACTAAGTTAGGGCAAATTTAGAGGCTGAAGGGCATAAAAGAATCAATCTCCTTTGGATCTTGCTGCATGAGATTACATACTGATGAATGAACCATTTTATCTTTATCTTGCTTCATTATAAACGACTAATTCAAATTTGCTCGCTGAAAAACAAGCCATTCATCAAATCTTTGATGGTATAATTTTTTTAATCAATCGTCAATAGTTTTTTTTATCCTACTCCTAAACTATTCTATGAGGAGGTCTAATTGGGCTCAGGGGAACTAGTGGTAACTAAACTATCATTGGACCAAATGGGTATATTATGCACTCATTTAGATTTTTGATGAGAGACAGTATTCAAACGCCTGATCTTCCACCCAATTTAGCCTTTAAAGGCTCGGTAGTAACCAACCCAACCAAGTGGAGTTGGTTATACTCTTCACAGTACTCAACTGTTCCATTCCCTTCATCCATTAATCTGCCATTGTAACTTTTCAGCTGTCTCAACTCAATACGAAATCCCTCTAGATGTTCAATGGAGTATACTGTTAATAGTCATAAAAGGTACACGTCAACTAAAAATGGACTGCTTTGCACCTAAAAAAGACTGCTCCCGAGTATTGTTTGAGGAAAGTCTTTAATTATGATCATTTCGTCTATTTGAAAGACTAAAAAGACTTGCCCGGGCAAGCAATTAATGCCATATATTTTTTTTCTAAGAATTATTGGATTGTTCAGCACTTCTCGAAGCCGCAAGAATCAGAACATATTTCAAATCAAACTAACATGTATAGGATCACTTATTTAGACCATACTAACATGCATGATTTTAATTGGACATGTGTTCACATGGCAATCTTCAAAATAAATGAAGGCCTAATAATAGAACGTATCATAACGTGGAAAAATTAAGGTTTTGAGGAGATGAGTCAATGCAATTTAATTTAATGGAGACAATGTGATGATCAAGTATGTTAGGAAATGAAAATTGATGTAATAACATAGACTCTTGGTTCAACCCGTTTATATGGTCTTTAAATATTTCAGAAGCATAGCACTTCACCATATCTTAATTGTTAAACACTTCACCATATCTTAATTGTAAAGTTGAACTCCAATGATAATTTTAGTCGAGATCTTGTAATTCTGGAGACACTCCAATACTGCCGATGTAAAGCAAATTGGTACAATATATTTCTTTTCTTGTTAGGAAAAAAGCGTTTTCAGTCCTTATCTATGCAACTGTTATGCTCATGCAAGCGCATGCTTACTTTATAATAGGCATGTTAAGTAATTTTTATGAAAAAGAAATTATTCTTAAACAACTGACAATGATGAAAAACTCGTTTCACCTTCACAAATTAATGTTTTGGGACATCAAAAGAGATTTTCCGACGAAAACCCTCCAAAACTATTAAAATGCTACTATACATTAGGTACACATATTTTGTTCTGCCTAATAACACATGTTTTGATATCTTGTACTATCTAATAATTTTAGCTAAAGTGACTTTCTATTTCCCTAAAAAGAAAAGAGAAAATATTCACGTTTGGAATGGCAAAAAGGCACAACTGCACAAGAATCAGGCCACCAGGATTACTATTCATCGGTGAAGCGCTCAATGATATATTCGGTGAAATCCTAGACTATTTGTCATACACAATTGAGGGTATGACTTTTCAAAATCTATCTAATCTCCCTTTCTATCCTTAATTCTTAATTGCCGCAACTGAAATTTGATTCTAAAACCTGTGATAGGGTATTCCCAACCACTGGTCCGTTGGCCTAGTGGATTACGATCCATCTAAACCTTAGATTATTTTTAACGTTTGCTAATGTCCACAAGTTTATTTTGATAACAGTAGTTTGAAGATTATATTTTAATATTGATCTTCTAGACATTAGAGAACTCTAGAGTTCCATATCGTACTGTAGAACAAAATCTTTATATTTGAGCGTTTATTAGCCTCTCCATGTTTTAGTCATTCTAATTCTAATATTCTTCGTTAAAAATTTCTTGAACAATAGTTAAATTTTTTTTCACTGATATCATGCTATAACGGGACTGTGGAATGCCCATAGATTTTAAACTCTCTTTCGCAATTTAGGGTCTAAATCGTTGCTAACTACTTTTTACTAGGATTGTCAATGGGGCCAGGCCAGCTTGAACTCGGCCCGTTCAGCCCGCAAAAAAAGCCTGTAAATCTAACTCTTGATCGGGCCGAGCTGAGCTTGGGCTTAAATATTAGATTTGAAATATTTTTGAGTCGAGCTTGGGCCTCAATAGGTACAGCCCGTATAAGGCCTGGCTCATAAAACACATACACACACACACACACACACATATATATATATAACCTAAATATAAATTACATACACACACGTATATATAATCTGAAATTATGTATAATATATTAACTAAATCCTTAATATATCTCCTAATATATATATATATATATATATGTATATATATAATCACCCAAATATAAAATTAGCCTCACACATATATAATATAAAATTATATATAATATATTAACTAAATCCCTAATATTTTCTCTCTCCTCAAACAACTCTATCGCCGGCCTAATTTTAATTTTCCTCCCTCCCTCCTCAAATAATCCTGTCGCCACCCAAATCCCTAAATTTTGCTCCCCTCTCAAACAACTTCATCGACTTCTTCCTCCCTAAATCTGAGGATTGCTCAGCATAATTCACTAAGTACACACTTCAATTAACTAGATTTGTGTTTAGTGTTGCAACTAGTCTACTTGGGGCTTGTGCAGCCGGTTAGAGCATGAGAAGTTCTTGCTTTTAAGATTTTTCAGACGGTTGTTATGTGGTTGTTGTGTGCTAAAAGTAGATGCTTAACAAAAGTAAGGAACTATAATTCTAATGTAATTCTAATGCTTACAATGGAATTATTATGATCTCATTGTAAGCAATCGTCTCTCAAAAGTTTCAATCAAATGAATAGTTACTATGTGCAAAATAACTGAAATTTGTACAATTAATGACATATTATTTTTTATTATTGGGAACAAAATTAAAGGAAAACTTGTGGTTTTGTATTGTGTTGGAGCTGTTGAATTGTAGAAGTATCTCAATAGGTTTAGGCTCGTAAGCTTAAGCTCATAGCCCGAATATTTTGTGAGCTGAGCCTGAGTTTCACATTTACAAACCCGAAACTCATAACCTGATTTATTATGTGAGCTGAGCCTGAGTTTGTTAAAGCTCGGCTCATACGGCCCGATTGACAGGCCTACTTTTTACCCAAAATTATAATAATAACTAATGGAAAAGTCGCATTCATTATGCGTATGAATTTATAAGAAAAAAGAAAAAGTAATAGTTATAAGAAAGAAGAAAAATTAATTGTTATAAGAGTTATCATGAATTAATAGTTTATCCCTGATAAAAAAAAAAACTTAAAAATGACCAAAGAAAAAACAAGCAACACTAAAACTCTTTCTTCCACTTTATATATAGTAAAAATAGTGTTGAAACACACTCAATGAGTGTGCATAAAAATAGGATGTGGGCAGATAATTATTTTATAAATTACCATTCAATTTTTAATTTTACTCTCAAACGTGATGACAATAACATTCTACCTATGTGATAGATAGTTTTGGAAAATCATTGATAGTTTTGGAAAATCATTCACTTTGATATCATACGAAGATCATTCTTTGTGCATTATATATGGTAATATAATAGTAGAGAATGATAAGAATGAATTAACTTATATTTGTAGACACAAGGTAAAAATGCGTTTAAACTAAAGCACAAAATAAAATATTTCCCAAACCTCTTGCCTAAAGTTTTCTATACAAACCCAAAACACAGACCAAAAAAAAAAAAAAAGAAGGACTCCAATGACAACTTCCTTTCAAAAGCTAGAACAGAAAAAAGAAGAAAAAAAATCTCCAATGAGAACTAAGAGCTTTCCCTTTTGACTCCTTTTTTTTTTTTTTTGGGTCCTAATAAATTATAGCAGCATTACTAAGGATTTAGTTATAAAATTGAAATCTACCCACAAAAAACCAAGTCCTCAAAAAAAAAAAAAAAAAAGAAAGAAAATCCCGCAAAAAACGTCGACCCCCACCGTCGCGTCAGCGCCACGTATTGACTCGTGGCGGTGGCATTACCCTTTTCCCATTGTCCCATTTCCCATTTTTCCCAGTCAGTAGTCATGAGTCTCTCCAATCATACAAGACAGTGCAATCTGCAAAGCATTTAAGGCCCCCCTCCCATCCCCTTCAAACTCCAGGTCTACTCGTAACGTATTCTATACTCCTAAACTTCTTTCTTCATTATTTGTCTCTTCTCTTTAACGGTTTCTGCTGATTAGAACATTATTTATATGCAATCCAAACTACTTTTCGTATATATAGTGCTAGTACTTGTCCTAGACAACATCCCTTCAGGCCTTCATTCGAGAACCCAAGAAGGTGTCTGAATTTTAAGGTTTCTTTTTTTTTTTTTGTTATCATTTATAAGTCCCACGAAAGTTGTGTTTTTTGGAGTGATCATCCCACTTTCTTTGCTTGCATAGAAGTGACTAGTGAGTGTTAATGGAATTGAAGAACATGCTTGCCTTGGTTTCTCGTACTGGAAGACATTTGCAGCGTTACGAAAAAGGTTGTCGCCTGGTCGTTGGGTTAGTGATCTCTCTCTCTCTCTCGATCATCGTCTATCATGGTTGCATGGTTGCTCCTATAACTAATTTACATCTTGTTGAATCCTTTTTAAAAAAAAAATTGTGGGCTCTTTTTTTTTTTTTTAACCATTCTGTGGACTTGGCCTCTTGGTTATTCTTTAGATTTCTGGTTGGTTTTCGTGAAATGTGAATGATTATTGAACTTTTAAAGGTCACATTCAAGACCCTCAATTATTTTCTTCTAAACAGTATTATGTAATTTTCCTCAAAAAAAAAAAAAAATAGTATTGTGTAATTGAGAAATCATTCTGTCAAAAATCATAACGGACAAGGTGGTTGGTTACTGGTCAGTGTAATTTAATAAGCATTCATGTCAATGACATTGAAGGTTGGTTTACTATTAATTACGGGCACAGTTCCTTCTGAGATGGTCATCAATTCCAATTGGCAAGACTTGCCCCTTTTAATGCGTCACATGGGTTGCCTTTGCCTAGCATCTTTTTGGCCCTACTTTTCTATTGTACATTGATGTCTACATTTATTGCGCTTAAGAGGTTGGAGGACGAAATTTACATGGAAAGTTATTGAGCGATTAAAATTAGACTTTTAATTGTACTTTGTTGATTCATTTGGACCAAGAAAGTTGCAATATCTTAGTCTTCTTAGGCATGGATATCAACTTTGACTAGGTGAAATTTCTGGGAATGACAAGATATTAGAGGAAGTCGGAGAAGTGACTAAAGTGACTAGTATTGAGTTTCAGCGAAAGCCCCAGTGAATTTCTATGCACTCACCGCCAGAGACGCGCTTATGAGAGAGGAGAAATTTCAATATTTATATTTGGTTAATTTTTAGTTAATTGGATGGTATAATTGGGCAATTGGCTTTGTTATATGTGAACTATAGCTAATTAAATGTTGTCCAAGATCTATGCTGTAAGAATGCTTAATCAACAACCAATTGGAGAAAAGGGGACTAATTATGTTTCCATTAAACATAACTGCAGTCCATGATTTTCTAGCCTTAGGTGGAGAAGCGCTTTTTTTTTGGGGGGTGTATGACCACTGAAATGAGGAAAACAGGAAATAGTATCCACATTTTCTTGTTCATCGGAGATGAATGGTAGTTTGAAATGTTTAACTTCGATCCGGCTTATAGAATGGCAAGCTAATAGTAATGTTCAAAATGATGCAGATGCATTCCATACAGATTAAAAGTTGCCAGTAAGACCACTTTGGTGGATGAGGATTCAGTGGAAGTTCTTGTCATTAGTGCACAGAGAAAAGGCAAGGGGATGTTGTTTCCAAAGGTAAATGATCCATTATAAAAGTCTGGTATTTGTCACAAATCTTGTCTAATTATTCCGGTTAGTTTCAAGCACTAAAGTCTTTGAAGGAAGACATGAGACTTTAATTTTCTTGTGGGTTTTAACTGACGAATTATGATATGCCAGGGAGGTTGGGAAACAGATGAAAACATTCACGAGGCTGCAAAACGTGAGACAGTGGAGGAAGCTGGAGTAGTAGGCGATGTTCAGGTTGGTCCTTTTCGGCTTTGATTCTGGTTGTTTTTCCCTCTAGAGATGTTCTTGACTCTGCGAATTGGCTTTGTACTTCTTCAAGGAAAAAATTTAGCAACCTAGTAATTATTGTTTCCAATATCTAGTACTATGATTTCTTTTACATAATTTTAGTTCAGAGAGTTATATGCACATGTTGAAGAGTCATTATTCATGCTAATTACATAATATAAACACCAATAGGGCACATGATGGCAATACTAATTTAATTGTGTAGGGATCAGTTTCTTGAAACAAACAGGCTTAGTTGCCAACTAATTTTGAAGATTCGTGGACTAAACAATAGTTCTTAAACATGGAATACTCAGCAGTATAGTGTTCCCCGAGTGTTTTCCATGAATTTTCTGATACTAATTCTTGAGACATGAAAATTGCGTATGATTAAATCAAGGAAAACTTTTTAAAAAAAACTAATATTAGTTTCTGATATTTTGTTGAAATGCCATAAGAGTACAGCAAGATTGATTACTCATAGAACCAAAAATGCCATAATAGTACTGCAATATTGATTACTCATAGAATTGCTTGTTGGAATGTGATGTTGATAACGCTTTGTTGAAAGCAAAGCGTGATGTCTTGTTCTTGCATTAGAATTAGTTATCCATCCGTGGTTGGATGACCGCTAATGTTGGTTGTGGAAATTTTTTCAGAGGTTCCTGGGACATTGGATTGAGAACCAAACCAAGGAGAGTTTCATGTTCGCATTACAAGTCAAAGAGCAACTAGAATACTGGCCAGAGAAAGACAAACGCCAAAGAATTTGGGTATGCCCTATATACTTCGCTAAATGGTTTAGAATTTGAGTGTTTGATAAGTGCAGAATATCTTATACTCTTAGTCCCTTGTGACAGATGAGCGTGCCAGAGGCTAGGAAAGAATGCAAACAGAAGTGGATGAAAGATGCTTTAGATAATTTAGTGATGTGGTTAACCAACGAGGCACATTTAGCCTCATCTTCTCCAAGCCAGGAGAGGAGATCCAACTTGTGAATAGCAAACTTGTTTAAAGTGCTCAAGGCCATAAAGCCAAGCAAGTAGGATTGATCTAGTAAGTCAGCTTAAAGGAACTCCAATTTGCAAGAAAATGAGAACTACATATGTAATTCTAGTTTCATTTTCATAGAATTGGAGTTTTGCCAGAAGAAGATTTTGGAACTAAGATTGCTGAAACAAAGTTGTAATGCACCCATAAGCTAATTTTAAAAATGATAAGTGGCAGGTCCTTTCTAAGATTTTTACAATCACAAGGACTTCCTTTTATTTTTATTCTGGAGATAGACTAACATCTCCTATAAATATTACTGCTTTGTTATACGAGTTGTCAATACATTAAAACATGACTTTGTATAAAAAGCCTTACTTTTGATTCACAAACTACTCCTTTTGCATGTTTTTTTTTTTTAAAGGGCGAATAATTTCTATCGCTTTGTGTTGTACCAAAAATGCCCTTTTCATTTAGTTCTCAAATTACCCATATTCTCTTTTTCTCTTTTTTCCCCCCTCCCATGGCCTTCAATATATACTTCTAATAACTTTCTTAAAGAAACAATGACAAACATATAATTTCTATTATAATAAATAAACAATGAGAATGTGCCTAAAACACAGAGGACAAGAATATTTTTGTTTTAATCTTATTTGCATTTTAGGATGCCCTACGCCTCTCTCTCTCTCTCTCCCCTCTACTTTTGTCCCTCTTTTTTAAAAAAGATCAACAATGAGACTCTACTTACCTATTGGTGACTCAAGTCCAAAACCTATAGATCCCAAATAATGCGTCCTACTAACTAAGCTTCATTTCGTTGTCAACCTTATGTGTCTCATTATTCAGTATGTCACAATTAACTCTTTGGAACTCAAATGGACAGTTTGATCCTCAAAAAATCCATGGTTTAGAGTTTTTTTAGTTTATTTAGAAGATTTTCTTCTATGCTTTTTATCTTTTTTTTTTTTTTTTTATCAATCGTCAACAATATTCTATTTTACTCCTAACATACTCTATGGGGAGACCCAACTAAGCCTAAAAAGAATTGATAGGGACTAAACCACCATCTAACCAAACATGTGTATTATACATCCATTTGAAATTTTAACAGGAGACAGGGTTCGAACTCCTGATCTTCCACCCCATTTATCCTTTAAAGGTTTTAGCCTTTAATTGACGTCCGTATACAAGATAAGCATGGGTTACTTCAGAAAACATCATGCAACCTGATTATTCAAGTCTAAAAAGCTGCTTAGGTATCCCGTAGCTAGTCTAGCCTACTTTTTTCTCAACTAGATGCTCGAACTTTCTTCTCTTATTTTTTTTATAGACCAAGACTAATCTATTTTTCATAGACCAAGACTAATCTAAGATAGAGTGCTCATTTTTATTCTTTACTTTATTTCAAAATTTACGAGTTTTCCCTTTTATTTTCCTATATTTAGACTTTATCCTTATAAAACATTTTAGTATTTTAGTTTTGCAGCTAGAATTTTTGTCCTTCCTCCTAGAACTCTTTTAGATAAGCAGAGCATCTTCATAGTTCATTGAAACTGTCTTTCAGATTAAATTACGATTCTGTCACATATTTGTAATTAAGCAAATACAAAAAAGGACCCTTTATCCCCATGTACCATACACACGTCCATTTCATTTACTTACTCTTTTGTACATTTCTCTTGTGGGCATGACATTAACAAAACAATAACATTATAAAAATAGTTAAAGTATGAAAAATGTGTCAAAAACAAAAGTATAATGAATAAATTTTAACTATTTATGCAAATGTTTCAAAGAACAATAAGTGTTAAAATCACCCAAAAGATTACCATATCTGATCAAAATATAAAAATAAAAGCAAGACTCAAAAACCTGTTCTACTGGTTTGGTACAACTGAACCGGTTTATCAGTTTTTATTGAGTTTGCCTGGTTTATGATTATTTGAAATTTTTGTAAACCAACCTAGCCAGCTGACCAATTCTCCATTGAATCGATCGAACTAAACAGTTCGGGTTGATTTTAATTTTAAATTCATTTTTTTGATTCACTGGAGACTCTAAATTTTAGAAGAATTAAGTTTAAATTTTACAAAAGGAAAGGGCAAAAGGAGACGAAAAGGGAAGGAGGGAAGGGGTTTGACAGTCAAATAAAAGTCTCATGGTCGGCTAGCTGGAACTTTTTTTTTTTTTTGGGTGGCTCAACAAAGACTTTAAACTTTATAAAGGTAAACCTTAAAGCTTACAGGTAAAAAAAGATGAGGGTTTGAAATTGAAATTAAGAAATGAATAGAGATGGAGCGGCTAAAGTTTTACGACTCTACTCCAAATGTTGGGAGTTTGAATTCCACCAATACTAATTCTCTAATAATATAGGTTTGATAAAAAAAACAAAAAGATTGAATGTAAAAAACTCATCGTTAACTAACTGGAAAACTTGCTATGTTATATGATAAGTTCTATGACAAAAGCACAGACAGGCTGATTATGGATAATTCAACGTGCGGGCAAGAAGCAAAGCATTTTAAGTTTATACGTGGGCCGAACAATCTTGATTTTAAAATTTGGGCCTACCCAAGGTTCCAATTGGTTAAGGTAGTAGAAGGTCAATTAATCTTCAGCCCTAATGTAAAGGCCCTATGGTCCTTCAGAATGGCCAGTTCAAAACTTTGGAGAAAGTTTATTTGGTTCTGGTCTCGTTTATATAGTAAGATCTTGATTTAAAGCAGACATTTACAAGATGAAAAACAAAACAATAAACATCTATGCACTTGTTAAGTCTTGCTTTCCACAATTATATAAAAAATAAATCACAGGAAAAAAGTAATAAACCCTCAAGATGATGCAAATAATAATCTAAAGTAAAGCTAAAATTGCTCAATTTTGTAATGCTGAAAACATAAATATTCTTTTTTCTTCTCAATTCTCCAATTTCTTGATGTGATGTACATTAAACATACGATTACATAAATATCTAGAGACAAAAAATGAGAAAATTTTATCGATTAATATCGTATAAACACACAACTTGGAAAAGTTGATTTATGAGATGTTCAAAATATTGACTTCAAGCTAAGACAAAGCTGTGAAGGGGCTGAAAAGATCAATTCTTATGATTGATCTGAAAACCCTTTTTTTTTTTGGACCTCTACACCTACAATTAGATCTTTGCCCACCAAAAAAAGTTTTGGCACCAAAGAATAAAAAATGGCCTTGAGAATGAGCTGTGCAGGCTGTACGTAGCGTAGGGCATTGATCTTGTGAATTGGAGAGGACCTTATCTTAAGAAGAAGGGGGTCGGAAAGTGACAATTGTTCAGTCGGAAGGCTTTTGTATAAGAAAAACTGAACTTGAAGACAAACTGCAATTAATCTAAAAGGACATTTGCTGATTGTGACATTCCTTCTTCAATCTCATTCTTGCCCTGTTTTCAATTGAAAGTAGGGCTATATTTTCACCGCTAGACTAGACTATACTCCAAGTGAATAATGACATTATCATTTATTCAAGTTTCTCTAACCTCTTACACTGTGATTAATCTACTGTATTCTAGTGGAAGTACTAAGTAGTAATCCAACTGGATTGGACTTATACTCCACACAAAATTTCCATGAATCCTATATGGTCTTCCATTTGTACGCCAATTCCGAATGTTCAATTCTCACAAATGACCAAATATACGGTAGATTTTACAATGGGGATCAGCTTGGAGTCACTGGTACACGTAATTAAATTGAACTCATAATTTATACTGATATATAAAATCATAACCTCCTGTTCAGATGTACAATGCTAGTGCATGCTTACAAAATTTTTCGATCAAGCCCATTGTCGTTAGAGTCTGAAAATTGTAATTTTTCAATTCAAATCCTGAGTGTCATTTATTCAGCTGCTATTGTGTCATTTGTCTTTATTTGACACACTATCATTATCACTTATCAATCACGTGAACAACTTATCATCGTAAATTAAGCATTTACGAAGCAACGTTGCAACCCTAAATCCGTTGTAAAACTGTTCGTAAATAAAACTCTACTAAGCATGGCAATTTTACAAGGTAAAGGAAGGTAGCAGAAAAACTTTCTCATATGAACCCTCAGCAGCACAACCTTTAATTTAGACTAGCCAAAAACTAGACGAGGCAAATAATTGTACAGATTTCCTGTCTCTCTTAGTGTCGGGTTGCGTCCAGACCTCATTTCTAGGTCCACCAACGTTAATCATTACGACCACTTCTCCTCTGCTTGCTCTTTTAACCTGACTAACCACTTAGGTTCACTTTTCCAAACGATTTACATTGAACTTCTGGACGAATGTATGCATTATTCTCTTTCTTCCTTCTGGAATCGCAAAGCAATCAGGAACTTCCGCTGGCAACTCAAAATCTTGGCTTCAATTATGTAATTAAGCCTGATCTCTGTTAGATTGCACACAAATCACCTAAGGTCCTGAAATTTTACTCTTTGAGGTGAAACAATAGGATAAAGTTATGCAAGGGGTGTACTCCACTTAGGCAAATTTGATATAGCAGTATGGTCCCATTCACAAAAATGCTGCTCAAATTGGTTGTCCCTTTACCTCTTTTGGTTTCTTTTGTCGACAAAACTCACCGTCCTCATCTGTTTATCTGTTTAATGCCCTTAGGGAGAGAAGGAAGAAGAGAGAGAGGGGGGGAGGGGGGGTGCATGTGAGTCCAATTGAGTCATATACAGTCAAACATTGTTCGAGTTTGATTTGATTTTTTTAACAAATTTAAAATTGTGTCAAAATTTAATTTAATGATTTATTATTGTTAGCACTTAGCCGCGTTTAGATGAGCTTCTACACCATCGAATATGAATTAAGCTCAAGTAACTTGTTATTTATATATACAAAAATTTTAGTTCGTTAACTTTTTTATCTCAATTGGAGCTAAATCATTGAGCGGTTTGGTTTTGTTTTTATTTTTACACAAGCACACTCATATGTGTACACGTATATTGAACAATATTTCTCGGTCGGTTTTAAGGATATTTTTAGAAAATTTTACTGTAATTTTTTTTTCATAATGTTGTACATTAGGTAAAAAGAGGTGTTTGAAAAACTTCTTGAAATACTCTATCACTAGTTGAAGCAAACGTTATGCTACCAGTCAGCCTATAAAGGCCTTCAAGACTTCGTCACATGCATTGATGTTTACAAGTATAATCAAAACACTTGCAATTGCATGCAAACCCCATAACCCCAAAATTTTCTTTCCCTATCATCAAAATGGCCACAACCACAAAACTTCGTCCTTTCCTCCCCATCTTTCCCCTCTTTCTTTGTCTCTTTTCCCTCTTCATCATTCCTTCCCGTTCCTCCTTAGACTCCTTCATCTACGGTGGGTGTTCACAGATAAAATACACCCCAGGCTCATCCTATGAGTCAAACCTCAACTCACTCCTCACTTCCCTCGTCAACTCAGCCACTTATGCATCCTACAACAAATTCTCCGTCGCGGGTTCAAGCCCACAAGACGTTATTTATGGGCTCTATCAATGTAGAGGTGATTTATCCATGCCAGATTGTGCCACGTGTGTGACTCGGGCAGTGAGTCAATTCAGTAGTGTGTGTTCCCAAACTTGTGGCGGAGCTGTACAGTTACAAGGGTGTTTCGTCAAGTATGATAACACTACCTTTATTGGTCAAGAAGATAAAACTGTTGTGATGAAGAAATGTGGACCGTCCGATGGTTCGGATACTGATGCAATGAACCATCGTGATTCGGTTTTGGAGAGCATGGAATCGGCTGGTGGACTCTACAGAGTTGGTGGGGCGCAGAACATGCAAGGGGTGGCTCAATGTGTAGGGGATTTGAGTGTGGGAGAGTGTCAAGATTGTTTATCAGAGGCAATCAGCCGGTTGAAAACTGAGTGTGGGGGTGCTCTTTCTGGTGACATGTTTTTGGGGAAATGTTATGCTAGGTACTCTGCCAGTGGAGCTACCGGTGGAGGTAACGGTGGAGGTAACGGTGGAGCGACCGGTGGAGGTAACAATGGAGCTCAACCTTATGCAGCAAGATCTGATCATGGTTAGCAATCAGTAATAGTAATGTTCTGCAATCACAATTTAACTTAATTTCTAGCCAAATGCATTAGTAATTTAGCTAATTCATTGCACAAATCACATAATGGCCCTTTAAGTGGTTTACAATTTGCTCTCTTCCTAGTCCATGCCTGTCTTAATTGCCTTTGTTTTTGTCTTTGTCCAAGCCTTTTTTCAATTATCTTCTCTTATTTGATTGCAGAATCTTCTCACAATGATTCCGAGAAAACATTTGCAATTATTATTGGATTATTAGCTGGTGTAGCTCTAATTATCATATTAGCAACTTTCCTGAGAAGGACTTTTGGTGAAAATGGTAAGTTGTGTCAATTGAGATTACTTTGATCGCTTGTCCTTCTTCTAGCATTTGGTATTATCGATAATCTGACCTTCTTTTTTCTTCTACTTTTCTCTTTTTGCAGGTAAATAAATAATCACTGAGGCCTCTAGCCAAAGTAGCCGGGAATTGACCAAGAATTTCAACAATATTATTCTTCTCCAATTTTAATTTATTTTTTGGATGCCCTTTTGCCTTTTTCTTTTCATGTTGCAATCAAGATGGAAAAGCTGCCACTAGGGGTATGCGTACTTCAGAACAAAGTTCAAGCTAAAGGTGGTTTAATAAAGGGCTGCTTTTTTGTAAGATTCCAACCCTTTTCTCCACATCAACAAAGCTGTATTGTCTAATGTTAAAAAGTGGCATAATCTTTTGTAAAGGAGCAGGCAGGTGTCTTTAATTGATGTTTTTCATCCTTTTTATCCTTAATTATTACCACAATCAATTTCTTTCCGGCATTCAATTTTCATTTGTTTAACTTAGGAATTACAAAATGTCATTTTCTCCAATAAAGATGTCTTCAAACCTCTGTATGTAATGCCATAATGCCAATTAATACAAAAACAGTAATCAAAACTAACATCTCACATGGAATCTTATTTTAGACCAACATGATAATTTACCACAAACACCATGAAGACAAGGGCGGCGAGGTATAAGGCCAGAGTGAGAAAAGATATGTATGGATCAAGAAAACGAAATTAATCTGTTTTTCATTAACAAAAAAAAAAAAATGACAAACGTTGCCAGCAGAATAATATCATGCACCAGGCGCATAAGATCTAGATGTAGAAGTAATTTGAGAGCCTTTAGCCATAGGCCAAAGGTAAAAGTCCACTGTAAAAGCTGACTTGACTTTTGCTAGTTGATTTTGTGGGCAGCATGAGGCAATAGTAGGGCTGCATTTTCTGGAATCAGAGCGAAACCTCGAGCCTTAATGGTTCTTTTCCCCTGCTTTAGAGCTGAAAGTAGCCAATACTTCTGAACATCTTGTGGTAAAGCTGAGGCAAGACAATATTCATGGTTGGGACACACGTTGGCCTAAAATTCTCCTGAATCGTTACTTCATAAGGATACAACATATCTCTTCTCCGGTAATTGAAGCTTAATTTATACAAATTCTTATACTTTTCAGAATCAAATTTTCGCTAAAGAGCATAGGAATTTATGGATCTTTCTATTCATTACCAGATAAGTTGAAGACTTTGACTAGAGTAAATTTTCACGGTCTGTCATTGCTAAAATTAGGAAACAAAGCATATGCTTGTTTGCTTTTGCATGAAGCTTATTCCATCAAACAGGGAAAATAGATCCCCGAAGATATTTTCCTGTTTGATTATTTAGACTCCTAATTAAGCATATGAAGAACACCTTGGCACCATCTTTGATGAGCTGAAAACTAGTGGATGACATGTTTGCAAACTTTTGGCTTAAGTGATCTTTTTATGGTTCCCATATAAAGAATGATTCTGCATATTCTGTCACTCATTATTTAAAAGCTTTTTAGATGGTAATACTTAAACACCATGGCATTCATAATCTTTTTTTTTTTGTGTGTGTGTGTGTGTGTGTTTTTGGGTTGGGGGGCGTTAAAACATTGACTTGAATAGATAAAAGTAGGATGTTCATGAAGGAAAAAGCTTTTATAAACTGTAGATTACCAATTCAATATCACCAATCATCTCTTCACAAGGACTAATACTTTAGGCATTACTTTATGTTGAAATAACACAGCAGCCAAGACAGTAACATGGTGCTGTAAATATCAAACGGCCATATATCACCATTCAGATAGAAGATTTTAAAAGATTTTAGTATCTTCAAGCATAAATTCTATGTGTTTAATAACTGTTTACTTTCGTCTTGCTTTCTTGTTATCTTGCTGAAGCTGTTATGCTGTTTTTGTCAAAAGAAAAAAAGCCTAGAGGAGTGGTGTATTAAGAAAATGTCAAAAAAGAAAAAGAAAAAAGAAGAATTTAGTTTCATCACTATATATGACTGATCTTCCATTTCATGAGACTAAAATCACACACTAGTAGGAGTGTAGGAATTGAACATTAACGCGTGTAATTCAGATGGATTGATAAACTACAGTGACAATCTTTTGGCTTTGTATTTTTGAGGATTTACCTTTGTAGTTATGGAATACACAGTTGCAAACTTTCCCTCCATACCGGCCTCTCTCTAGAGGACCATACACCTACTTTAGGATGTATTCAAAAGAAAAAAGAACCAATCAAATTTCTTCCAATTAAAGCATTAGCTAAAAGAGGGTAAGGGGTAGAGCAATGATTACAATTATCATTTCAGGCACGAAAGTCTCCCAAAAAAAACATGATTGATAGCTTTTTCTTTTTTTTTTTACCATCTTTTTCCTGTGTGAAACAGGGACTTATGAGTATGCAATGTTATTTTGGATATTTTCAGTAAGAAATTAATGATATGCAAGGAACAAATGTTTTTCCAAAATTGATTGGCACAAAAAAATTTTCTAACGAATTTCTTGGATATAATTCCCTAGTAAACTACTTAATCTTGGATGCTATTTTTCTTTTCTATGTGAGACTAACCATCCCCCTTCCTTGATATGGCTTATTAAGGATCACTAAAACTTATATGTAGAAGCATTTTGGTCACGAAGAATTCTAACCCTGCCCTTTGGGTCGAAGTAATAGAGTTCTAACATTTTAACACACTTTATATATATAGCAATGGTGGTGAGAGGGGTGATATTAACGGGTCAAGTCGAAATCAGATCGGACCCAACTAACTCGCGGATCGACCTGCGAACCCGATAAAAAAAAATATTTTGTAGTTTTGTTTCATTCATCTATATTTAAACACAAATATTACCTGTTGCATAATTAATCAAGTAAATTGTAAGGAAAATTAAGAATTCTACCTGGGTTTATGAAGAGTAAATTGTAAAAGAAAGCAAGTGCATGTTAGTGTGTGATTTTGATATTAGTGTGTGAAAAAAAATATGTTTGATCCTTGTGTGTTATTATCTTTTGTTCTTCTTCTCTTTCCTTTTTTTTTTCTTGGGTTAACAAGGTCGACCCACTTAGCCTGCCAATCCATAGGCGGGTCGGGATTCGGGTTAGACAGGTTGGTTATTATACCTGTGTCTCAACTCGACCCGCTTAACGCGAAACTTGGCCCTGATGGCCACCCCTTATACTCTGGGCCCTAGGAGTTGGACTAGCATAAAATTCAATTTATGGTTGTTGAATAAAGGTGACCCTTTGGACCCAACGCCCATGGTCAGTTCAAACTTCCAAGAATGACTAAGTATACCGACATAGGGGAGGTCCCAATTTTTGGAGGCCCAAGTGAGACTTGTGGGTACATTAGCTCCTTGCTCTCTAGCCCATGATAGTACCCCCATCGCTACTCGTAAACTAGACTGGGCCTGCTAGTTAGCAGCCATGGATGGGCCCAATGTTCCTTCTTCAACAGCATATTGTTATCCCCTCGAAACCATCATCATCTGCCACTGGGATCATGTTAAAAGAAGCTTCCAGATACTCCATTGTCTCTAGAGAATCCCAGACCTGATACAGTTGATATTAACCCCCCACGTTCTCTCTTTAAATTGCAAGTTTCTCCTTTGTTTCATGTGGATTTGAGAACACAAGCAAGGAAAGAAGATAAAGCAAAAGAAATGGCTCTGTTTGGTGACCCCTTCAGGCGATTTTTCTGGAGTCCCACTATATATCGCACGTCCCCAGGTTCTTCAGCCCTTCTCGATTGGCTCGAAACCCCACATGCCCACATCCTCAAAATCAACGTCCCAGGTTCCATTTGTTTGTGATAATTTTCTATGGGTTTTCTTTTTAGTCCCCCTTTTAATTGATTAGTTTTTTTTCTAGGTGAGTCAACTTTTTTGTTGTTTTAAACTTTATTTTTAATAGGATATAGTAAGGATGAGATAAAGGTGCAAGTGGAAGAAGGGAATGTACTGGTGATAAAGGCAGAAGGCAAAAAAGAGCCATTGGAGGGTGGTCAAGGAAAAGACAAAGATGTGGTGTGGCACGTGGCGGAGAGAGGAGTAGGGATTACCGGAAAGGCCGCTGGATTTTCCCGGGAAGTTGAGTTGCCGGAGGATGTGAAGGTGGATCAGATCAAGGCTAGTGTGGAGAATGGTGTGCTTACTGTGGTGGTACCAAAGGATGTAACTCCTAAGCAGTCCAAAGTCAGGAATGTTAATGTCATTAGCAAGCTGTAGAACTTGGATTTTGGTCTTTTGGACCTTGGAATTGGAGTGAAATTGTTGTTTTCTTTGACACTTAAACCTCAATGTTTGTGTTCTTGCTAGTTTGTCAATGAAATTGAACATGAAATTAAGCATGTAGATGTTCCCTGTACATGTTACTGATAAAGCAGAATTATGTTGTTTGATGATTTGATGGGACTAGAGTTTCGAATAATGTTGTCATGGGAATTTTATCTTGTGCAAGGTTAACGAGTTAATGGTTGATGTACCAAAAGATTTTTGAATGTGCAATAACACCAAAGAAATTGGATGGTTGTTTCTCCCATCTGCTTTTCTAACCAAAGGAAACAGATTATGCACTTAAAACGCCTCGCATTAGCTGAGTACCCAGAGTAGGTTTTGTTTCCAGATGCTTCAAACCGGATTTCTTCTTGGTGATTTTGTCATGCAGTTTTTTAACCATAATTTTGTGTAAATAATTGGATGTGTTACTTTTTTAAATCATTAAACTAAACCATAATAAAATAAGGACCAATTTTAGAAGCTCAACTAAGTACGTTATTGACAAATATTCATAATTAGAGAAAAAAATATTTGTTTTTCTCAAATTCGATATAAAAAAAATTCTATTTTTCTTACTCTTATTTGTCCTTGTCTGTTTAGTCATTCATATGGTTTTTTAAAAAAACTCGTGCATCAAATTTGACTCAAGACCCTTGAGAGGTTGGCCTGTGAATCAAGATTCAGAAATGAAAAAAGATTGATTTATTTCTAAATAAATGAGTTTTTCCAGATTATATGTGGATGTAAATTTTATAAATCATAGCACGAGGAAAAAAGAATAAGAAAAATTATGGGTTACAAAGCAGAAAACTTGATAGCAAAGAAAAGAGAAAAAGAAGAAGAAAATGCACCAAACAACCAGATTAATACACTTGTCCTCTCATCAATTTCCACGCCTCTCTCCTACCTTCATCTAACTGCATAATTCACACACACATACAAAAACAACGAACAGAAAGATCCAATAGATCCAAAAACCCAAAACCCGAATACCCGATGGCACTAGAGTGGGTGGTTCTCGGTTATGCAGCTGGAGCTGAAGCAATCATGCTTCTACTCCTCACAATCCCGGGTCTGGACCCCCTTCGCAAGGGTCTTCTCACCGTAACCCGAAGTCTTCTCCGACCCTTTCTCTCCATCGTCCCGTTTTGTCTCTTCCTTTTGATGGATATCTACTGGAAGTACGAGACCCGACCCAGTTGTGAGTCCGCCGAATCTTGTACCCCATCTGAGCATCTCCGTCACCAGAAGTCCATCATGAAGTCCCAGCGCAACGCCCTCCTCATCGCCTCCGCTCTCATCTTCTACTGGCTGCTTTACTCCGTCACTACCCTCGTTGTTCGTATCGAGCAGTTGAATAAGAAGGTAGAGAAGCTCAATGCTCAGGATTGAGGAGGAAAATCTGACATGTGGGTTCGTTTTAGTCTTCGATTTTAAGGAAGCTCTTTTGGGAATTTTATCTATTATTAGTGATATAGGATGTTATGATGATGATGATTTGAATTTTTTTTTGCTGTTAATCTCGAATTTGGTAATATGGCGGCCCAGGATTGAGGATTCTGATTTGTGGGTTTGTTTTAGTTTTCGATTTTAAGAATCCCTTTTGGGCATTTTTATCTATTGTCAGTGATTTTGGATGTTATGATGATGGTTTAGGCTCTTGTTTGCGGTTAATTCGTATTAATAATATGAGCTAGGAGATGAAGACTGAATTTACATGTATGGATTGTGGGGTACATTGTTATGAGATTATTATTACTATCTCTCTCTGCATTACCGTGTATGAGGTGTTGCGCTAGTTGGTTTTGTCTGTTATAATGTGGAATTCTGTGTGATGATTTATTGAGATCTAAGAAAATTGTTTCTTTTTAGTATTTGGAAATTATATGAGCTGGTAATTTAATCTGTTTAAAAAAGATAAAACTATTCGAAGTTGATTGCTGATATGGTACGCCAAAATAGTTTTTGTGAGACATGTATTTAGGTCGATTGCTATTATGCTGTTATTGTCATGCATTTGTGTTGTCAACTTGGGGCTTACTGTCTTACTATTTTGATACTTTATTTTATAAATTTTAAGTTCACATTTGTTCTTTCTCAGCTTTAAGACGTTTAAATTTGTGGAATGTTAGCTGCTATTAGGTACCAGCCATTACTCGAATTTTGAATTCTTTCCATTAGGAACAGTTGAGCACTTGATGGTTTAGGTGACATTCAGAGTTTGATGAACACGTATAATTTGGTTGTTCGAGTCGCATACTACTAGTATTTCTGATGTGGACTCTTGGAATAGAAGGTTTTGCTGTCGAGAATTGTAACTAAGAGTGATTTTAAAGAGGGGACATGCAGTTTGAAAAACACAGAATTTGCTTTTCCCATTACTGCAGCCGAGAAATCATTATTATTAGTCAAAAAAAAGAAGGTATAGAAGACTCTTCATTAGGTCCTTATGTGACATAAAACTATAATAATACTTACTGTAATTTCCTATGTGATAAGACTTGTTTCAAGTTTGGAAATTGTTCTGAATCTATGTATGCAGTAGAGTCATTTGTCTCGAGTTCAGTAAGTGACAGCTAAAGCTGACAAAGTGTGTATTTCTAGTTAGTAATGATTGGCAATGGCAGGCCATTTTACCATTTTAGTTTCTATGTTTCATGAATGTGTGTAATTTAGAGCTGATGTGATGTATATAGCAGGCTTCTGCGGAAAGCAGAGGATGCTCAATGCTCTGTAGAAATTGGTAAATATGTGGTGAATAGAGTGTGTTCAAATATCTTTCCTTGAATAAGCTGCATAAGTTATTTCATTTCGTATAGACTTCGGGTATTGCTTTAGTTCTACTTTTGGTGGGGTTCTTAGGAGAACTGGGATTTAGATATGTGTCTGATGCCACCCTGCTGTTACATACATAGTGTTAATTTAATGTGTTGATTAGTGCATGGTCAGTTTCCAAGTGATATCAATTGAAATTGGAACTGTTATCCATCCTGTTCCTTCAGTTAAGCATTGCTTTCTGGTGATCATAGGTACTACTGGGGATTAAAGAACAAAAAAGAAAAGTTTCTCTCTAATCGAAGTAAAACTGTCTTACAACTAGCTCTCCCCAGACCACGAAAAGCCTTGTGATTTGAGTGTTTTTTCATGTGCATTGTAAAAATAATTGTTTTAGGTTTACATGTTTTCCTTCAACATTGTCATGCTTTTGCACTCCACCAAATCTATTGCTGCTATTGGCTTTTTGTTTAAGTTTTTAGTTCTCCTTTCTGTTTAGATGTATGCTTATCCAGGATATGTGTCCTGTTATGATATGCAAATTCTCGTGAACTGGGGAGTCTGTCTTCAGTTTGGTAATGTCTGCTTGTAGAATTTCTAAATATGTTTGCAGTAGTTATATCTGTTACTAGTCTCCTTAGTGCCACCATACTTTCAACCATGCTCTTGGTGAACGTTGTTTTGTACAAAAGGCTTTCCCTTTCAGCATTGAGCTGGAGATGAGCCTTTTGTTGTTTCTTAAGATATCAAACACTTAACATGTCTTCTTGGTGGATTGTTTATGGCCCAACTCCACAAACTTCTGTTTGTCTTATCACCCCTTTTCGGCAATCTGTAAACTATTCCTTCTGCTAATTGGTTAATTGTCAATTGCCTGAACGTCTGATGGTTAGGGATCACAGAAGGTGAGAGGAATTGGGTGTGTACTGATAGAGCATTGTGCAGGTTTGGATTGTTTATTCTAGTTCACTTGCCTGCTGTGCCCTTTTTTTGGAGCCGGCTTTCCTTATAAGCACCCTTCTGCTATTTGTTTCACCGCAAGCCAAAGGGCTTAAATGGGTGATTGACCTCGTCCAGATATCTAGTAACTCGAACTGCATGATGGATGTTTCTTTAGTTACTAATTACAGGCTTCAGGATTTCTGCAGAAGGTTTTCTTCTATTGCAGTTGATTTTCCTTTGGAGCCAGAAACTATTCAAGCTTTCCGGGTGGGTTGGGAGGATTTTAGGGGCCCTAGGAGGCGGAGGGGATGCTAATCTCTAAAATAATTCCTCAATGGCTGCAAATGCACATTTTAGTGGCAAAACTTTTTAATGTACCCATGCGTCACGGGAACTTCTCAATTCTCATCGGTATTCCATGACACAGAACTAGATACGTGCAACCTGCTTGGGCACGCCTAGGGCTGTAGACGAATTGACTTGTTCACAACCACAACTTGGCTCGAATCATAGAAGCTCGAGTTCGATGTATTTGTATAACTAAATGATCAAAGTTCAAACATAAATTTGGACTCGTTTACTAAATGAGCGAGTTTGAATTCGCTCGTTTATTAAACAAGTAAGAGTTCGAACACGAGATACTTGGTTTAACTTGGCTCGAATAACACCATTATATTTATTTGAACCAAATTATTTGTGAACAAAGTTCGTTTCAGCTTGTGAAAGTTCGAGTTCGGTTCGTTCATATAGTTAAACGAATAGAGTTTGAAAATATATTTTGGCTCATTTAATAAACGAGGGAATTCAAACACGAGATACTCGGTTTGACTTTGCTCGAATAATACTATTACACTTATTTGAACCAAATTATTCATGAACAAAGTTCGTCTCAGCTTGTGAAAGTTCGAATTCGGTTCGTTCGTACAGTTAAAAGGAGTCGAGTTTGAATATAGATTTTGGCTCGTTTAATAAATGAGCAGGTCGCTTGTTTATTAAACGAGTACGACCTCAAACTAAAAATACTCAGTTCGGCTTGACTCGCTTACAACTCTAGGCACGTGCTAGTGTTATAGAAGAAACTGAAAATTCTTTTGGGCTTGTAATTTAGCATTTTGTTGGGCCTTTCTGATAGCCTGTATTAAGCCTAAGAAGTGATCGCACACTGGAAAATTCTTAAATGGACTTGGTTCATGGCCTTATTTGTGGACCTTATAGTTTAAAATAAAGCCACATAAATATCCTTATATGATTTTATATCATTTTCTTACATCAACTTGCATTACTTTGCTTATTTAGCACTTTTTTAAATCACAAGGTCTACAAGTGGAGCCATAAACTCGGTCTACCAAAGAATCTACTTAAATTATAAGGTCTACAAGTGAAGCCATAAACTCGGTCTACCAAAGAATCTACTTAGCACACCCTGATGATTGATAATATACCTAATTGGAAAGCGTACTATACCAACCCCAAAATTAAAAATAATAAGTAAAGTGCGATTTTTAAAGTAAGTAAATAGCATATTTGAACGAAATAGACTCCAAATATGGTACCAATACCTTTAAATGAAGAGAATGAAAATAGAAAACACTAACAAAAAAGTTTTAATAAGTTAAAACCAATGCCAGAAAATGAAAAAATTTTACATAGGACCAAGTTCATGACTCCTATTTGTGGACCTTGTGAGGAGTGACACATAAGTTTAATGATGTTTGCTAATATAAAGATACTTATGTAGTTTTATTTTATATTACAATGTCGATAACTGGAGCCGTGAACTGCATAAATTTTCCCAAAAGATTAATATACAAACAACGCAGACATACAATATGCCAATGCCTGTGGCGGTAGATTACCGGACAGGTACTTTTTTCATCATGGACTTTTTCCCACACAAGTTTCTAGTACATTTTTTTATGGGCAGTTTTTATCTAGGGCATATTTTCTTGATATTTATCGTATTAACTTAAGAAAAGATTAACCTTAATTGCAAATTTGACTTTACATTTTCGAATATTCTAATAATATGTTTCTTAATTCGTATTGTATATTAATTACCCCCTCCATCTTTAAACTGTATTATAATATTTTAAACTAATTTTGATACTCATCAAAAGTTACATGCGACATCAGAATTACCTTTAGAATCGCTGAAGGTAATATACAGACAGGACCTAAATTGAGAAAATATAGGACTGGTTTAGAAACTTATCTTCCTTAAATGAGGAAAAACCGTTTAGTTAAATTTGTTCACGTTAAAAAATGTGAAACGAAGTATTTTTTTTTTTCCAAACTAAACTAAAGCTGCTTACTTCTATATTCGTCCCAAAGTTTAAATCTTCAAACTGATGCACAAAAATCTGTGGCAATAAACTAATACTAATATCTATGATAAGAACTGAAATTTTAAACAGTGCATTTGTGTTTCTAAAGGGAAACCATTCATTTCTTTTTGTAAATCTAAAGTTACTAAGGTGTCATTCTTGTGACAATGAAATTCAAGCCCAGATTTTTTGGAAAAAATAACTTGGAAAGAGAATTTTTTTCAAATATTGTTTTAGAATTTACTTAAGCATGATTTTCAATCAAATTTTTATATTTTTAATTACATTCTCATCCCATTATATTACATCACAAAAATTAATCCAGTATTATTCACTCAATAATATTTTTAAAAATAAAATCTAAACAAAACCAGTAGTATTACCGTTAATACGATATACTAGGTGATTAGCATACAAGCAGAAGAAGAGAATAATTGAAGAGGGAGCGTGCTGTACCTATATCTTGTGCTGTAAATGGGGTCCATACAATAAAGCCAGTTGGACCGACGTTGTTGCCTAACCAATCAAGTTGAAAGTTGGGATTTTATGAGCATTCAGATGCAGCTCTCACTCACTCTCACAAGTCGTTGATATGTTGACTTCCGTTTTGTTCCTACGAATTCATCATGGTCACCAACCTTGTAGGTACAAGTCTCAAGACAATTGCCGGGAGCAAGTCGCAGGCTAATCTCGTTGTTCCAAAAAAGTATTAAATGCATTATTGTACTAAAATTAATAATTTATCTTTACGAAATAATAATATGTTATATTTTGTATTATTTGGTGAAATTTGATTGATTTTAATATGTGATGTTACTTAATACTTACTCCTTTGTTCCAAATGAGAGAACACGTCACCGTGGCTTAGTTCGCAAGTGGCTTGGCCCTATTGTAGGGAGCACTTCGGCTCAAAACTTTATGCTTAGTTTGGAAGTTGAGATGGAAGAGAGAGAGAGAGAAGAGAAGAGTTAAGGAGGAGGAAGGGGGGGAAGAAAGGTACAGTTTACTTTTCTTTCTTTACATTTACTTCCAAATTTGGGAGAAACGTTTTTGGAGGAAAAAAAAAGGAAGATTTTTTTCACATTTCTTTTCTTTTTTTTTTTTTTCCTATTTTACTCCCAAACAAAAGATATTGGTGTCGTATCCTTTCTTTCCTCTCCTCCTTTTGTTTCCAAACAAAAGAATTGATACAATTACATTCTTTTCTATGCATTTTTTTCTCCATCCAAATTAAGTGTTATGCTTAGTTTGGGAGTTGGAATGGAAAAGAAAAGAAGAGAAAAGAAAGTGAGAGAAAAGAAAAGAAGGGAATGAAACTTTCCTGTCTTTTCCTCCCTTTTCCTCCTAAATTTGGAAGGAAAATTTTTTGGCCAAAACAAGCCAACTTTTCCTTCCATTTTCTTTCTTCTCTTTTCCTTTCCTTCCTCCCAAACAAAGAAAAATGGTTAAGTAACTTTTCTCTTTTTTTCTTTCCTTACTCCCAAACAAAAGAAAACCTTAAAATCTTTTCCTTTCTTTTTTTCTCCCTCCCAAATATAGTGTCAGTTAAATTGTCATTAATAATAAATTTATAAAATTCATGCTAAACCACTAAAATGCAGCAGTGACATAACCTGAAATGGAATAATCTCTCCTGTTAAAGTTTTTCGCACCAAAAAATGAAAAAAAAAAAAAACCTAGCCTCACCGTGCGACTAATTTAAAATAGTTGAATATTGAAATATACCAACATCAGCACAAATTTATTTTAATGACAAATTACCACGTGCAATCACCCATATGATTGTTGAGGCTCCCAATCCACCGAAGAGAATATATTAGCTAGCTATGATGATTCATGAGCTTTCTCTTGTACTTCCTTTCCCTCCCACAGTTCCAAAAGTTGTCCCAAAAATTGCACATCTCAGCCTTTTTGTGGTCCTATAATGCATAATTTTAGTCATTCGGATCATCTTTACGACGTTAAAGTTTGCATTTCTTGTGACTTGCATACTTTTTTTTCTTTTTTTTTTTGTCTACCATTCAATTAAGTTTTTATTGCCACATGGAATTAGATTTAGTCAATCATCATGTAAGTATCATATCTATTAGTTGTCTTTAGCTCTACCCATGAATTTTGCATGTAAAGATAATTTTACACGTCAAGTTTGGCTTGTCATCACCGTCAATGTTGAAAATGAAAAGCAAAAGGTAAATCGCAGAAAAGAAATTATGCTCATGGTAAATAGAATAATAAGAGTATCTTTGTTAGGTTTGCTATTTTGATTGTTTTATAGGTCATTATCTTGCATTCTTTCATCTTTGTTCAGAGCTTTGCATATTTGCATTATGTTCCTCATTGCAGATATTCTTTCTAATCTTTATTCTATTTTCAGAGCCTCTTAAACCCCATTTGCAATAGAAATACACATTACTACTTCGTTGTGGTTGCCTCTTCTAATACATTAATTATATACTTGATTATATGGAAATGTTTTCGATTACTAAATGCATTTTAGGATCTTTCAAATTATCAGCATATAATCATCAACATTATTTTCATAAATATCACGCAATCTAATTGTTAAAGTATTCAAGAAATTTGTTCAAATTTTACGTTTACCATTCTTATTTTTACTTATTATGTCCGCCGTTCTATTTAAATTATCAAGTGTGTAATTCTCGTTCTTAAATAAATGATTGCTTATTTATTCATTGATAAAATTGCCTTTACTTTATTTCTAAACTTATAACAACTATATTGCTCCTTTTTTGTTTCTAGTCCAATTGCACAAAGAATGAGATCATTTTAAGCTTTGGATAACAAGTCAGGATACAAAAAGAATCAAAAATTGAATTTTAAATAAAAAAGAAAAATATGGAATCTATTAGGGCTGTCATTTGATATTACAGATCTGTGTTGGCGAACCTTCCAACTGGTGAGCTTGATCCGAGGTGACTGTACTAAAGCCAGCTGTCAGAGATATCTTTGGTTTTTTAAGAAGTATTTGAAGATTCTGTCAGACTTTGTTGCTGGAATTTAGTATTATTCTTTGTTTATTTAACAAATTGCCCCAAAAGTAATAAATGAATTTTTGTACACCCATACCAGAAATCATAAAAAATTTCACAAGCTAACTATAGAATGTGGAGAGCAACTCATAATTATTTAATTGCATATCTTTGTTTGGTATTTCAGTTGCATGAAAGAGGAAAGTTATTTATTTATTTTTTCAAAAGAGAATTACATAAATAAGTTTAAATTGCAAAGATCTTTTTCAAAAAGCGTATATAAGGAACTTTGTCTTTATTTTTTCTCTCTCATTTTTTTTATTTTTATTTGCTGTATTGGGGACTAAATGATTAAAAGGATCGCGGTAATGAAATATTGAAAGAAAGAAATATGAAAAATAAAAAAGTCATTTTTTAAATATAAAAAACAAATAAATAGTTTTTTTAATACTCAAAACCCACCTATTGACCGTTATAACATCGTCAAATTTAATTTATTCTAATCCACATGTACTGGATATTTAAATAAACTCAGATAATTCTTGTCCTTATATTTAAATATGACCAAACTTCAATGAAGTGGGTTAATAGAAAAAATATATACGACACTAGTTGAAAATTGAAATGTTCCGAGATAGATGATCTGTTGAACTTTCAAAAACCATCTATTATTTCCAAAAAAAAAAATCTATCAATTTATTTCTTATAACCTTATTTCCATTTATAACTTTGAGGTTTTTATCCTCAACATAATTAGGAAAAATCACAAATATGAAGGTGCCATGCAATTCAATGATTTTAAACATCAGTCAACAAAACATGACAATAGTTTCGAAAACTTATTATCTTATTGTTTAAAATAAAGAATAATTTGGTGGAAATATTTTAATTTTAGGATCTGAATACGACATGAGATCCAACATAGAAGTGGGGATATTAAATTTGAACTATTGAAATCGAGGTCCGCCATTAATAGCCTCTCACTCAGCAAGTCAACAAAAATCACTTGCTTCGCTGTAATCGAATAAGCCTTTCTAATAATTTAATGCTTTTTGGCTATAATTGAACGTAATTGTCAATAATAATTTTTCATTTTGAACCATCAACTCAACAATTTGTACATTATATTTGCTGATTTTAAGGGAACAATCAATCTCATTAACCATTTCTAAGCGTATGCGTGTTTGTGTTAATGTACAAAAAGGCGCATCTTTTTTAATAAAAATTGACAGCCAAGACTAAAAAACACACATAATCAATCCCAAATTAAATTTACTACAATCCTTGGGCTTGACTGGGGATCAATACGAAAGACTATTTTTTTTTTTTTTTTGTCAATAGTCAATTGTATTTTATCCTACTTCTAACCTACTCTATGGGAAGAGCCCTCATTTGAGAGTCGGGAAAATCGATTGGGACTGAACCACCGTTGGATAAAATGGGTGCATTATGTACCCATTTAGATTTTTAGTGGAAGGTAAGATTTGAACTGTTGATCTTCTACCCCACTTAGCCTTTAAAGGTTATGTGGTGGCCAACCTAACCAAGTTAGGTTGGTTTAACACAAAAGACTAATTACATGTGTAAGTAAGATCAAATGACAGCTAATTATAAGTTTAAGTAAAATCAGACACAAACTAGTTGTTCTCGTATTGATTACGAGGGTAATGAGTTAGATTTGGGTATGCATCAAATCAGTCTTCCTATCCTTATCTGAAGATACATTCCTCCAATCCCTAACATAAAAAAAATAAAAGCTAATCATTTTCTCGTATTCCATTTAATTCCATTAATCAAGCTTTAAATACTGAAAAAGAAAATCTTACCGCTCTGGTTGTTGTCACATTTAATTTCTTCCTTTGTCATAAATCCATATCTAGACAGTAATTAATATATCCAATTTACACCTCTCTCTCCCTCTATATATATATGTGTGTGTGTGTGTTTGTATATCCACATCACGTTGACTTAGACAATTTTTTGATCCTCTTTCCTTTTCAATATTTTTTATTTTCAAAATAATAATTATTGTGGTATCCTAAATACTTCCCTTATAGTTTTACAATTAAAATTCTTTCCTTATTTAAATATTTTACTTCTTGTCGATTGATTATTCTATTAGTTTTGAAAATTTATATCCTCAAACATAAATAACATCATTATATAAATTACTCTATCCCTAGTCCTAATTTCTCTTATTTTCTTATTGTAATCGTATTCAATTTTTAAATTAAATTATTGCCACATTTATTATTAAAAACCGTAATTCTTCTCATTTTTATCTTATTATAACCTCATGCAAAAAAAAAAAAAAATTGCTCATTTTTCGGTACAATGGACGTGTTTAAGTTAGTTATAATATAAATATGCACATTTACATTGCTACTCTCATTGTATTTAAATTTCTTGGTTTAATATCACTTTTTCGAAAAATTAACGGCAACCCCTCTAAACAAGTGACATTGACCACATGTTAGACAAACCCATACTAAGGTAGAGAATTATATATGGCATAGATATTGTTAAAAATAGTAAACCAAAAAGAAACTATTTTCTGAAACATAAAACTAACGAATTTCCTCATATTTGGACTAGTTCCATTAGTCAAGTTTTAAGTCCACAAAAGAAAATCTTACCACCCTAGATGCTAGTGTATCTAAAAACACTTCCTTTATCACAAATCCATGTTATGACAAATTCATATTACGACAGAGATTATTGAGTGAACAATTAGCATTGAATTTATCTTATATGCTCAAAACATAATCCATGTGACACTGAGAATCTATGTTATATGTTCAAAACAGCATCCACATGGGACTGACTTCAACAAATATATTATTCTTTCCTTTTCAATATTTTTTTTAATTGTGATATTTTAAATGCTTCCCTATAATTTTGCAACTACTGTTCTATTCCTACATAAATATTTTTATTATTTATCAATTGATTATTCTATTGGTTTTGAAAACTCATATTCTAAAACATAAATGACATCATTTGAAAAATTACTCAATCCCTAATTTTTCTCTATTTTCTTATTTTAATCATATCCACATCTTGAATTAAATTATTCTCGGTATATAAGGAACCGTATGAGTTGTTTTTCTTAGGGGGTGTTTGGTTTAGGAGAATCAAGGAAGTGAATGTGTATTATACGTAATGATATCCATTATTGATGTTTATAAAACAATTATCACTATCATTCAATGGGAATGAAAGTGATTAATTGGGAGTGTTAATGATTCTCTAAAAAATATTATTATATCAAACCATTAACATTTTTTATTAAGGGCAAAAATACATCCCCTAAAAATTTTGATTAAGGGCAAAAATGCATCCCCTAAAAAAAATTACATATTTTGAGCTACCCACTCCCCCAATATACAATTACTCTTCCTTCTATCCCTCTCCACTCCTGGCTCTAACTCCTCTCTTATTTCTCTTTGCTATGCCTTTTGACTTTGAATATTGTTGATTAAAATTTTATAAATGTTGTCTATAATTTTTGTTAATGTGGGAGGAAATTTTAAGGAGTAAAAAAGAATGTATTTAAGGGAGTTACATTCAATTATAAAAATTTGAACTGAAAATTAAAATATATGGGACTCTATATTAATACAATAAAATGGTGTTTTTCTATTTTTTAAGATTATCATTTTCATAAAACTCAAATTAGAGCATGGGTATATATAAAATTGAAGAAGTATTATTAGAAATTTTCTTTTAAAAAAATACAAAATAAGAAATCTAAAAATTATGTATATGATAAAGAAAAATTTTAAAAATTTTAAAATTACTTGAAGGTCATCTCAGTAAACCAAACAAGTAGTTTTATAATGATACTCATTCCATTATTAAACCAAACATGTTGTGAGAATCGTCAAAATCTATACTCATGGTAGGATTAATAATACACATAGTATAGTAATTCAGGAATTTGAACCAACGCTTCCTTATAAACTATTGTCATATTGTTTTAATTAGAAAGAAAATTCTATTTTATGTACCGACAAATGCCGAATAATTCCTATCCTTAATTTTTTTTAATTCACCCAATTCTTCCCTAATACTCTATTATATTTCCAACAATGGATCCTGCTACTGTTACTACAGTTTGGCATGTATCATTCTTAACTGTGATTAACAACACAACCAATCCCGATTCAGAAACTTTCCCCTCTCTTCTCTCTCTTCTTTTCCCTCTCTCCCTCTCTTTCTCTCTCTATCTCTGCTTCCCTCAGCTTCGCCCCCCTGAATAATGCTTGTATTTTTGCAAATTGCACTGTTTTCATCCCCTGCAATCCTCCTCCTCTCTCCCTTCTTCTCTCTCTTCCTTCAACCTAAATAGGAGAAGATGTACAATAACAACAATAACATCGTAGACAACATGAAACCCACTCTTTAGTCATCCTCGAAAAACAAAACCTCTAGTTTTCAACAAACAACCTTAACCAAAACAAATTCAAACTTGTGCAACTTTTTTCCCACATTCCACAGTACTATGGCAGCATCCATATTTACTTGCATCATCATCCCCATTACTCTCTTGATTCTTTTCCCGGCTCCTACTTTCTCCGACCTTTCCTCCGACCGTGCTGGTCTTTTAGCCCTCCGCTCCGCCGTGGGCGGCCGCTCTATGTTATGGAATATCTCAGAACCCAATATTTGTTTGTGGGCTGGCGTCACTTGCGCTTCCAACCGCTCTTCGGTTATTGAGCTCCATCTCCCCGGTGTGGGACTCTCCGGCACCATTCCGGCCAATACTATCTCCAATCTCACCGGCCTTCAGACGCTAAGTCTTCGTTACAACTCTTTATCTGGTCCTCTTCCTTCTGATCTCGGCAAACTGTCTGATCTTCGGAATCTTTATCTTCAGCACAATCTGTTTAGTGGGCCGATTCCTGATTTTCTGTTCTCGCTTACTAATCTTGTTCGGTTAAATCTTGCTGAGAATAACTTCTCAGGGCCTATTTCGACTTCTTTTAACAATTTGACTCGTTTGGGGACGCTTTTCTTGGAAACAAATAATTTTTCTGGTCCACTTCCTGATTTGAATTTGCCTGGTTTAGCTCAGTTTAATGTGTCTAATAATCAGTTAACTGGTCCTATCCCAAAAGAGATTGCGGTAAAGAATCCCAAGAGTTCATTTGAGGAGAATCCCCTTTGCGGGCAGCCCTTGAATGATCTTTGTGATAATGGGGTTGGACATGGGAATAAGAAGAAAGGTTTATCAGGGGGAGCAATTGCTGGTATTGTGATTGGTTGTGTGGTTGGTGTTTTGATAATTTTCTTGATTTTGTTGTTTTTGTGTAAAAAGAGGGGCAAAAAGGCCGGGGTTGGATCTAAGGGTCAAGGTGGGGTGAAGGAGAGTGACATTGAGATTCCGCGGGAAAAAGCAGTTGAGAGTGTAGAGAAAGATGGATTGGGAGGTGGGTTCGCTGCAATTGGTGCGAAAATGAAGGAGAAGGATAATGTAGGTGGAGGGAAGAGTTTGGTGTTTTTTGGGAAAGTTGGAAGGGGATTTGATTTGGATGATTTGTTGAAGGCATCTGCTGAGGTTTTGGGGAAGGGAACGTTTGGGACAGCGTACAAGGCAGGGATGGACACAGGGATCACGGTGGCTGTGAAGAGGTTGAGGGATCTGAGTGTGGGTGAGAAGGAGTTTAGGGAGAAGATGGAGGCTATTGGGAAGATGGATCACGCAAATTTGGTGCCTTTGCTGGCTTATTACTATAGCAGGGATGAGAAGCTTCTTGTTTATGATTACTTGCCAATGGGGAGCTTGTCTGCACTTTTACATGGTATGAGAAAGCACTCATTTGCAATGCAATCATTCTTTGAATTGTTTTATTAACTTTTTTATTTCCATGAATGTTTGCTCTGTTTGGATTTCAATATTTGGCCATTGTCATTTTGAGTGTGGTGGTTTGATAATCTTTTTCATTTTGGATGGATCATTGCCGTCTGTTCATTTCATCCTTCCTTTGTAAAATTGTGGCAGAAGTTTAGGATCTTTTTTTTCATTTTTCTCATCAACCCTTTGACTTACTTAGCTAGGAAACTTTTCTTTTGTTCTCTTGATTTCCTTATACAGATTGTTTCTTTTGGTTATATTGGGTTTGCGGTGTTTGTTATTGTGTTTTTTGTGCCAAGTATGGTATTGAAGATGGAAGTAAATTTGGGCAAGTAATTATATAAAAGACAGATTATAGAGTTAGTCAGATTGCTGAATCTTATAATTGCTCTGTTATCAATCTTTTCATTTTCATTAGGAAATTTGAGATAATGAAAGCTAAAATATGCTGTCTTTAGCTGGCTATTTGGAAGGTTTGTTAATTTTTCTTCTAGCTTGTGCATTTGTTTCTTGCTATCAGAGGAGGCCATGATAGTGCAAAATTTCATCATTTTTATGCCTATTTGCAAAATTCTCACTCGGCAACCAGCTTGGTTTTGATTTCCTGAGCTTAGTATTGGTAATCAACTTGGAATTGAGGTTTCAGTTACATATAAATATTTAATTGCTGAAATTTCAGTTATAGGACTTATTACTTGAAATTTAGTCCGTGCTTTGATTCTGGCAACAGTTTTGCCTACGTCATAATTAAAAGTTCAAGAATATTTGGTAATACATGTATCAAAACTCTTAGTTGTTTGATTTGCTGTTCACTCATATTATTTTATTTTATGGATCTTTGGTGGAATAAAAATCTTGTTTCTCTTAGGTGTCTCTAGACAAAGTCTTTGGCACAACTTTGCCAGTTTATCTGACCAGGTGTAAATTACATACTACTTGTAGGAAACAAAGGAGCTGGTAGAACACCATTAAACTGGGAAACAAGGACTGCCATTGCCCTTGGAGCTGCTAGGGGAATTGCATACCTACACTCTCAGGGCCCATCAGTTTCACATGGCAGCATCAAGTCTTCAAATATTCTCCTCACCACAACCTATGAAGCTCGTGTTTCAGACTTTGGCCTTGCTCAGCTTGTTAGTCCAAACCCCACCCCTAATCGTGTTGCTGGCTACCGGGCACCAGAGGTAACCGATCCTCGTAAAATCTCTCAGCAAGCAGATGTCTATAGTTTTGGTGTATTGCTACTGGAACTATTGACTGGTAAAGCTCCAACTCATGCACTAATGAATGAGGAGGGGGTGGACCTCCCAAGATGGGTTCAATCTGTTGTTCGAGAGGAATGGACAGCTGAAGTCTTTGATCATGAACTCCTGAGATATCAAAATGTCGAGGAGGATATGGTTCAGCTCTTGCAATTTGCTGTTGACTGCACCGCTCAGTATCCTGATAAACGCCCTTCAATGGCAGAGGTGGCTAATCAAATTGAAGAACTTTGCCGTTCTAGTTTACAGGATCCAACTGGCGACATAATCAATGACACATAAGAGAAGCAAGTATAATTTTTGCCTATGAATTGAAGAAAGATTTCTCAACATTTCTGGTTCTTTGATTGTTAGATACTAGTACTTGGTTTTATTGTTTATTCTTGGAGTTGTTTCAGTGAGGTCAATCGTGCATCTCGTCAATTTTCCCCCTTCTCTTGCTTTATTTTCCTCTCTAGTCAATTTTCTTTTTTCCTTTAGTTCTATATCTTGCCTGGTATCTGTTTGAGGATTTAGACATTATTCTTTTAAATCATATCAAGTGTATAATAAATGTCAACTTCTTTTTCTGGGCGAATGAATTTTGTAATTAAATCCTTTCTTCCATCTGTATCCTTTTTCCTTGTTACCCTGAAACCGCGGCTGTGCTGAAGAAGTGGTAATACTCATATTTGGATTCCACAGCTCTCTCTCTCTCTCTCTGATTTGTGTATCTGTCAGAAAAGATTGATTAATATGTGACAACAACTACCAGCAATGCCATGTGAGTATATTCCGTAAGGTTTTCTAATGAGTAGATTATTATCTATTTTCTGCCTAAATGTCACTTAGTTTTGAACCAAGTTGTTTTCTTTCAACGGATCGAAAATATCTTATATTGTTCTTTTCTTTTGTGTACGTTCATGCGAGAGCCCATGTTACAGTTTCCCGTTAGAAAAAAGACAATGGCGTGGGCTTACATGTTATCTTCATATCTTGTCTATTGGCGTGCAAGAGAGGAAATTAAGTAATCATTTGTACAATTCTTACTATAATTAAGCAAACAGGATTGAGGATCCATCAGATATTTCTTGGCAGTCACTATCTTCGTGAATTTACCTTACAAAAACTGATAACAAATTACACACTTTGTAAATTTACCTTACAAAAAAACAAAAATACACACAGGAGAATGAAAAATAGGGGCGAGAATGAAAAATTGACATCATTTAAGAGTATCTTATGAAACCAAAGATATGTAAAATCTGTAAGTGGAATGCTAGATATTAATAATCCTAGTACTATGCCATTGCATGTTATTTGAACTGTAGATGAAAAAAAGATACTTCGCAACAAATATGATCGTTAACCCTTATGAGAACCCTTATGTTGTTAACTGAATAAAATGTTCCATTGACTCAAATTTTACAAGACTACCTGATGGTGGATTTTAATAAACTGTATAGCTTAGTCATTTAGCTTAGAAATAACAAAGATCCTGTTCTTTCCACCAATTTCTAATTAGTCTTTGAAAATTGAAAATACCAGAGAAAGGTAATCCCCACGTCTTAACTTTCATAAGCTGCATATTGAGGAGGCCTTATTTTTTGTGTTCAATCACTCGAGCTTCTGGTGGTTCATTTTTTAATCATCATTTCATCCTAATTACAATATTAGTCTCTACTTTTCTTGTGTCTTTTACAGTACCAACACGTAATAATTCTCCAATAATGCTTCTATTTGCTCCTAGTTTTGATCTTAATTACAGCTTCAACATCCATAACTTCATCATTGCTCACTTGGTCTTTCCAAGCTCAATAAAGCAAGATCAAGAAAAGTTGTCCAATATCAAGAACGAAAGTTTTTCTTTTTAATCTCACAACCCTTTGATTACAAGAAAATGTTAAATCAATCTTCAAATTACATTATCAGTGCATTCTGTCACTATTTTACTGAAGTCATAAGATTGAATCAGTTGGTGTGTCTAATCTAATGCATTTATTATCTCAGTATTCAACGAATTCAATTAGATCTGTCAACTTTGCCTAAAGCCAACTAATTATTTTACCATTTTCTTTGGTGTGTCAGTCACTTCATCATTGATGCTTTAGTAACCAATGCACTTGTCTTCGTTTCACTTTCTTAAAGAAGCAACTAAAACTCTTTTATTGTCCTCTTAATACTACAGCATACTTTGGTGGGCCTTTAATGCTCCAACTTTCCTGAAATAAAACCCTATTAGTGCTATCCTAAATCATCTTTTAACAAGAATTAAGAATTAAGTAACTTACGAAATGAAAAGGTTGAAGTTTTGGAAAATTAATATCCTTTGCAGTCTAACTTTTTTTGTTCCTATAGAATTGAAATACTGGCCACAATTTTTCAGAAATGTGCATAGTGATAGAGAGGGATTGAGAGCCAATAAATAAGTTCAATATTTTGAGGGATTTAAAACAAAAAAGAAAATCCACATTTTGGAAAAATCAAAAGTTTGAGAATACGTATTATTAATTCATGGATGGCAACAAACACTTCGAATTGATGCTTTTCTAATTTAACTTTGTTTGTTGGAAATGATCACTTTGTTTACAATTGTTTGCTTTAGGAGCAGTCATGTCTCTTCTGTTTTTGTTTGTTAGCAGTTGAAGCTAAGCTAAGTTTACTCACATTCGATGTTATATTTTAGCAGATTTTGATTACGATATATAAACGGAACCCACCAAGAAAACATCATGTCGAAATGGTATGTATGTCCTACATTTGATTTGTACTTCAAGTTGTACATATAATTCCTTAGCAAAAGGAGAAAAAATTCTAATTATAGCAGTACCAAATGAATAAATTATTCATTTATTTCAAGAATTAAAGCTTTTTTGCCTTTGTCTTATTACTTACTACATTGCTATAAGCGACCCAAAGTTTCAATCTGAGTGAACATATGCTAGATGAGAAGACAGAGAGAATTTTACTGAAAATGATGCGGTGCGAAAGTGTTACTATTTGTCACTTTGTTAAAAAAAAAAAATCATCTAAGCGAATGTGTGCTAGTTATGAGAAGATAATTTTAGACAAGAATAATATCGTACTGAAGTGTTATCATTTATTGCTTTTCTATAAAAAAAATTTATTACTCTTTTATAATTAGGATAACAAATATTCACCACAGCGTTATTCTTATATTTTTTTTTTGGCAGCACGTTATTCTTATTTATCACCTACATTTCTAATTTTTGTACCAACATTAGTATTTCATTCCATATTGCGCACAGGGTTGGAGCTCTAACATAAAAGGACTAATTCACGAAAGAGGCCCATGATTTTGTTAGAGGGCTTGCCTGCAATGTTCATAATTCGGCAATTACACTCGAGTTCCTCCGGGATCCTCCTTTTGCGCAGATTACTTACTCAATTGTCCAGCATCCAGCAAAATGTAGACAGTCCAAGCCTTTGGGCCAGTTATTAATTCTAGCCTTTGCGTACAAAAATAATTACCCTCTCAAGCATTTCATATATAATTTTTCTCTTTTTGAATCAAAAGATTCTGAAAATCTGTAGCAGTTCCTCTTTAAAAAAAAAAAAAAAAAAAAAAAGAAAAACTAAATTTCATTTTTATGTAAATACATCATACAGGCTATAGAAGTTGTCCCATCACCAAAGATAGTTTGAGGCGAAGGTACATGCCTTTACTCCTTAGAATGAAACCTTATGATAAGTAATCTTATCTTATCTTATCTTACTATATAAAGTGTACTATAAAGTTTGGTACCTTAAAGCTTTGGTACCCCTAAGAATATTTATGGAGTGTGTACCAATTACTAGTATTTATGATTTTTTTATTGTGATTAATACAATTTCTTATACGTCAAATCTTGAGGCTTGTTTGGTCTAAGCTCTTATGACTGGTGAATTGAACTGTCCTGATATTTTGTTGCCATGTGATGTCAGAGAGACAATGAGCATTTACTATCTTGAAAGACAATGGGCTCAGTGGTAAGGGGAGCATTTGCAATAGCTCCTCCTGCTACAGGTTGAGCGTTCTAGTCCCACCTGCAGCAGTTTGTTGGTATTAAAATCCAAAGGAGCACCATAGTGCTCCTTTGGTCCAATGGTGGTTTAGTTCCCATTGGCTCCTCAAGTCCAGTTAGACCATCCCCTAGAGTAGGTTAGGAATAGACTAGTATGTTGAATCTTGACAAAAAAAAAAAGAAAGACAATGAGCATTTGCCGTAGTCAAACTCCAGTTTTATTGTGAAGTCGACAGAATGCTGTGAGAGTTATTGCAGCCCCTATTTTTGTACGAATAGCACATCATATTTCCAAACTAAGCATGATTGTTGTGTAGAAAATAAATCACATAAATTTAATCGAATTCTCACTTTAGGAAGTGTCACATTAATTCAGCGAACTTAAAGAATCAGATAATATAATTCCAGAACATTTGCAATCTGAAAAACAAACGTTTGGAATGGACATACACTCTTCAAATCCAAAGAACACTAAATAGTTCAAACAAGGAAAGATGAATGAAAGAACCAATCAAATTTCACACAGAAAACCCAGCTAGGAAATGCAGCACAAGCAAGAATCTACCATGAAACCAACCAAACTTCAACCAGTCAGCTAAAGATCTGATTCCATTACAAGCAACATCTACCTTGTCACAGTTCTTAATCAACTCACTGTTTTTGAATGCTTAATAAGCCAATCAATGACTACATCTATATTTATAGACTCCTTGCAAGAGATCATATGGCAGCAGACTTCTCTATCTGTAATGGAATCAAGACCCCTGTGTCACAGTAAAGATGTAAAAATTGTTAACATATGTCAATTGATTGGGAAAAAAAGCAAATCATTTGTACTAGAGATGAATGTTCAATCACACTATCTCAACTTACAGTTGATCCACCAATGCTTGTTTTGAAAGGGCTTCTGACTTGTCAATTTTATTCCCGAGAACAAGCAATGGAATCCCATTAAGTGAAGGTTTCTTCAAGAGGTCATGCAGCTCACTTCGAGCTATAGGAATACTGTCTCGATCAGCAGCATCAACGACATACCTGCGCCATAAAAGATAAGTTATTCTTGTAAGGCAGATGAGAGTTGATTTGCTTCCAAAATGCCAGAATCAAGAAATTCTAAAGAATATCAAGATTCTAGACAAGTCATACACATAATTAATCAAATCTATGAGATTTAGTGACAATGTCTAAAGATGTAGGAATTACAGTATTGCAGAGACACCTCGACAATAACGCTCCCACATGGTGCGAAACCTCCGCTGACCTCCAAGATCCCAGAGTTTTATGGTTACGTTTCCTTTTGTCACTTTACGCATATTAAAACCAACCTGGTTCCCAGAGATAAAAACTAAGTCAAGATAACACAATACTCCAGGAGACTATCTAATTCACACATTTGTATAACAAGATACCTACAGTTGGAATCATGTCCTCGCTGTAGCCCCCAGTCTGATGAAAATGAAATCAAACAAGTAGCTTGGAATCATAATCAATTTGGCAAAGAAAAATGAGAAAGTATAAAGGTTTAATTTATACTAACAGCAACGGCATTGACAAGAGATGTCTTCCCCGCATTCTGGAGACCTATGAGGGAAAGTTCCATTTCCTGTTTGAAGAAGAGGCTGAAAGAGAACATAGTAAACAATAAAAGAAGAATCCACAAATTGCGTCAAAATTATTATTCTTGCATAATGCTGAAAGATAAGAGAGCGCCTAGATCTTGTTACCACATCTGAAAATAAAGATGTAATGTAGTTTATCTCTTCTTTCTCCAGTTAACACTGTTAAAGTAAATTATGGAATCAAAAAGCAAAAGGAAATATGCAGTTCTAAATTAGCAATGCATGCATCTTTGACACCATCTTTTTAATCAAGAAAAGATTCTGTTGGATATTTTTGCAATAAAATTGGGATGCCAGAACGGTTCAACAATATAAGCCACCAGTTCCCACATGCTTTTATTCCAGAAACAGTAGGGTATGGAACCAGGTTTCAAGTAGATAAAAATTCAATCGAATTGAATGTGTCAAGGCGTGCAACCAAAATCCATGTTATGAGTAGACAGAAGGGTAAAGAAGACTAGAAGATCCTATATTCTAATCCGTTATTTGACAGATCTCAATTCTACAGTGCAGTAATTTAGGCTGAAAGACTATATTTGGCCGATCTTCTATTCCAATCAGTATTCTTGAATCCAAAAACACATCACGACAAGATAGGATCCATAAACTGTATAATCCTGGCAGCAAGGAGTGGAAGGATGTTTTAAGCTATCATGTTTTTTCAGTTTGAATCCCTTCTCTCCCTTTCTCTGATTTAATCCTGACTAAGACGACTGCCAAAGAATAACAAACATCACATAAAAACATATAACTTCCTTCTTTGTTGAATGCCAGAAGGGCAGATTTTTCCCCAGGTCATCACCATTGCAAGCACAAGATAATGTTTAGCACAACCAACCACCAATTAAGATCACATATACAAAAATTAAAAACTCATGTTACAGGTATTTTTTCATGCCAGATTGACAATCCAAGGACCTAAATTTGATGAAATAAGGTGAGAATTACAGGGGAACTTCACAGTTACAACAACTAGAATCAGAGATTTGGCAAAACGTAACAGCCCGCTCCACCTCGTAAAAAGATTCAGCACCTTCCCTTCGGAAAAACTATTCTACGTCTATCTCCTCGTTAAACTTGAACCCCTAAAATTTATCAGATTCATGAGGAGCACTCTGCTTCACAGAAAAAGAAAAAGAAAAAAGAAAAAGTTTATCTTACATCTTGCCCTTCTCAATCCCCAGATCCCGCCTTGGCACTGCACATTTACCCTTAGCAACCACATATTCCATAAGCCAAGGTCAATCAGCTCATAGCACTCCAAATACTGCTATAGAGAACTATTTGACTTGGAAAAACTGACCTTATGGATTTTAATTCAGATATCAGAGACCAGAGAAGATAAAACTGCTCCTCTCTGCCTGAGTAACTACTTGAAACAAAGCTTATTACTATTTCTTCAATTGTAATGTAAATAAAAAAAAAATAAAAAAGTAGACAGATGATCAACTCTACAGCTTTCCCTGGGCTCAAAATCATTCCACAGTCCACAATCTTCGTTTCTCATTTTCTTATCCAAGATTTCTTTCCCATGTAATCAAACATAATTATCCAGCTATCAGAGCATACTCCAATCATAGCTAAGCGATCAAATTGTAAAATTGCTACCCGTAATCATTACTTATTGCTCAAGTTCAACCCTCAAACCAAAGCGCGAACTGTTGACTCCGTTTCTTCCTCTCTCTATTATACAATATGTACTATACTAGTCATTACATCAGTTCCCCAAAAATTAGCTCGAAACTAAATTCATTGTCAATTAATTTCATCTACCAATTTTGATGACAACAATTTAAAATTTTTTTAGTTTAATTTTGAATGCTATTCTCATATCCTTCACAATCACAATGTTATATCACATCTATGGTTGCTAAAACAGAGAAAATTTTGATCACATCCCCCGATTTTTCCAAAAGAAATAATTTACCGACACAGATAAAATCATAGTCCACATACTTTATACTATTAAGAACCAACTAAGTACTCACTTTTTAGCTTCTTTTTTTTTTTTTTTTTTTTTGTGAAAAGGCTCTAATTTTTCAACACCATGCTTCATTTACTACTACAAAATCCTGTTTCTAGCCTGAATAACAGGCTAACCAGGTATATAAGCCTTCAAAAGAGTTACAAATATTTTCCTACCAATTTTCAACAATCAATTCAAAGACAAAACAAACGAAAAAGTCATTAACTTGTACTAGCTAATAACATATGCATTCATTGAACATAATAAGCAATAAATAAACTGGGAAAAGAGCGAAAAGAGCTGGACTTGGGAGGAGGAAAAAAAAAGGCCCAAAAAAAAAAGATTAGGAAAAAGTTGGTTACCTTCGAAGCCAATTGAGGAAGGAATCCCATAAACCCATCTGGGCAAAAAGCTGATAGAGAACTTTTAATGATCAAAAACCCTTTTCCTTGAAGAAAAAGAAGGATTGAAGAAGACAAGACCCTTTCGGTTGCAGAGAGGTTTCTTGAAATCTCCGCTCGAAGAAAACTAAGCAGCAGATGAAAGGAGAGAAGTAAGGAAAACCTGGTGGTTGTGAAACAGAGAATAGGGTGAAATACTTGCAAGAAAACAAGAAAACTTGTGCGACTGAAACAGAATAAATCAATTTTTAGTTTTTGCTTTTCCCATATAGATTTGAGTTAATAGCGTTTTCAGGTGAATTTGCTAACGTAAGATGATTTCACACCTCCGTACTTTCCGTAGTTCAAATGCCGAAGTCTATCGAGTAAGACCAGGTTACGAATAATAAATTGATTTTTTTTTTTTTGGGAGAGAATTTTGGTGTTAATAATTTTATTAATTTATGTTTTGTCAATATTACCCATATGATATTGGTTTATTTGCACTGAAAACTAAAAGAAATTTCGAAATAAAAATTTTTGTTTTGCTAAATGTCTGCCTATCCTATCTTCTTAAATTTGAATACAGGAGTGTGACTCAACTAGTTGATAATTTTTTTTTGATTAAAACTAGTTGATAATTAAATATAAGAATTATGATATTACTGTTTTTTTTTTTTTTAAGGAAGTGTTACTAGGCCTACACATGAGGATACTTGGGCCTTTTGGCCTGAAGAGCTTTGGGCTTTTGGTCCGCTCAATGTTGAATTTGGTAAAAGTTATTTTTGTGAGTGATTAAACTTTTTAGGAGAGTTTCTTTAAGTAAAAAAGAATGTAAAAAAAAAAAAGAAAAAGAAAAATTACCCTCCTGTTTTGACTTCGTATTTTGCAAAATATACCATTGCCCTGGGCTTGACACGTTTCTTGGACAAATTATCGATTGAATTGAGGTTTGAGTCTTATGTCTTAGTATCGACTTGTTGAGGGTCTAAATTATACATCTTCATGTGAAGAATAAGTTGCTTTGTTAACATAGTAAAAGCATAGATAATTACTCGACCATCTCATAAAGCTACTAGGATTAATTTAGCACAAATTTGGCCTCAAAAAAAAAAAAAAAAAACGAGTGGAGGGACAATCACGTTTGACAAAATCAAGAGTACGTGCTTTGTTTGAAAGTGAATATTCTTATGAATATTTGATGTTATGTTCAGCTACTGTAATCTCATCAAGTTGTTAAACAAATAAAGAATAGCTTTTGCCCTTTAGAAGCTCCGCCATCTTTGGTTATTAATAGTATATTCTTTATTAGTACTTGTGGTTTGAATTTTTTTTATTTTATCAAACCTATACTATTACACTCAGAGAGGGGAATGGTGATGGTGAGATTCAAACCCTTGACTTTTGGGGTAGAGTTATGAAACTCTAATCGCTTGACCCTTTATTCGTTTCTTGTGGTCTGAATTGTTAAATAATTGAAGAAATTAGTTCTGGGAGTTTTATTTATATACCTATGATACTGACTTTAATAAAAATCTAGACAATTTTCCAACCAATATTTCTAGGGATATCCAAATGATGTTGAGTAATCAGATTACTTTCTCATACATATTACTTTCCTATATAAATTATGTTCCATTACTTTCTTATAAACTAAACGAAGCCTATATTAGTTTATTCTAGATTTCTGACTAAAAAGAAATGGGTCGGGTTTGGGCGTTAAATTGCTTGGAAGGGAGACCGCTGGCCTTGGGCTAGCCATCTAAAACGAAAGAACAAATGCTGGCAGCAATAGGTATGGGGTTCATACTAGTAGTTGGCTGGGTCTAGAGTTGGAAAGTGGACGTGTTAGGCGAGTTTTGGATGGACTATAATGGGTCAAACATGAGTTTGGGTTAACTTAAACCCATCTTACACAAGGATTAAAACGGGTAGTCTTACAATGGGTTGAGAGTGTCCACGCGTGTCCAAGGAGGTCCTGAGAGTCCAAGTTACCTGTACCAGAATTGCCCATTAAGGCCCATGATACTATTTTTCTAATTTTATTTATTTATTGATTGTAATTTTATCCACTACCAAAAGAAAGGTGTGCCCAATGATTTTTCCATGGATAGCCCATAACGTTACCCACATTTATTAGGCAAAAATCACCCAAAACTCAGAAGGCCCATACCAAACCAACCACAGTCCATTTAAGCCCAAGTACATGTACATGGGCACTGGTATATGTAACAAATGAAAAATTCTTACATGGTGCTAGGTATACAACTTTATTTGTGGATCTTGTGATTTAAAATAAAATTACGTAAGTATTTTTTTATCACTTTCTTCTATTAGCATACATAATTATGCTTATGTAACGCTCTTTTAAACTAGAAAATTCACAAATTGTACAGTGGATCCAATTCATGCAAGAATTTTCCAAAGCAAATCCGGAATCCCCAAGATCTAGCACATGCAACTATTAGATTCTGATTCAACTTTTAAGACATTCCATTTCTATCAGATTCCTGATTCTCATGTTCGAATGGAATCGAGAAAGAAATTTGATTGTTCGGAGGCATTCTACAATAATCATAATTTTTAGGTGATTAGAGTTTTATGAGAATAGCTAATCAAACTGTTTTGCTGAATATGAGGATGTGATTTCAATATTAGATGCGCAATTTTAAGAGACGTATGCCTAATCTTTATCAACACCACCAATTCACAATTGTGGAATGCTGGAAGCTTCATAAACTTACTATCCTGCAAAGCGAGCAACAAAACGTGGAGGGGTCCCAAAAAAAAAAAAAAAAAGCGTCTAGTTTACCCGTTTTGTGAAGGTTTTTCTTTCTTGATGTGGTCAAAATAATAGAGGTTGTGAATTGTTAATACGTTTTTAAAGTCATTTATCTGTGTGGTAAGTAGCAGTATAAAATATTGCTACTAAAGTGTTAGGAAAAAAAAAAATAGCGAAACATGAAAGGGAGTTTAGTTTTAAAGATCTTTTTTATTACAACTCTAGACTATTTGCTCATTAACATAACCATTACAACCACATTTACCCAGGATTTTCTTGAATGAAGGTTTAACTTCTGATGATCAAACATCATAACTTCATCAATAGGGCAAAAAAAAAAAAAAAAAAAAAGATCAAGAATGCTATAATAATCAGAAATTAAGCCTTTTATCAGTGGTGAAATCTAAGTGTAAGAGGTCCAGTCTGATTAAAAATATGAAATAGTTTTACATTGGTTATATGGATGTAAGTCTAAAAATATGTATCTTGATTAATAGATACAGAAAATCAAAGCTAATTACCCTAACAAAGTGACACATTTCCAATATAAAAAGAATCTGAACTATGACCTCAGTGTGCCAAAAAAGAATTTTGCTCATGGGAAGAATATGATTAATTTTATTTTTTTAATATTTTGTCGAATAGCCTCCCTGGTTTATCTGCTAGTTTTTTGACCAAGAAATGTAGTCCTTGGGAACTAAATGCAGAAAACCGCGTGAATACTTTCCGCCTTTTGTCATGTTGTTGCCCTTGATATTCAATTGTCTTTGTCAGAATCAATATTTCTTTCTAAATTCTCGGGCTCTTTTAAAATGCAATAATATCAGTCTTTTTTCTTTTTATTTTTTCTTGTATTTCTTTGAGTATTTTCTTTTCTTTTTTTATATTTTGGGTGAAATTTTCTCTTTATTTGATTGAAGCTTAGTTTTTTTTTTTTTTTGAACTAAATTCTCAAATTGTGTATTTAGCATCAAAGCAAAAGAAATGCCATGCATCATGTACTTGTCAGCACGATCCAAAATGTTACAATGAAATATATCACTAACTAGCCAGTTATAACGACAAACGGAGAAAAACCAAAGTAGAAGAGAAAGGTCAAAAGCTTATGCAATTGTGGAACAAGAAAAGTAGTTTACTCGTCATGAAATGAATTGCAGAAGTTGGATTTATTCGATGACTTTGAAAATGTGTTAAATCTTAGCCGTCCCTCAAGGGAAAAAAAAAAAAACAATCAAATTGAGCAGCACTAGCAACCTTTGTCTTTTACCATTACCAAGTACATACTTGAAAAAGACGTCAACGATAGCATGCAATTTGCTCTTCATAGTCTGAAACGAGTACAATTCATTTCTCTAGCTCAATCTATATGCAACTCTGGCCAAGTTTTCATGGAATTGAACTTATTTGATGCACAAATTCTGTGTGATCGTTATTGTGCTTGAAAGTATTCGATCATATAATAATACTTAGTAAGCTAAGAAAGCTGATGAGTACAATTCAACACGTCTTGAATTCGACACTGATGGATAAACTTAACAAAATATGACCAACCGAAGCCCAATTTAATTTGGGGCGTTTACTTGGAATTGGAAAATGCAAAAGGGAGAGATATAATACACGTGAACTGACTAAGAAGCTTCATGCATGCATTATTAGCCCATTGACCAACATAAAAAAAAATTTTTTTTTTTTGAGTAAAATTGACCAACACAAATTAAACGGCAAAAAAGTTTAACAAAACTTTGTAAGTAACGCTCCTGCTATCATCTTTTTGACTAAACTCAAATATGTCCCCTCTAGCGTTCTTAGATTTCGGCTCTCGTACGCATAAAAGCATTAACCGCAGAAAAATTTTACTCATCTAGAAGGACTGATAGTGTAATGATTGATTAGTCTGCACTAATCCTGTTGCTAATCCGTACGCTAGAAAATAAACATACCTCGCGCTTTATTCGAACTTCAAGTCAAGAACAACACAGGTAGTCGCCCTATACTTTTTTTTTTTTTTTTTTTTTTTATCAACCACTCTGTTGTATTACAATGGTAATTGCCTTGTACTCAATCACGTTATTTGCTCTTTTTTTGTTACTAGCATTTGTTTTCAGTGTATTAGATCATTTAGTGAAAAAGACATAAAGAAAAAGAAAACACATTCTTGGACTGAAACACATGATTTTTTTTTTCAAATTTTTAATTCAAAGGGCTAGAACGCTGAAATATAAGATATATAGCTTCCAAAATTAAGAAGTTTGACTTAATTGTGAGACATATGACAATAATTTTGAGACGGATGGAGTATTAAATAAGTTCGAATGATTTGATTCTCAAAACTAAACAAGGGGTGTTTTACTAGGCAAATCTTTTATGGCGAAAATATATCTTTTCAATCTTTCAAACAATTATTTTCATGTGTTAATCTGTTTAAACTACTTGACAAAAGCTAAATCAAAGGGCATATATATTAAGAGTAGTTTATTTACCTAAATGGTTTAAACAACTATCCATTTCATGGATGTATGAAGAGATTTTTTGTTTTTGGAACAAATAAAAACAAGAAGATAAAACTCTCTCCATGGTTTGTAGTATCTATTTGTATATATGGATTGCATGTTGTCATACATTCATAGAGTTAGCTAACAGGAGAAATAATTGTTTCCTTTGTAGACATAATTGGTCCATGACAGGCAATTCTAAACTGTTTAAGTACACTCCATATTATGATTAACCGCTAAATAATGAAGCCTAATTAACTAATAGTTTATCAATGACTGAAGCAGTTACGCCAAACCAGCTAATTCGTCAAATGGTTCTTGTTAGATAGTCAATCAAGGTTTCAATTTAAAAAAAAAAAAATCTAGTTAATAATTAGGTTTTGGATACCATCTGAAGGAAGAAATTGCTCCTAAAAACGACAGGATCATCATTAATTATCGAGTAGGTTGAGCCACGAGGTCGAAGACAAACATATGCTCTAGAGTCTATCCTTAACAATATCATATACATGATTGTTAAGGTATGCAGATGAACCACATTGACATTTGATGGCATTCATGAAGTTAAAAAATAATACATGACTAAGGCACAGTTTGGAAGTCTAGAAAATGTAAGTTATGAGAGCTTAGAAATGAGGAAAACAACTTATATACTCTTATTGTTTATGATATAAGCAAATAAATTTATTTACAAGTTGATAGAGTACTATAGAAACGTTTTCTTACTTTGTTTTGATCTTCTGAATATTCTTGCTGTATTGGAGAAAATTTTTTGCTAAGTAAAAGTATATCTTCTTTTTTTATAAAGTTCTTAATCAAAGGAGACATTTTTTTTGGGAATTTCTTTCAGTTTTCCCCTGTATCTCAACTTCCAAACGAAGCCCATCAGATTCTGCAAGCCAAAATCAGGACCAGTTTGAATGATACAAAACAACCCTCTACTTGACCGTGGGAATCTGGATATCCTCTGATTCTTGAGCACTTTGCTTATGGTCAGTGACGTGACGTAGGGGCTTTAACACTGTTGGTATGGACTAAGGATGGTGATAACACTGGCCAAATTAAAGTCTAATAATACATCGTACAATTGAGAAGACTCAAGTGTAGCTGTGTTTACATCATTTTAGTTGAAAACACATGATCTTCCAAAAAATAGAAAAAAAAAATTTGAAAACGATCAATTTGGATTGTTGAATAACATTTATACTAAGCTTTCAATCAATTTTCCCTTAAGCAATGCAACCAAGTAATATAAGGTGATTTCACCTCTAATATATGTGTAAACATAGAAAAATATTGTGCTAAAACACATTATCATGGCAATCTGGCCGTGTAGACCATAGGACTATAACAAATTATTTGGAGAATTGACAATTCACATGGCTTCAATTCTGGGCCATATATAGAAAAAATTTGTGGCTTGCGCTAAGTAAATTGCCACATCAATGATTCTTTGTGGCTTGGGCTGAGACAATTGGCCAAATCAATGATTTTTTTGTCGTGAAAATTCAATTGTTTGGACTAGTAACGGAGTTTGGGGTAAAATGGTTATCTGATTTCCCTGAAGCTTGACTTTAGGCGATTTAGCTAATAAAGCTATGTGAGAACTAGTAACGGAGTTTGGTGTAAAATGGTTATCTGATTTCCCTGAAGCTTGACTTTAGGCGATTTAGCTAATAAAGCTATGTGAAGTCTCTCTCTCTCTCTCTCTCTCTCTCTCTCTCTCTCTCTCTCTCTCTCTCTCTCTTCCAAAAAAAAGTGATAACTATTAAATATTGTTTTGAAAGAATATCTCAATTTATCCTTGTTAGGACTTAGAGCTAGGTAGCACTTAGTAGCACTTACTAGTATAGATTTTTTTTAGCACAGCACAACCACTTAAAGTGCCAGATTACTTCAACTCTGACTTCTATTGCAAAATGGCTTTAAGTCCTTCTTAAATCCTAGCCTCTGCTTCAAGTAACCTCTACTAGCTAGGTATACCTAAGAGACCAAAAACAAGTAAATAAGTTTGACAAATCTTCATACCATCTAACCTCAGTAAACCATAACTATCACATAGACCCTACATCTGCATTTTCAAGGAAAAATCTAAAACAAGAAAAATGAAAAGACTAGACAAACTGGAATCATAGGATAATTAATGAAGTTAGCTAGAATATCTCAATTCTGAAATTGAGAAAGATAATAATTCAAGATTTGGAAAATGGGGTGCTGAATTTTGCTTAGCATATACGGTTGTGGGACCAATAAGTAGAGTAGAAAAATAACGCCCTCTCCTACAAGTATAATGACATTGATTCTACTGTCTCCATTAATTTTGCTTAAATATAATATCAAAGGATAGGGTATGTTTTACTTTTAACCCTTTTCTCCTCGGGCTGAGCTGAGTTGTGCAATATATATTTTATGCTTCAAATTTAAGTAAAGGCCATGGGATTGGGAGGTGAGGTGTTGCTTTCTGAAAGGTGATATGCCACGCGCGTGGCGCTGCTCTAGTTTAATAACACGTGTGGCAGTCAAAATATTTGAGAAATGAAAAAACAAAAAAATAAGGATAAAAGCCAGTGCTCTTAGCTGTTTAGCCGTGTTCTCTAGAGGGCAGCCCTTGGGTCAAATTCTCCTATATATATGTAGGTAGCTTTTGCAGTTTGTTCCTAGTCTTTGCCAGTTTCTCTCAATCTCAAATCAGAGTTCTGTTGGTTTTCTGGTCTTTCATTGTTGGTTGATATACATATTCAATCATCCAATTGATCAGTTTGAGATAATTGAAAAGATGGGAAGGCAACCTTGCTGTGACAAAGTTGGATTAAAGAAAGGGCCATGGACTGCTGATGAAGACAAGAAACTTATTAGTTTCATTCTTACCAATGGCCAATGCTGCTGGAGAGCTGTCCCTAAACTTGCAGGTCTCCCATTTCTCCAGATTCTTTCGGTATAGGAATGAAAACTTAGATGAAAATGGGATGATCAATCTAACATTAACAGAGCGCTTACTGAAAAATATAGTGATTTTAGTGAAAGAAAAAGAAATAGATTAATGATCAATTTCTTTTCAGCTCTTTTCTCATCTTTCTTTGATATCTTAAAGGCCTTTTTGTTGATCGAGTGCATTACAATTTTGGCAGGACTCTTGAGATGTGGAAAGAGCTGCAGACTCAGATGGACTAACTATCTCAGACCAGACTTGAAGAGGGGGTTATTGTCAGAATATGAGGAGAAGATGGTCATTGATCTCCATGCTCAGCTTGGCAACAGGTTCATCCTCTGTCCTCTCCAGTCTCCAAAAAATAGAAATGAGAACAAAATAATAAGAAAAATATTACATGCTTTAATCTTGAAAAAGTTCTTTATCCCGACTTCATGCTTCTGCATTGACAATCAATTGGATTTTATCATAATTTATGCATGTGGAGCTCATTTTGAAGCTACTTGGGGAGTGGCAGACAAGACTTCACGAGTCATAACTAAGGCACTCTTTGCATATCCTATTTTCAATATTATCATCATCTTTTATTCTGAGCCAATCCCAGCATTTTGCCTGTCACAAAAAGTTCTTTTCTTGAAAGATAAAGAAAAATATACATTTCAAGAATATTTATTCCAAGGCAGCTTTTCCAGATTGAATAATACTTGTTTATTCATCATAGCTTTTCACATAATCATTTCTATCTTAATGCTCTGCAGGTGGTCCAAGATTGCTTCTCATCTCCCTGGAAGAACTGATAATGAGATCAAGAATCACTGGAACACTCACATAAAGAAAAAGCTGAAGAAAATGGGGATTGATCCTGTCACTCACAAGCCACTACCCCCCACAACTACTACAACTGATCAACCTCAAGAGGAGCAGCCAAAAAATAATCTCGATCCTGATCAAGAACCTAAAAAAGAGCCGCCTTTTTCGAATGGTGCGAATGATAACGTAATATCTGAAATGAATCAGCACAACAAGGAAGCGGAGACTTCAATGCAATCAACCATTACAGAGGCCAAAGAAGAAGAAGAAGAAGACAAAAGCATTAATATTTCTCAAAGTCCACCTGACTCTTCATCCATAGAAGTCAACAATGGCTTCTGCATAGATGAAGTTCCCTTGATTGAACCTGATGAAATATTAGCGCCATATGGAACATCTTCATCAACCCCTTCTTCATCGTCATCATCTTCTTATTCCCACGACGGCTCGAATAATTACAATGAATTTGATCATTATCAAGAGTTGTTGCCAACATTTGACTACTGCCAATTATCATCATTATCAACATGTGACCACTATTACACAAACAATATGAACATGGATTTCTGGGACGATGACTTCATCGGCAATTTGGATATGTTAATTAATGATAATAGTCAGGACAGGAATAAGGTAGCTGCATTTGTTGGAATTGAACCTTATCCAGCCCAGTACCCTGCTGAAATGGTCCTATTAGATGAAGATTGTTGGAAATTTGAGTACTTCTGATCACAGCAGATATTCTTTTCAATTCAAATGGAGCTACTACCACTTGTTAATGTTAATTTGGTCGTTAATTTGATAGCAGCTGTCAATAGTTACAATAAGAATAAAAAAGTCAAGAATCTGTGGGACAAAACCCATTGATTCTTTTTTTTTTTTTTTGGGGTGGGATTTTGTAGTTTTCATTTGTTACTCTTGAAGACAACAATAAAATCCCTCTGTACATGAATGAAGTGAAAGTGCATACCAGCATTTTGGAGTATGATCATGGCAACTGTCAATTTCTCGTTTTCTATTAATGCTCGTCTTTCCTTGTCAAGTATATTATACACGCATGTATAAGAAAAATTCTTACGTGAACACAGTCTACCAACCATCCGTAAATCTTGTAATTTAAGATAAAGTTACATAAATATTTTTACATTATCATACGTACATGACATCCTACTAGACCACAAAATCTACAGGTTGGGCCATGGAATTGGTCTATGTAAGAATTTCTTCATCAATGTGGAAAAAAACTTTTCAATTAAGCCCGCACCTGAAACTTAAGTACTACCAAGAAAAATACAAGATTGTAGAAAAAAAAAAGCGAAAATGACTATACATTTATAAAATATAACATTTCAAAATTTCACATGAAAATAATAAACCCAAATAATAAGCGTTTTTTGCTTCATAATTTATAACCCTTAAAAATTTTGTACAAAAATAGTAAACTCAAATAACAAGGAATTTTTGGTCTAAATAATAAAAAGTAATTTGCATAAATCAAAAGTATAATATATAGATCATTATCTAAAAAAAATGATTAATTTATATGTGAGTACATGAAGAATATTAGTGTGATATTAAGGCCCTCATGGACCTTTATGTAATTTAAACTTCTTGGGCCATTGTGTGTCTTGTAAAAAGTAGTGGCCTTGGTTGTAATTCTTGATAAATATTTTTGAACCCCGAAGACTAAGGCTTCCTTCTTCATTTTCTCTTCACTCTTCTTTTTCTCTTTCTAAGGCTTCCTCTAAAATTCTCCCCATTTCTCAATTCATTATTGAAGGAGGAGTTGGCGAGCATCCTTCTCAAAGGGAAGCTAATAGAAAAAATTTTGAAGCTCTCACCCAAAATCCCACCCAAGGTAACTCTTTTCCAAGTTTCATTTTAGTTATTCCAAACCTTAATTATCTTCTATGGATAGTTGAAGTTATGGCTCGGTTAGATGCCCTTAGACTATTTTGTTCCTTGGATTAGATGATTGATTGTGGTAGTGCTAGTGTATGTAAGTTATGATAAGTGTGTGATGTGGTTGAGTTAGGGATTTGAGGAGTTTTATGTGATCATGGCTCATGTCTTGATTATGGAGCAATTTAAGATTTATATTCTTTATCCTTGCTATTTTGTGCCATTTTAATCTTGTTTTGAGTTTGGATTGTGTTGGAGTTGAGAATTGGGTGAGTGAAGGGTGTTGTTGCAGAAAATCGCAGGTGAGCCGCGGGTGGGGTGAACCCAGCCGTGGCCATGGCTCATGGAGCCTTCACCTGCATCAACTCTCTGGAATTTGAACTGTGGGTGAGGGCTATCGAGTTACGGTCGCGGCTCAGTGAGGTCTTGGTCGCGTCAAGTCTCTGTCCACTGTCGTGGGCAGAGCTTGAGCCAACCGCAGGAGGCCCGCGGATCGGCCTCTAGCCAGTGATCCGTGAGTAGATGTTTATCGATCTGCGGGCGCAGATAAGGGGATCCCACCTGCGAATCAACTATGTTCTGCGGGGAATGGTTTCATTTGTACGTTGAGTATAAAATTGAGTTTGATTATGTTTCTTTGATGGAATTAGAGTGTGCTTGGGTATTTATTGTGTATTATAGGTGACGAAGGTGATTATCCCTACTCGGACTACCTAAACTATTTTTTGGATTGAGGTAAGTAGTATTTGATTCTCTTTGCTTTTGAAATGTACTTTGACAATGGCAAAGTTTTGAAATGTTAATTTCTATATATATTTGCGCTTGAGTTTGGCTATGTTTTCGTTTTACTATGAAATGAGTATACGTGATCTAAATGATTATTTGAACGAATATGTGATTGAGCTCTTGTATGTGAAATAGATTGTGATGGGACTAGTTCCTTAACTTTGGTGTCTGTAAAAAAATCTTTGAACCGTACTAATTGGGTGATAGTTAGTTTTGAACCGGACCAACCGAGTGGTAGTTGGTTTTGAACCGCGTTAACCGGGTCATAGTTAATAACTGAATATTCAGGGTCATATATCCACTAACTACTTGAGTTCTCCTTGAATTGCATTATGTTATGTTTTGGAATTGTATAGTTTATAAATTGATTACGTATTATGAATGATAATGACTTTGATTTTGAATTAGAAATCATCTATGTATGGGTAACAAGCTAAACTCCCAAAGAGAACTTTTGCTACTTATTGGGTGATTTTATCACTCACCCCATTATTTAACCTCACAGGTGATGATTTTGTAGAAGGAGATTGGAATGACTTTTGGGCCTGATAGTCATAGATAGTATAGATGTGAATGAGGTTATTTTTGATTCATTGATGTATAGTCATACTTTTGTTATAGGTTAGGTTATGCATGTTCTACCCTAACTATTTTTGTTACGGGACAATTGAATTGTAAATGGATAGTGTTTATCCTGGTTATGAATGAAAGGAACTTCTTTTGGGCATCTTGAGTATTCTGTAAGCTTTATATTATGTTAGATGATATTTTGTATCGATTTAACCTTGTTTCTAACTTAGCCTAGGGCATGGCGGGTGCTACGTCTTGGGGTACGGGACGTGACAATTAGTCATAGCTTTTATCTCAACAAAAAAGTCATATTTGTTGTCCCGATTACTTTCAAACATTTTCAAGATTTAATTTTATTTTTCTCGCAAAACTAACACTTGTGACGCAGATTAAGTAGTGTTCATTAAGCACCCATTAGAGAGGCTCAAAAATTATTATTGGTTATAGTATTATTTACAGGGCAATTTGTGCTTATGAATGTATCTTGACGTCTCCCCATGTTGAAGATTTGGTAATTAGTGACCAGTGATATAAGAATTTTAGGGTCTTAATCATTGACGCAAGCAGGCAGCAATCCTTTGGGATAGTTTGCTCGAGTGACTGTTGCGTACACCACACGCGTCACGTGACATGTTACGTGGTACACTAAAACTAATTACACATCGCCAAATAATACAATGTATGACCCACCATCGCCACATGATAATAAATTATTGATTTTAGTGTATCACGTTACAATGCACGTAATGCATTTTATACTTTTCCTAGTTTACTCACTCATAGTAGTTTTCCTACGACATCAACACGTTTTTTCCTTTTAAGAGTAAGGAAAAGTTTATATATACGTGTATCACACACACATATTTCTACTGTGTAAGAATGTGATTATCAGCAATTCTGAGAGGTTCTTATGTAAATATTTATAGGTTATGCATCTTTCTATTTCCCCAGAGGGAAAAAAGGAGAGGAAAAAAACAAAAAAAAAGTAAACGTACAATACGAATGCGTACAATGATCAAAGAAATAAAAGGTTCTGTCAGATTTTTTTTTTTTTGAGGAAAATGTTTTTTCAATTTGCCTCCAAATTCTTTATTGACTAGCATGCCACTAGTATTTCGGAAAATTTTCACTGTTCACGTTTGGATTGGATTGTAGCCAAAACAAATTAGAGTGGAAATTTTAAGTAAGGTACACAAAAGATTAGAGTGGAAATTTTAAGTAAAAGGTCTAGTATTTAATTAAGTTTCACTAAAAACTAAATTGATTTAATCAAAATTATTTGAAAAAAGACCATTTTAGAAATATTGGTGTATTTGGATAAACATCATTAGTAAAATTGAAACATTTCATCACCAGAATATAATATAATACATCATTAATAAAGCTGTACTTTCACTTATTTCCTTTTCGCTTGTTAGTTATGCGAAGCAATAACGAAAATGAGTTTACTAGAATAAAAAAAAAGAAAAAAGAGCAAAATCACGAGAGGAATCAGAAATTATTTATTTGCTTCAAAATTATCTGTACCAACCAGACAAAGGTGTTAGGTTAATCATTAGTAGACTTACGAAATCCCATAAAATATTAATTATTTTAAAAACAAAATCCTATCAACTTCAAGGGAAGAAAACGGCCAAAATGTAAACTAAAATTAAATTTAAAATATTAGTGTGGAAAATTGTGTGCCTGCCAAAACGTGAAAGGGTGGAGAACAGTACCAAAATATCACCAAAAAATAAAAAAAAGAATTTGGTATAAAAGACCATAACAAAAATAAAATAGGATCAGAAGAACATTTTAATGATGAAGTCATTGCATAAGGTCATGCATGCAAGTTATTTAACAACTCTGATGTTTACAGGAGACCATACATATGAAACTTTTGAGCTTTTAATTTAGGACTTTCTTGCCACAAACAAAACAGAATCTTCAATGTGGCTGGCTTGTTCTTCTTGATCATTTTTAAGTATTTTTTGTGTGTGGATTTGAAATTCTTTGTAGCAACAGAGTTGGGGACTATTTTATTGTGTGTTTACACGATTATTTTTTGTTTTTTCTCACCGGTAAGCAAGACTTATTTGGCTTCTTACCTGAAAAAAAAAAATTGTTCCGTAAGACTTGCCAATGCCACTAATTTAATATAAATTAATATTCTTTATACATTGATGATATAAATATTTCTTTACATGGGTTTGAATTCAGGACAAATCATCTCTAATGATATTTGAATTTCTTTTCTTATAAATGTGACATGCAACCAAACCTGCTCGTATAAAAACATTATTACACTGTTAAGGCATAAAAAATTCATTCATCTTATATTTGTTTGTACACTTAAGAGTTTAGAGAGTGGTTAGTGGGTACACTTTGAAAGCAGCTAGAATTAATCTCACTCTGCAACTGTGATTCTCAAATTGGTTTTGTGTGGATTAAAATTGGGATTCAAAATCATTTGCAATTCAAACGATATAGAGTTGATTTTCATGTGGCAGAGTTGTGTTCTTATATTTTTTGGTTCCTAAAATACTCAACTAAGATTATAAATCCGGCCATATGGGCAAAAGACATACGTACTATTTTCCCATTAGAGACAGAATAGGTTTCAAATGAGGTTTATTTTTCTCTAGACTTGGAGGTGTTTGATTTAGGAGAATTAGGAGAGCAATAAGTGTCAGTAATAATTATGCCTATTGTTGATACTTATAAAACAATTATCACTATTCTTTAATCGCAATCAAATTTGATTAATTGATTTTCTGTATGATTTTCCTAAATTATAATTCTGTCAAACTCATTAATCTTTTTGGAATGAATGATAATCATTCAATTACTAAACCAAATGTGTTGAGAGAATCGTTCAAACTCATATTTGATTCCGATTAATATCGATGACATTCATAGTGATAATAATTCAAAAATTTGAACCAAACAGCTATTTGGTTAGGTAGATTGGAGCTTGTAGATTTTACATAAAGTTGACTCTTCTCTTGCACTCAATTGGTTTCGAAATTCTAAGAAATTAGCATTTTCAACTTATCCATCAATTGTCATTCTTTTGTACTCTTTTCCTTTGCAGTATATAAACAAAAAGAAATTAAAAAAAAAAGTGTTGTGAGACCGTCACGCAAAGAATCCCTTCTTAATTTATACATTTTTCGACTAAACAAACAAGATTAAATATAACATAACCATAACTACAAGTCTTCGAAAACTCCCTTGATACAAATAATTTTAAGATAAGGCTTCAAAATTTACTATTTCTGCTCCAGTTTTATGTAATTAATTTCGGAATATTCCGTAGGTTAGTTGACAATTGGCCATAGTTATCATTACATTAATTAACGCAATATAACAGATACTGAGTTCCTTCAAAATCGTTGTGAAGCTGTCCCAGTCGAGATAATCATTAGTTGAATATAATTTTTATAATATTCTTTATTGCTTTATGATTTTCATTTTGCTTAAAAAAAATGTTTTTTCTTTATTCTAAACGAAATAAATCGGAAAATTTAGATTTTGAACTACACTGTGGGCAAGAATATTACATGGATTTTTTTATTTATTTATATGATCTTTTGTTTTTTGATAATCAATAATTGATGCGTTTACTAATATGGACAATCTAGGCAAGCAAAATATCAAATTAGTTCTTTTCACTAATCTTAAAAAAAAAAAAGATAGAAAATTTGATTGTGATTGTTAGATTAGTTCTTTTTTTCTTTTTATTTTTTAATTTGGTTAAATTGAGGCTGAAATTCTATTATCACGGGAGAAACAAAAATCTTAGGCAACTGACCTATGTACAATTGTAGATCCCTAATTAGATCAATTTATTTTATAGTATTTTTCAGAGAATTATCAGAGGTTGCATCCCCTGTTGTCAATTTCTGCATCTTAATATCTTTTATTTCTTTATAATATACCCAGAAGAGAAAATTTGATGAAGAGATGTGAAAATCAGGTTTTTATTTTATAACGCAAGAAGGTAAAGACTTTTCACTCAATAAATATGTAAGCTAGATGCCTTGGAAACACTTGTGATGCATGATGTGCTATTTGGTAGTGATAAAAAAAATGTTACAAAAGCTACTAATTATAACCCTCAAGTTTTAAAATAACAAATGAATATCTAAATATAGAGATTTCGTTTTTAACATCTAGATACTCGGAGTTCGAAATTCCAAATATAGCATTTTCCTATGTGTGTGTATACACACATACATATAAATCCGTATATGTGTGTATATATATATATATATATATATATATGTGTGTGTGTGTGTACACACACACATATATATTAGATAGATAGATAGATAAATATATGTGTGCGTGTGTAACACTCACTTTTGTACACACACATATACACGCACATAGTGTGTAGAATAGCACGTTTTAATATATCCCAAATACGGAAACCTATATAAAAAAGCAAAAATTCTATTCATGATTTGCCACGGAAAAATTCGTATCATACAAAAAAGAAAAGGTCAGTTCAGCATGAAAAACAAAAAGGCATGCAATTACATATAATAGAGTGCTACATACGACGAAAATCAATCGAATTAATGGATTCAAAGAAAGTGAATTTTAGTGGAAGTTTAACTAAACATCAGAAGTCCGAATTAATTTAACGTGTTTGTGATGTAGATATCATTCAATCACCACCAGCAGTCTTTTAAGTAGTAGTATTCTCAGTGTGAAAATGTGAAGATTGTAAAGATGCCTACCTTTGTATGCCGCGTTTGCGCCACCAATTTTCTCGTCCGTCTTTCAACGTCTCAAACCCCCCATTCACACTCTTCCGGCCAAAGCACGTCTTTCCTTTCCTTTCCTTTTTAGTTGCAAACAATTCCGCTAAATGATTTTTTTTATAAGATTTTTGTTTAGAGAATGTTACTATAATATTATTTTAGATATGTGTATTTCTGAGATAAAAGATAGTTGAAAAACGTGTTTGAAAACGTGCATAGCCAAAACAAAAGGCCAAAAATCTTCAATTTTTTCTCATTTCCTCTAAAGTACAAACACCGTTTTCAAGATGAAAAATTATGAAAAATTTTACTTTTTTTTTTCTCGAATCCTTTCTTTGACTAGAGCAAACTTTTGGACTTACTAAATATTTAACTTCTAGAAAAAGGAAAAGATAATTAAAAAGTTATTGAAATCTTTTCAAGTATTTCTCTTTTTTCCCAAGAAATTTTGGTTTGTAATTCATTTTCTTCTTTTCTTTTTTTTTTTTTTTGAAAAAGTTAAACACGATAAAATAACTTGATGAAAATTTGTTTGGTTACTTAATTTCAATTTCCAAATATAGTAATTTGCTTTCGGCATTCGAGTAACTTACTGAAGAAAATTTTAATTTGATATATAGAGTCCTTTCATAATATGAATTATTAATTTCTACTTTTCACTACTTTATTTGGCACCAATTAGACTGCCATTAAATTTTATTCTTCATTAAGGCGATAACTCTTACCTAGTCAAGCCAATTAAGTTCTGCCAATAGAGAACGTGTGCTGCCTGATCCGACAGTTACAAGTGGCTTAAACCCTCAGCGCTTTGTTAAAGTAGACTTAGCGTGTCATCTTGGGGTGAAATAGAGTTGATATACAACAATAGGATGTCCAAATCACTACCCTCCCACTTATGAGTCTCTAAAATCATTTGTCTATAAACATGCTTTATTTGCGGTGATAATTGTAGAAGAATCATTAGTAGCAACATATAAACAAACGAATCAGTTCAACAGTCAGAATGTCCTCATCATTTCACTATTATATGAGAGAGGAAAAAATGGGGTATGACATCAACATCGCTTCAAAAACTATGTTCTGAGACGCCTGTCCCCTGTCTCGCTCTTATGTAACTGTCATATGTATTAATTGATAGTATTTTTGAAAAATTCACAAACTTTACAAGTTATTTTGATAAATATATGTACGAATTAATACATGTGCTAATTATACAAGAACGAAATATGGAGGACATAGCGCTTTCCAGGACCAAGGATTCAAAATAGCATTGATAGCATTGATAGTACCATTGGTCATAGTCATGGGAAAATATTTAGATGGACTGAGTCCATGGGTCCCATCTATGGACCCAATGGTTGAGATTAAGTTACAAGGTTTCAAGGACTCCCTTGAACCCTTATGGCTTAACCTCAGCCGTTGGATCCACAGGTTCATGGACTTTTGGATCCACCTAAATATTTCCCATAGTCATGGCAGTCATCATTTTGCATTAGTCTCGATTTATCAAAATAATATAGGGTGGATAACTCTAAAATAATAATGAAAATCAAGATCATTTTGTATGCATATTGATTTTAATGAAGCAATAGTTAAAATTAAAATTATTGTTGCCAAATTTTTATAGATTTTAATATGTTATTGATTCGAGAGGAAGTTCCCTCTGTACAACTCGACCGATTTAACTCGGACATAATTGAGTCTTTCAACCATGATTGACAATGATGAAAGTTAAAACCTAACGAGAGAAAAGTCGTTTTACTATCGAAGGTAATTTTTGCTTTCCCAGTCAAACAAATTAATTAAAAAGGTAACAAACTGTTTTGTCAATATCGGTTTTGTACGCTGACGATTAATATCAATGGTAAGACTCAAAATTTAAACTGAATACTTGAAATATGATGATTGTAATGAGTGGTTTAGTGGTCAGGGTCTCCCCTACACAGTTAAGAATTTAGGACAAGGAGAGAGGTTAAGTAGATTTTAGAGAGCCATATCTCTAATTGTGTATGACAAACAGTTTAGGGTTTTACCCGATACATCATTGAAAGCCTTACACCCCAAGACAATAAACATTATAATACAAAAGTAATTAATCAAAAAAAAAAAAAAAAAAAAAACGAGTGGCCATGCCAAAACCCATTGTCACAATTGTAACGAGTGGCTATACCAAAGCCCACTGTCACAATTTATTTATTTCGTTGGAAAAGTCTTCTTCCACCTTTTTGCTAGAAGGGTAAACTTCTTTCAAGTGTGGACTGTTGGTTGGGACGTGCTGGAGAAGTTTAAAAGACAACGTTGTATGTATCTTTTGCAATTTTTCCAAGGATAGAATTTTTCAGTTTAACCTTGCCCCTATTTGAAGGGACTACGTAGACTTTGCACGTATTGATTTTGACATTTTGGCGTTCAATGTAACATTTTGTAGAATATGAATTTGGTTTCTTCTGCTTTTGATCAAGACTAGCTGAAAACTACACAGATTTTTTCCATAATATTAAGTCCTTGTACATATTTGTTGAGATTCTACATTCAACAGATTAATCTGTTAAATACAAGGACAGATCCTGGTTTGAAAATTAGAAGAAATGTCAATCTTTGCGGAGCTTAATAAATAACTGAGAATGTCAGATAATTTTGATAAATTTTGCCCCAAAAATGTCTTGTAATCTCAGCGGTTTGTTCAGTTCAATGTCCTACGTACCCCAGTCAAAGATTTCGGTCCACACATTTCTGTATAAAAATCTTGAGCCATGTCAGTCAGGATTGATTAGTATTAATTTGTATGCAGAACCATTTTTCGTCTTTCCTTTTGTGCACATATTCAAATGTCTATAAAATGAATTTAATTCTACAAGTACCTATACAGTTGTAGCCTATAGATATTTGTTTGGCTTCCAAAGTCAGTCTTTTACTGAATCAGCAAATTCGACCGATTGAACTGTAAATCAGTCATTTGTCATTCCGGTCTTATATACAAAACTTCAGTCAGACCATTAAACCAATAGGTGAAATCATTAAATCAGTTACTCTTTCAATTCACTGACCGGTCTAATTATAAAAACACCAACAGAACAAAGATTACCTCAAATGATAAAGCTACTTTTCTTTCATTAAAATTCTACTTTCGCAAGTGTCAATACTATATTCATTTTCTCCTCTCCCTTGGAATAGAGATCAAATGATGTATTTTCTACAAACCGATATGATAAGGACAAGATTCAATATCTAACAGAAATATTTTATACACAAGAATACATGCACACACTGATATTTGTTATGAACCACACATTTGTAAGTTCTCACCCTACTGTCTCGTTCCTTCTCCATGTTGAAAGGGACAACAATTTTACATTCATTGTTAAAGAAATCACAAAAGGCTTTTACAAATTCTAATCATTCTTCAGAAAGAGAAAGGATACACAAGCTAGCATTGCCAAAAGAATCAGACGGAATATTTTGTCAACATTTTCACCCTCGAATCATTCCCCACAAAAAAAAAAAAAAAAAGGCAGCCAATGTCTTTAGTCTCGGACCTCGGTTTGCTCCTATGAATGTCCCCACCAGCCGAAGCCACAAAGTCAGAAAACAAAAGAATAATACTCGTAAATTTGACTCGAAGCTATTGAGCCACAATCTTTTTTTTTTTTGTTTTTTTTTTTTTCGTCTCAGTGGAATGAGTAAACTCAATATCCCATCATCATTATCATAATCATGCGCATCCTTCTCATCAACACACACCACTAGTTCTATTTTAGAATTTTCATCATATTGCCTACAGTTGTAAAATTCATGGGGCCGGTAGAACCAGCTCGATCAATAAATAATGGTTTAATCGGTTTCCGAATTTTCGATTTTTCCATTTCTTTAATTAGATTGTTATGATATTGAGTTTTTTAACCTTTTCTATTTTGCTATATTGTCATTCTTTTTAATAAGAGTTACTTACCATATTAGTAGTACTATATTCTGATTGGATGCATATTTTTTTGTTGTATATTGTTTCAATTGATTTCAGCCTATAAACCTTTACACGTTTATTTTATTTGCCAATTGCATTTATAAAATATTTTACTAATTACTTATCAAGAATTCTTTGTTTGTGATAAAATAAATCCAACTGAGCTATAGACCGGTCATACCAACTAAACCAGGGCTATGACTTGTGTACAAATGCACGTATTTACGTAAATTAAATTTTTATTTTATTTTATTTTTGATTAACTATTCGTATTATAATGTATGTTACCTCACATAAGTAGGATGAGATTCCTAATGATGTGTTGGGTGCGGTTATAAAATTATTTTTACTACACACAATTAAAGATATAACTTCTCAATCTTAAATCTACTTTTTTTTCTTTCCCCTCCTAAATGCTAAGGACGAAATTCGAACCCAGTCCTTGGCATAGGAAGCCTTAAGTGCCGACCACTAGACCGCTAAAAATTTTATTTATACTTAGTACTTTCTTGATTTAACTCAACATTTTCAAAATACATACCATCTAAACCCAAAAAAAAAAAAAAAAAAAGACAAATGGCTTTGTTGTAAAACTGCCACGCGTTTTCAAAGGAAGACCCTGGACTTTTTTTTTTTTTTTTTTTTTTTTCCCGTCGTGGTTTGGTGAAGAATCAAACGGACTTGCGGACCAATCATGATTTAGCGTATACCAATTGTCAACATGATCTGTCAGATTTGTTGACCCCACCAAACAATAGAATCCTAAACGTCAACGACCCCACTGTCCTCTCCCACTTTCGACTGTTATTCTGTGGGTCACCGAGGTAGACGATCTTGGACTTTTCTTACAATTTTTATTTATTTGTTGGGGCTCAAAATCAACGACTTTGATTTTGTGGTGTGCAAACAAAATATTCCCTATCAGGTTCAACTGTGATATTCTTTTTTTTTTATTTATAATTTCTTTTAGTAGTGTATGATAATAGCTTACTTTTGTCTCGTTCTACTTTTAATAATTTAGCTTAATAAGCTATAATGCCATATTTTCACAAATATTAAGTAAAATTAAAGTTGAAAGCGAGGGGGTTAAGGTCGTTAAAATTGAGACGGTATCTCTAAAAACAAAGGTATTAAACTTATAGATTTTGTCATCGACTTCATTTGATGTTTAAAACTCATATTTACTATCATGCTTCTTTTCTCATTACAAGTTACTTGTAAGTGTTAATGTCTTATTTAAGCAAAAATTAACACAAGATAAACCTTACAATAGGAATGTATTAATTACTTTTAACAACTATTGTGTTTAATTTCCATTATTTTTACACTCAAAACTGAAAAATAGACTGGTATACTATGTCAGACTCAACCTCAACCCCCCCCCCCCCTCCCCCCAACAAAAAAAAAAAAAAAAAAGAGATGCATTATTTAAACATTTTTGTCAAAAGAAATTACATTATTTAAGCATGGCAAATTTTGAAATAGCAGTAAACATTTTGGGAAGTGCCACGCACGATTTGTTTGTCGGCTAGTAGGGCCTGTCATTTTCTGATCCCAGAGCAAAGAATGCCTCACGCTGACATCATTCTGATGTCAATATTTATCTAATAGTTTAGTAATGCAAATAAAAGGGAGAAAAAAATTAACTGCTTTTTATCCTTTTTTTTTTTAAGAGATTAGAAGAAGTAATAGTGTGACAATTAATCGTGTCAAAATTCGTATTATTTTGACAATGGTTATAACTTCCTAAGGTAGGATTAACAATAGTAATCATAATTAAGATTCCTAGAAAAATTTATGCTTCCAACATTTGAGGAACTAAATGCATTTGAGGATTTGATAGATGATAGGACTAACATAGTACTACTAAGATAAGCATTATGTAATCCAAAATTGACCCAAAAAAATGACATATATCTTCTTTCTTCTACAGCTTAATTGTTAAATATTGAGTTCAATCCAACGATGAACCTCTTACTTGAAATGCTAGGAAGTGATAAAGAAACTGCATTTGGTATTTAAGCATGTGGGCCGAGTTAAAAAAATAAAATAAAATCTTTGAATCAAAGGCCATAGGAAATTGTCAAGAACTAAAATACCTGAATTACACTAGAAGGAATAGGCAAACAAAAGCAAGAATTACCATACCATAAAAAGAAATAAAAGCCCATAAGTCCCGAGGATAAGAAAGTAAAGTTACTGTTATCATTATACTTTAAGATACCACATAAAGTTATACTACAAATTAACAATTCAACGTGTATAAAGAAGAATGTTATCTAACAATGATTACTCTAACAAGTTGTTCAAACTTAGACAAATTAAGAAAGTAAAGAAGTAGTGGAAGGATGACAAAATAGCGAGACAAAAAGCATAATCAAGTAGATGATGAATCCCATTTAACATCATTGTTTATTTAGAGAGTGAGAAAAGTGAGGATCGAAGGGTGAGGGTTGGCAAATATACTAGTACTAGACACTTTGATGACAAAAAGAACAACACAAAGTTGGTTGGCAAAGCAAATAGTAGTATATTTTATCTGGGTATAACAGTTAGAAAATGGAAATGTCAGGCACTTTTTTAAGCTCTTTTTCATCAGGAGATAGACTAAAGTTAGTAATGGATGGCCATGACGGACCATAAAACCTAAATGACATTTGTTGCAATAGTAGCAATGCCTGCAATTTCATTGGGGCGGTTGCCGAATCAAAGGCTGGTCTCCCCATGCGCATATGGAGGGGTTTTTGTTGTGTGTTGTGGTTTTTTTTTGTTTGGGGGGGGGGGGGGGGGAGGGGGTTGCTTTTAGTGGATTTTGGGGCCCTTTTTCTTCCACTCTTGAACCTACATGTAAGAGGTGGTATCTGGCAAAAATGTTTAGGTTTATCATCATGAATCTAGTGAATCAAATGCTTCATTGAGTAGTGCACTTTTCTTTGTTTCTTTCACAATATGTAATTTCCAGATGCATTATAATGAATGCCACTATACCATAGTCGATGCAACAAGTTTTTTCAACACTAATTGAAATCAGTAAAATATTGGCTATAACTAAATCAACGTGTCCTTTATCTAACTCTTTATGCTTTAGTTGTCATGTTTTTGGATAAAGTTCAGGGATAAGACTTTGATATGTTACACTATGAACTCCTAACTCAATTCTTGAATGATTAGAGGAAAAAAATTGAATGATGTAATGCTTAGAAGAGCATTAATAAGCACGTAGTAATTATAATTCCAAGTCACACTGCCTTCATATATACTTCATAGAATGGTGGTATAATTCTTGTTGTCTAGTACAACAAATCAAACTCTTAAATTGGAAGACAATTCCCTCCCAAATGACTAACAAAAACAAAGAACGAGGCTAAATATCATATTGTCCTCAATTATTGAATACTAGTATTTTTCCGACATTGAAAATCATGGAATACTAGCACCTGTAGCACACTTAAGCACTTGTACAAAAATGATAATTAAGCGTGCGTACAATGTATGAAAACGTATGCAAAAAAGACACTGATGCAATCATATGTATTATGAGACTTGATAATCTTTGGATTTACGCGCAAATTACTTGTCGTGAAAACTTCTATCATTGAACTAATGACGTGTACTTGATAACAAGAGAAGAATAACGAAAGAAATACATCAAAAAATCTTCGGTCATTTTTCTCTGAACTTTTATTTTTAAGGAGGATAATGAAATCCATTAATGCATGCGTGAAAAAATATAGTCACTACTTTATTCGTCTTTTTCTTGATTCTTGGAATGGAAATTTTTGCTGGCATGTTTCGTACCTTATTTTGGATAAAGCATTTTGTTATGGTATTTAGGTCCCCCTTCGTATATCTATTTATGCGGTTTATAATTCTCTATTCTTTGTCTTTTGATTGAGACCATGGATCCAAAAGGTGGAATAAAACTGGAATACATTTGAGCACATACAAATGTAACATGCCTGGTTTGACACCACAGCACAAAATGGAGTAAGAGATAAACAAATTTTGAAATTAATTTTTAGTGGAGCCCCACAAGAACAATATCAAAGGGATTGTCTTTCGCATATTTTCCTTTGTTTTAATGGATAAATCGTATATACATTGATATTATAAGATTTTATTTATCCATTTCCCTTCTTTAGTAGTTCACTTTGATTCACGTCACATGTACTAAACAAAAATCATTGATCAGGTTTTGGGAAATTCTTAACATGCATAATGTTAATCAGGTATCCTACATGTAAATGAAATTCTATAATTGCTACATGCGAAAAAAAAAATTCATTTAGGTCCGCATTTTCAGTGATGATGGTGGTGGATTCAAGACTTTCTTATATAATTACACCCTTTTGAATTGCAATATAATGTTTTCATGCAATAACTTTATCCTCTCATTGATCGTGACCATATGCTTCTTCATCTTCTACATTGTTCTGAAACTTTGCTAAAAGTGCACTCAAAATTGGGGGCCATTTGAAAACGCTGAGGAGACATTTTGTTTTGGAGATACTCGACCATCATTCCAATAGTTGATCAAGTAGAATAAAAACACATAAGCCTCCACCTTGGTTTTCCAGTGTGTGTCTGTGTCCGATGATTAATTCAATTTGTCAATATGGCACTTGTCTCAATCATTTTCTAACAGATGGGCTTGAATTCTTTTCGTGCTGCTTTTGAGTGAGTTAGGAGAGGAATGTGCTGTTTTAGACATCTTATTTGTGCTTTAATCTTGATTAGTTCACAAGGAAAAGGGTCCTCAAATTTCTATTGGTTCAGATTAAATGCTCCGCCCTGTTCCTTTTGGGCACTTTTTTTTTAGGTGGTTTGTGGAGAGACAGAGTGTTTTGGGAGAAAGATGATGGCTTTATTTGCAATTGGTTAACAGGGATAGCTGGACATATCCATTACCAGCCAATAAATCATGGTCAACCTATTTAATCCATAAACCTTCCAATTACACGGCATTTCGATTTTCAAAAGCGAAACATCACAGAAATAACACATCATCTCTCTTTTTTATTTTTTAAACCATAAAAGTTTACTCAACTAGTATCAATTTCAAATAGGGTTTGGGGTTTGGGTGTTTGGGGTTTAAGTTTTTGGGTAAAATTGCTCAAAAAATCAATTCAACAGGGCCAATATCAATTATGAGTTGGGTATTTTTAGCATTCAGCCATGATGCTTGAAGGGGTTTGTGATAGTGAACAACCAAATTTCCATTATAAAATATTTAATGCAATTAAGGAGGCCACAAATAAAGGACATCAATGGATAGCTTGGATACTTTTAATTAGGAAAGAATTGATACCCTTAGAGACAAATCTCGTTTAATCTAAAGCACAAAGATTAAAAAAGGGAAAACGATCAACGAAAGAGCCACCTGCTTTAAATTTTAGTCTTATAACCTAATGTCTCGACCTTGTGACCTTGCCATTTGCTAAACCATACAGTTTCTATGCAGCAGGTGTTCAAATTTCATCCCCTATCTGAACGTTTTAGTAAAAAGAAATGCAAAACAAATCAACCACAACAGTTCATTCCCAAAAAAAATAATAAATAAGCCAAAATGTATACAGTCCGACAATTTTTTCTTTAAGAAATTATTATAATTTCATGACAACAGGTTGCTAACCACTGATACATTTCTTTTTTTTACCTTCTGATTCAAGAGATATTCTAAACCTTTCAAAAAAGAAAAAAATTGGTAAAATGAAAGAATTGAAAGTCAAACTAAAAATCATTCAACAACTAATTAAATGCTTTTATTCCCTTGAATTCGCAGTAAAGCAAGTAAATTTGTGGGCTTCGGCTTTACGAAAGACGGAAAACCTCACTGATGGGCTTACTTCGTCAGGTGCCTAAAAGTAAATATAACCTGTTTCCTTTTAAACGACTGTAGCCCACAATGAAACAAGAGCATCGCAGGCGCCCGACTTTTGGCACTGGAAATTATAAGGATCCATATTTTCAAGCTACAGCTAATATTATGCAATTATCTCTCTGTACGAAAAAAGAAAACAATGTGAAGCAACAGAAACTGCATCATGGAGCAAATTTCTTCAGACATTCGATCAGTTTTATGTTTCTGAAATTGGACATCACATCCAAGCAACCTAACTAGGACTGGAAGAAGGCAAGAACTTCAATTTCAGACACTTAAATATACCCGTTAAAGGCTAAAAATAAAAATTAGAGATTGCAGACTAGAGCTGAAGTGCTAGAAAAAATTACCTACCTGTACAGAAAGTCACTTGGGTATAAAGTTTAAGCCTTGCAATGTACAAGCATCTATAATGGAGTAAATATCTACAGCATCAGATCTAACTAAACCTTAATTAGTTTCCATCTTAATCTCAGGGATCTGAGCAAAATTATATTTCCCAACCTTTTTTGGAACATCAGTTGGTACTATACAGCCACCATTGTAACCATCAATAAGCAACTTCCCTATTTTTGATCTCCACTCCGAGGTGTCCTCATTTTTCCTGTCATGAACAACTCTGTCACAATAGTTTAGCATGGATCCTAGTCCAGTATTTGGTATCCAACCATATTCCATTAAGACCCTTGCTTCACCTTCTGTCAAGTCCTCTCCTACCTATTAAGCTAAGAAGTAAGATCAAGGAGCAGATATATTGCTGAAACAAGAGATTATGAAAGACACAAGTAAAACCACGGATAACTAAAAATCTAGAATGTTTCTGCTATGAATCAAACATCAGTAGATCTTCCCAACTATAGCTAAATTAAAAAGTAAAGAAGGAACACTATTGTGAAAAAGAAACAAGCTTGTATTCAACCTAACAGCGGAAACTAAATGATCGTTTGAATCAGGATAATCTTGTCCGGGTTATATTTGTATTATTTGTCTGAGAGCATAACTCATTCATTAGCTTCTTTATAAAGACACTAAAGTGAAAAAACTTGGAAAACTAGATATCTAGAATATTTCTGCTATGAGCCAAACATCACTAGATCTTCCCAGCTATAGCTGAATGCCAAAGTGAAAAAGGAATACTATTATGTAAAAGAAACAAGCTTGAATTCTACCAAACATCAGAAACTAAATGACCGTTTGAATCAGGATAATCGTCTAAACTGGAGCAGTAAAAAGAGAATATGCTTGTCTTATTTGTCTGAGAGCATAACTCACTCATTAGCTTCCATGAAAAATTCAAACATCAGCAACTCAGATTTTATTAAAAAATTGGCATTTTTAAAAAAAATCCAAGAGCCGTTAAGAAAGCATGTATATGCAGAAAAATAACCAATGAACAAAAACAACTAAGAGCTGATTCAGTTTTCAATTTGATTTCAAATCTTTGAACTTAGGACAATCTAGCATAAGTCCTTTTAAACAACTGGAAGATTCCACCAAATTGAAGGCTAATTGCTGATATTTCAGTCTCATATTTCCACAGAATATCTTCAGAAAACAATAAAACTTTCCATATTCTGAAGATGTTCTCAAGTAAATAGGATATATGATGGGGAGAGAGGATACTAAAAATTTGCTTATAATTAATTTGAAAACAGCTTCCAAGAAATGTTAGAAAGAGTCCATTCCGTGCTTTCTTTTAAAACTTATTTTGAAGAATATACATAGAAGCAGAAAGATAGCCGGTGGACTCACACATAAGGACCAGCTAGTTCAACTAATATGAAAAAATCTGCCGGTTTAACCCTCAAAAAGCATTGAAAATGACAAAAAGGCCACATTAATAGAAGATATTAGTCAATCAAGCAATGCAATTTTTTTCTTTCTTTTTTCACGCTTTATGTTTCTCCCTCCTTTAATGGGACCAGTCAAGATGATTGACAAGGACCAGTAAACTCAACCATCTGAGTTTAAAAACAATTAAAATATTAACTAATTAACCACTTACAGATAAATCAAGAGTAGATAACATAATTCAATCACACAGAAATTATGCAAGAATGATTACCACCAATGCTTTGTTCTCAATTAACGTAACCCTGCTACAGCTAGTTAGCTTCATAGCAGTCACCAACCGCTTGATCTGCCAATCTATAGGTAATGAATCCATCAACTCAAAGAAGTATGTTGCATAACCATATTCAGGACGTTCAAGCACTATCCTGTATGTTGTGTTAGAAGATCTCAATTACTTTATAGGAGCTTACTCGAACAATACGAGAACCAAATGAATTCGACAAACAGCATACCTATTATGTCTCTCAAATACAAATATAAATGCTTGGAGGTCCCGGCACCACCCCCATTCAACTGGCCACTTTCTAAATTGTATATATCGTGCCTTAAAAAAATAAAAAAAAAAAGAAGGGAAAAAAGGTTTATGGATGAATGGGTACTTCATATTTTAATCAGTTTTGGATGGAAGTGAAGTGAAATGGCTAGCAACCATTCCAACCAAAAGAATTGAGATACCAAATGAAAGGAAACACTATACCTGCTCCACAAGTGAAAAAAGACAAGCCAAACAATAGGTAGCTTTCTCACCCTTGGCACATCGCAATGCAGCAAGCTTTAACAACGAATTCCGTCGACAAAATAACTGTCCGATTTTTTTTTTTTTTTTTTTGGGGGGGCGGGGGGGGGGGGGGGGGGGGGTTGGTTTGAGAGAGGGTGAGGAGGGAAGGGAAGGGAGGAGCATACAGGTATCAGAGAAGATATTGGTAAATGCACTAAAGTATAAAACAGAATTATTTGAAAAATTGACCAGGTATGTTGATACACAACTAAGAGTAGAGTGTAGCCAAAGATACAAATACAGATGTTCAGACATCCTCTATTGAAGCATTATGTTATCATAATAATAATAAAATGTGTGACAATGACAGTGATAGCTGGGGGTTCACAATACACTAGCATGCAAATATAAGATGATTCAACATCTATTTTTTATAATTAAGTTGCTATATGCAACAATGTAGTGTCATGCGTAGACACAGACCACATAGAACTGAGGAAACACTACAACCAGGCCATGGAGTGGAAAGAGGAAATACTTAAGCTTCACATTGAGGGATACCATCGACAAATGAGAAAACACCCCAAAAAGAAATTTCTCCTTCCACCAAAAAGTAAAAATAAAATAATAATAATTAAAAAAACAAATTCAAGATCTCAGTCAACTCTGCGTGTGCATATACATATACACAAACAGACCACACACACAGAGATGTCTGCCTACCTATGTCTCTCTGTATATACCCCCACACACACACACGGACACGTCTTTCGAAAGGTCATCCATCCTATAACAAGATCCGTATTTTTAAAAAATAAATTTTCAAATCTTTGAATTACACCATGACTCTTCAATGATTCAGTAAAAAAAAAAAATTTGAATCTTCGAATTAGACCCTCACTCTTCAGTAATCCAGTGTATTGGCTTTCCCTTTCTGTTACCTGGAACACATGAATTACATATCCTTGGTAAAACAGATTATTGTATAATGCATATGGGTAAAATGTCCAACCGAGGTGCAGACAACATTTTACATACAAAATAATTTTGGCACCTGAATGTCAGCTTCAAGGTATGAGAAAAAATTAACAGGACACCAGCAGTTGAGGCTAACTTAAAAATTTTAGAGATGATATGGGAATGGAAGTACTTCATATATGTTCTTTTGATAAGAAGCTCCAGATGTTCCTATGTGAAGGAGAGAACACCCTAAAGAGCCTTTGCCCTTAATCTTAAACGTCACTAGCCCTCAAGTTGTGCACTGCGTAAATTATTTCCCCATTGTCCCAACCCTTATTTAATTAAGGGAACTAAAGTTTTCAACAGAATAAAGATATGCTCAACAAAGTCAAAGCCAGGTATGGCAGAACATGTCATGTGGCATCCCACAGTGACCACCATTTCAAGACAAGCCCTTACCATTCTTTGTCTACAAAACAGAATAACAGATAATAAGCCCAAGGGAAGAACTTCAAAACTGATGGAGGACAAGCATACATGCTCAGAGGAGAATAGCAAGAAGGTTGGCCTGACAGCTGATTCATTCATCCTTTAGTCAGATGATACACATTATACTTCAACACACACACACACACACAGAGTTCAGTCTCACCACATCAGCTAGAAATAATCTTGTGTGCACAATGAGTACTCAAGTAAACAAACATTTCACTAAAGACGATTGTGAAAAGCAAATGATGCAGAACCACAAAGATGATACCTATCAATAAACACACAATTTTCACTCAATTGTAAAGGAAAATGATTAAAAAAACTATGTATTCTGGTTATCATTAAAGAACAGCTTCCGTTTGACAAAATTCTGCAAGCATCTTAAAACAATAGCAGGATTCTGAATATAGTACACTGAAAATTTGCAAAAATTAACGTAAACTTCAGCTCAAGCTAGCTTATTTCCAATGATTTTGTGTCATCTGGAAAATGTGCGTGAAAATAAATGTAATCAGAGATTTCTTTAACGATGTGAAGGCAGAATCCACAAACCTTCGAAATAATAGCTTCAAGTTCTGAAAAGTTTTCAGTAGATGAATCATCAAGAGCCTCATCACTTTCCGCTTCACCATAAAGTTTAATTTCATTAACTGACACCCCTTTTTGAATCAATACCTGCCCACATAACAAACAAATGAACCCAACACCAGTAGGTTGGGAAAACCAAAATAAAACACTTACCTGCAGAAGCCCAGGGGCATCCTCCTCCAATGCTGTTTCAACAGAATCCCTACATTTAGTAACAGATGAGAGGATTAACAAAGGATCAAAAAAGAATCATTACCATTTGGCACCCAAAAGTAGAAAAAGAAAACAACAAGCATACACCATACAAAAGCTTTGACATAGCAGTTTACTTAAATAGGAATAGGAATTGCCAAATATATTACGTGGCTGTTTTTCTCCTTTTCCTAGGACGGTTAATTCTCAATGGCCTGGAGGATTCTTGTGCAATGGGTTGACAATATAATCCAGCAGGAACCATCTTGTTCAAGCATTTCATTCCAAAGACATCCGAATGAGGCACTTCTGCTGACAGCAATTTCATCCGCTCCCGCAGCAACATATGATCAAGGTTATCTTGGTCCAAATCATCAAGAAGACCAGGCTCACTTTTGAGGGGATCCATATCATCTACAGGCAACCAACTAAAACGAAAATTTTTGAAATCTGTCTCATAGTTATCCACTGGTTCTACCTTGACATTGACAAAGTTTGGTAGAATTGAATTTCCCATGATAGTTTTACTGGACAAAAGATTCTGTGCACAGTTTGCACCAGACTTAGACAACTTTTTCTCCAAAGAGCATGCCTTATCCTTTTCTTGAATTGTTGTCACTTTTTCTGAGTTAATTGATCTATTATCCTGCCAGTCACACCCTAAATATGAACCTCTGTGATCTGCATTCACCAATGCTCCAATACCACCTTTTGATGAGATAAAGTTAGAAGTCTTTTGCATCTCGCAATTGGAGTTTTCAGCAAATGACAAATCCTTATCAACATAAGAAACCTCTTTTTTGACAATTCCAGTACTTTGCTTGTCCAAATCATCCATAGATGACAATTCGACAGTGATACCCTGTTTACCAAACAGCAACCAGCAACACTAATGAGAACAAGCATAAGCTCAAAACATGAACTTAGCAAGAAAACCAATTTCCAGCTAAATACAAATCAAAATGCTAAAGGGAACAAATAACCAGGAAACAGCATACAGCTTAAAAAAAAACCTCTTAAATCAGAACACTTCAAACAGTTTACAAGAAAAAAGTACGAGGAATTGGAGAAACATAATACAAAAAAACCAACTCATGGCTAATTTCTATACCCCAGAAGCAGGATAAAAGCCACTTCAAAGAACAACATTTTGGAGGAAAATTTTCAGCATATTCCCTCACAATAGACTAGAGTTTCTCTTTCTCCTGTCTCGTCGAGAATTTAAAGGGAATATGATTCCCTCTCTTGTAATGCAATAACTAAAGTGTATTCAGTCTTTGAAGGAACACTTCAGATTGCCTCATCTGAGGATAAGCGTTCTAGAAAGTTGTTAAACATAGTGTTGGAAAGTGTTATCTTTCGCCCGATGTTGAAGAGATACCTTAGTTGCTCTTAGTTCATAATACAATATTCAAAGGTCTACCAAGCTTCTATTTCTAGAGTGACTACAATCAGATTGCCTGCTTTTGATAGTGTTTCAGCAAAATTATCTCACACACAATCCGATTCTTTTCTTTTTTAACCCACTTCAAAGAACAACAAAAACAAAATAAGTTAATACCATATCAAACAACTTAACATAATATCTTCATTATTGTTAATATTAGAGTTCAAATAACCAAACTTGACAAAATTCATGATGTTCAACATGGTATTCTTCCAGCTAAAATCCAGTAGACATCAAAACAAACTGCATCAGAAACAATTTATAATATATATTCAGGTAAACACATTAACAGTGTGAATAAGCTGCTAACTGTGCATTATAATCTTCTTTTGGCCGTTTGAACTCACAACCAATGGACAAGTAGTCAGGCAACCATCACGCCATAAGTCACTATGGGACAATTTTGATCAATGGTAACATCAACAATGTGATACAGGTCAATTGTGAGGCAAAACAGGTTAATCTTCGGGTATGCAGATAATGAGATCAACCGAAACACAACAAAACATATCTTTGATTGGACCTAATGAGGTCCAAAACACAAATTGAGGGTGCATAATAGGAAATATTAAAAGAAGAGGAATTTCCACATCCATCCTGCCCTTATAATTGAACTCATTCAGCTATGTAGTTATTACTCAACCCACCAATTCATAAGTCTTCAAAATTAGCAGAATCATGACCCGTGTTTATGAGTTAGAAATTTGTTGAATCTTTGAGTTTGTACAAAAACTAGCACATGAATTGGGAGAAATGGCAGTCAAAAATTTTACCAGAGGGATTTGCACATCCATGGAAACACCCCCGCACCCCCCCTCCTCCCAAAAAAAAAAAAGGGAAAACAATTCTTCAACCCCAACTCCAATTTCGTTCCTCTCATTAGGTATGAACAAAAGATAAGATTGAAATTGTGAAACTGCAAAAAGAAACCTTGCCAAATAAAGCTTCAGATTTAAATTAAAAAGAACAAATAAAATAGTTGAATCGACTTCGTGAATAAGAATGAACATGGCTAATATCTTAATCAAGAAAAGTATCCCGATCTCAACTTAGAAAGTGAGAAATTAAATTCCACAAGTATTACAGCATTAGACATGCTGGATTAGAGCCAGCAACCAAGAGAAATTGTCCTCTGCTCTGCCTCTCAGTCTCAGCTAAGGTAAACAAAGACAATTCCTTCATGCTACAAAGTTGATTGTTGATTGGATGAGATGAGAGAATACTAGAGAGCATGCAATTACTTCAAATAAGCCAGGCCAGAGACAATTATGTAGTTACATACTCAATCACAAAAAGTTCCTCTCTTCCCTCAAAAGTCGGCACATGCCTAACTTTGCACAAATAAAGGATGACACACTACCTAGAGAGGCAAGTGGAGACACGATCAAAAGCTTTTTAAAAACAGAAGGTTATAAGGAGAAAATATTCTAAACTTGACTACAGCAAAACAAAACTAGAAAGAAAAACTATATTTACCGAGAACTGAACCCAATGTACTCTCTCCTTTAATCGAAAAAGTAACAGTTGAACTTCTCTCTACATTTAAAACATTCCCCTGCTTGAACATCAAAAAATGATTCCTCTTCTGGGCACCATAAAATATATTTCTAGAGGAATTGATATTCTAAAATCTTCTGCCAACAATGGCCAGCGACAAAGGAGGTTACACAAAAACAACCAAAAGCAACATTGCATTATGAAGCATGATAGCCTAGACAGAAATGACAATGAGTTTGTTTAGTTGCAAAACTAAGCCCCTCAAACTAAATAAAAATGGAGTGCAGCAATTCAACCAGAAAGGAGATGAAGACAGATAAGTCACCTCTAATGAAGTCTTGGCCAACCCCATCGCTTGGCTGCAAGTGAAAAAGGAAGAAAAAAATTAGCTGTTTCCAAGCCTTGACCTAGAAAAATGTCATGCTACATTGAAGTGCACTATATATGTTTGTATTATTCCCATCTGGAACTTAGACTACTAGCACCTGCATCTAAATTTCATGCAACATCAAACATGCACATATTGAGATCAAAATGATATGCTTAAATACATTATAAGTCAATTAAAACAGAATACCACCTTGACACCAGGATTCTCTGACGTTCCTTAAGTACCACATGATCAAGTTCTTCAAAAAAGTCAACAAAATTATCATTCTTAATCTTAATCTCTTGCAAATAACGACCATTTGAATGATTTCTAAATGAACTTGATGAACTGTGGACATCACACTGAACACTGACAGAAACATCATGCGGTGACAGCGGTGGCTGCTTAGGGGAACTATGGTCCATGACACTAAGTTTTTCTGCTTGAACCAGTTCAACGCTGACTGTGTTTGCTTCAATTAGTTGATCATTGCAATCACCCAGTTTACCTAAGCAATTTGTAGAAAGAAATCAAGTCCAGCAAAACATACAAACTTCATATATAGCACTGCCATAGAGCAAATTGGCCCCCTAATTGGCAGCAAATTATTTGGGCCCAAGAATCAGGACTGGAGGCAGAAAAGCACAAAAAAGTTCACTACAATTGTAAACATTTTTTTGACTACCAAGATCAACTTCCAGACTCTATATCGCCAAGAATGGCATAAGAATTTTTACCAGTGTGATTATGTTCGTATGACCAACTCCCAACCTTTTCATCCCGAGCAAAGCTAGCGGAAGGGAAACTCTGTAGGACAAAATTCTGACCAATTGAAAAGTGAAAACACAACAGATAAATATTGGTAAATAAAGATGACACGAGAAAAAGAATACTTCAGACGGGAAAAAACAAACTTTTTGAAGCAAACACATCACTATCACATTATAGATTATTAGCGTACAGCACATGGAGTGAATCTCAACCACACTTCAACAACTTATGCTATGGTCATTTAAATAGGAAATGTTTCTGCTCTATGACGTATTGGAATAATCTGCAACAGAAACTCTTAATTAATGAGTTCTCTGCAACCAACAAAATTTCGAAAATCAAAACTAGCATTGATTGGACCTAAATCACACAAAACTTATTTGCTAGACAATCAAATTACATAATGCATTACAGTAACTAGAGAGGAGCTAATCAACTTCAAACTAAGGTAAAGGGCCAGTTATATAACCATAAGCACAGAAGGCAACCCAAATAAGAATACGACTCTCTCACAAACAACAAAAGAAAACTTAGAATAAGAAAAGGCCAAAACATCAAAATAAACTCTCAATCTGATTAAATAGCCCTCTGAATCTCAAGGTGTTAAAATTTGTATACACACCACCAGGGAAACAAAACAGCACAAAAGGTTAATAATGTAAGAACAATAAAAAAAAGGAACATTTATGTAGAACAATATTTTGAATTCGAAGCCCAAAAAAACAAATGGCATTACACAAATCAACATCCATACAGTAATTAACAAAGAACAATATTATGCAGTATTCCCACAACATCATCGCAATCATAAAATTGCACAGAAAAAAAATTAATAAAGCATAAAGGCCATGAATTTACACCATATAACAAGCAAGAATAGCATTCTCTCCTATCAGACAAAATAAATTCATGAGAAATTAAAGCCAAAAAAATATCACCTCAGAACCACACTGCCCATTCTCTTCCTTCACAAAAGCATCATCAGCCACCCTGCATTTCCGCCACCAGAAAAACAAAAAACGCAAAAACACATTTTTCAAGCACTAAAATGTTGAAACCAAGACTAAAACAACAAACAATCAATCAATCCACAAACAACATTAAGAGGCATACACGGGTAAATTCGAAGTTCCGCCATTTTCCAGATTAATATCCGGAAATAAATCGGAAAAACCGCCGCGAGCCAATACAATTTTCAACCGCTGCTTCAACGGTAGCCGGTCGTGCTCCTCGGACCACAAACCGGGATCCCTAACCTCATTCTTAGACCGTTCACCCATTCTTAGCTTTCAAAAATCAACACTTTTTTCAATTGTCCCTCGAACGCATCACCTCTGCATCAATTGAAAATAGAAAAATCGAGAAAATTTTAATTAAACTAGGGTTTTATATATACATGTTCAATCTAAAGAGGCTGTACAGGAGGAGGAAGAATAAGTAGTACCAGTGGATTCTCGCGAGTACGGATGGCGATTTTACTGTGTTCGACTCATGCGATTTTGCGCGCCAATGAAGGAGGTTTCTTTCTGCACTAGCAACTGTTGCTTTTGATGGAGAGGTGAGATGGAGCCATGGCAGTTTCGATTCGGGTTGGGTTAAAAGTATTTCCTTTTGTTGTATTTTATTTTATAATTGTTTTTATTTTTTATTTTTGGCTTTTCAAAAGATAATGATAATTATTTGATTTTTTTTGTTATGATTACTTAACGTCACCTGAGAAAACTCACATCTAAGCACACTCCACGTGTTAAACCAAAATACAATTACTGACTTAAAGAATAACCTATGAAACTTAAATGTAGGGGCACTACTTCACATATTTTTTACGTAGGACAAGAAAACTCATATTTTACCTCAGGCTAACACTCACAAACTTTCACTTGAGTTTTTTCTTTTTGTCAAAGAGAACACTAACTAACAATTAGATTATGATTACCTAAGGTCATTTAAGAAAACTTTCACCTATCCTTGCAATATTTTTTTTTAATAATAAAACTATTCACACATATAGCAACGGAAAAAAAAAAAGACTGAATTTTTATATTGAACTAGTGCTAATTCCACGCATGTGCAAATTTGTAAAATTTATAAAAAAATTCTTTTGGGGATAAAACAATTTTAGAATTAATGCAAACAAAAATTTATAAAATATGTTAAAAATATATAGAACATAATATCTTTGGACCTTCTTGATTCCCACGGTTACCCGTGTTCGGGTGAAGGTTATTTGAGGTGCCCTAGTAGTAATAAAAGGAAAGGAGAGCTATTCAAGCTTATGAACAATCTCGATATAGCCAAAGGCGGGTGGGCAAGGGCATTGAGGAGGGTTTCATGAAGGGGTTGAAGACTAATTTTGACAATGATGTTTTAGATGATCTCTGGAATCCGATTTTTCATTTTTTATTTCACTAGGAGGCAAGTCGGGCTAAACGGGAAAGTCACTACATGGAATGGTTTTGCAAAATTTTTGCAATAAAAAAATTAAGAATATACTACATATATGTATATATTTTTTGTATATAGGGGAAAAAAAACATAGAGGTTGATTAGTGTTATTTAATTAGTTACTACTTCTGACATTCATGAGTAGTTGCAATGGCATGGATATTAAGAGATAATGTTGCGTTTGTTTGTTTGTGTTTCTTAAAAACATATTTTTTAAAAATTTCAAGCATATTTTTCGATTAAATTTTTATTTTACAAATATATTTATCGAAAAGAATTCTTAAAATTACTATAGTAATATTTTTTTAAAAATATCTTAAAAAACAATTATCCAAACGAAATCGCATTTCCAAGGACGCAAGTCGAGTTCATGCTTCTTCAGCCTTGCAAACTGAGGCTAAGGCACGTCTAATGGGAATCAAGAAGGCAGCCGAATTTGGACTCAACTCCATATTATCATACACGGACTGTTTGTCTATTCTAATGCAGATTTTGAAGCCTCAATCAGCACCCTTTGAAGTCCGTTCTGTTTTGCAGGATATCATAGATCTGATGGCTAGATTCCAATATGTTATATTAAGGAAAGTATCTAGACTTCAAGTATTAGATGCTCGTGAATTAGCTAATCAGTTATGTATATTATGAACATTACTTTTAATTAATGCATTTTATTTTTAGTAAAAAAAAAAGAGTAGTTGCAATTTAAATCATTAAATAGTTATAAAGAATAAAATAAAGAGACAACTGTGCCAATGGTTCTCTCCCTCTTTGTACGTAGTAAAAAATGTGCGCACATAGAATGTGTCTGTTACTAATATAACTACATGTAAAGGTTAAAGGAAGATTTGTTAAGATGACATTTGAATATCTAAATGAAAGGCTAATTGATTTGTAGAGAAATGTTGTTTTTTTGTTTTTTTTTTTTTTGGTTAAAGTGTGGCACCCTTCATTCTTCCTTGTACCTTACACTTTCATATCTTCTTGAAGTAATGTCTTCCTAATAATTAACTATTGCCATATCCAAGGCAAATTTTTTAAAATATTGATTAAAAAAACGAAAATTTGGCATTTGTGGGTGTTAAAATTTTTTTTTTTTTTGCAACTAAGGGCGCTGCGTTTGGCAAACGTGGCGCTAACTGGCGTTTGTCAAGCGCTATGTTTCTGAAACGCGGTGCTTGCTTTCTCCTTTTTTTTTTTTTTCTCTTTTTGTCTTTTTTTTTTGGTTCTTTTTGTTTTGGTTTTTTGTTCTTTTTTTTTTTGTTTTTTGTTCTTATTTTTTTTGGTTTTTTGTTCTTATTTTTTTTTGGTTTTTCTTTTTGGTTTTTTGTTCTTTTTTTTTTTGGTTTTTTGTTCTTTTTTTTGGTTTTCTTTTTGGTTTTTTGTTCTTTTTTTTTTTGTTCTTTTTTTTTTGGTTTATTTTTCTCATTTTTTGGTTTTTTGTTCTTTTTTTTTTTTTGGTATTTTGTTCTTTTTTTTTTTTGGTTTTTTTTCTTATTTTTTTGGTTTTTTTTTGTTTTTTTGGGAGACGTGTAAGGGTTTTTGGATTAGGGATTTTGAGTAGGGTTAGGGTTAGGATTGGGGACGGTTTTGGTTTTTGACTTTAGGGATAGGATTTTGGATTTAGGGTTTTAGGGATTTGAAGGTAGTATTTTTGGTAAATTTGTAGCTTTTATTATCCAAAATAATTGAGGCAGTTCAAATCGTATATGTAATACACAAGGATTGTGTTTGAGTTTTAAAATTTTTTTATTTATATACCGAATGTAAAATTGTTTAGGGTTTAGGGAATATTAGAAACTGGCAGCTCATTTTATAATTTTGGATATCAAAATTCGATTTTAAGGTAAAAACAACGAATGTACAGTTATAGTTCAAAAATAAAAATTTTCAAACATAGACATATTTTTTCACAATTTTTTTTATTTTCGATTTTAGGGTTTAGGGTTTGGGAAACGCAGAGACGCGGCACATGAGTTTTTGTTTTGTTTTTTTTTTTAGGGGGGGGACGTGTAAGGGTTTTTAGATTAGGGTTTTGGGTAGGGTTAGGGAGGGTTTTGGTTTTTGACTTTACGGTTAGGGTTTGGATTTAAGGTTTTAGGGATTTGAAGGTTGTGTTTTTGGTAAATTTGTAGCTTTTATTGTCGAAAATAATTGAGGCAATTTAAATCGTATATGTAATACACAAGGATTGTGTTTGAGTTTTAGCTGACCAGCCGTGCTGTCGGTGGGGGGACAGCTCCCACCGACAGAGCCACGTGTCAAACACCCCCTAAGGGCCGCGTTTGACACTCGAAAAACGCGTGCCGGTCAGCGGGCAGCCTCTGCCCGCTGACCGGCTGTGCTTTCGGTGGCAGACAAGCTGCCACGTGTCACCCTCCGGGTTGCGGTGTGTCAGCGCCGCGTTTGGGAATGGAAATTTTGACTTTCCATTCCCAAACGCGACGCTGTAGTAAAAAATAGTAAAAAAAAAAAAAAAAATTTGGTGCGCCGCGTTTGACAAACGCAACGCCCTTAGTTGTCAAAAAAAAATTTCTAACACCCACAAATGCCGAAGTTTCGTTTTTTTGGACAATATTTTAACAAATTAGCCCATATCCAATTGTTATTTATTTCCTAATTATTAAAAAGCATATCTCTTTTGTATTTTCAGTCATGCTACCATGCATTTGTTTTCTTTCCCCTCTCAGTTGGCATCATATTATGACCTCCTATGCTCCATTGTTACCATTCTACACGTTCACATCCTTTTTCTTTCCATAAAAAAAAAAAATCCTTTTTCTTACTAATTTTACATTTTCAATAGTTGGTTCTTATGCGATTTTCACACCATGCTATTTGTATGTTATCTTTATTAGCTTTACTATTTGCACACCAAAAAAAATCCTTTTCACTCTTTAGATCCTTGTGTTCATCTCTCTCTCTCTCTCTCTCACACATACACACACAGAGCCACACACACCCACACAGCGCGAAAGCAAACAGAGACATGTAAGTAATTCCCAAATCTCAAGTCACTATTACTCCATACTGCAATTGGGAGTTAAATTCCTTAATTCTTGACTAATATTAAACTTAATTGTTTCATGAGTTCCATTTTCCACGATGATTGATGAGAAAATGATCTTACTTATGTACTTGGGTTTCGTTTTATAGGGTCTAGATGGATGAGGAGCTTAAAGGAGAGATGAATTTAAGGCAAAACAAGGTGGAAGTCCATTGGGTCAATAGGAGGTCAAATTCTGCAGCCCATGCTCTTGATTAATTCCTATGGGCCTAGTTGATTCAAGTTACTCTTGGGCTAAGGCCATCCCTCCTAAATTTGAATCACATTTAGCGCTGGCAGATTTTCTGTCAGTCCTTAAATGGATAATTGGATTTTTTCAGTTTTCAATAAAAAAAAAAAAATTCTTTATTGATTAATAGTATTGCCAATTTTGCTGCGCCCAATTTTCAAAATAAAAGAGATATATAGTTCAAGTGTTAAGAGAAGGATGGCTGACTCTTTTCTTTTTTTTTTCCTTGTACGTCTATAATTGTCCTTTTATTTTCTCATTTTGAGTTATGGCTAATAATACATGAATCTTTACGCAAGTGTACTAGGTTCCATAATAATACATGAATCTTTATGCAAGTGTACTAGGTTGCAGGAATTTTATTATCCAACAGAGTTTGCTGCTAAAAAATTTTGTACTTCTCTTGGAAGTCTGAAATTTCAAATTTCATTCAATTCTGATCTCTAAAGTTTTTGATAACGAAGCGACTTTTGCAACACTGAAATTAAACTTGGAGGAGAATACCTGAGATTTGTGTCACTATGCTAATGAAAAATGGCACACATGGCAGCAATTGTGAACACTGTAAAAAAGTTTCATAAAAAATTTGTGTCTGCTACTATCTTAAACTTAAGAACAACACAGAGAAGCTTGGAATATAACATTTTCCTTTTTGTGCAAAATTTTCAAAATTGATTATTAGTCTCATTCAAGAGGTTGCGGAAAAATCGTCAAATATCGAACAATTTGAACGTGAAAGATTAGAAATAACTTTATTTTTTACTCGGAATTTTTCTTTCACATTTTTTGGCTCTTGTTCTTCGAGGATATTTTTCCTTATTGCAAATTCCATTTCAGGAACGACAAACATATAACCTTTTACTTGAAAAGACATGATAATTTGATTTATACATATGGCTACATAAAAGTTCTTTAGCCTCGTTACGAGACCATTTTTTACATTTGATTTCTACAAATGTCAGTGGTATTAGTGTATCATAATTTCTGTAATAAGTTATGTAACGTACCTTAATCATGTAATGCATTTTTCGAACTAGGAGTGTTGTCGAACCGAGTTGCTCGTGAGCAGCTTCGTCAACTACTCAACTCAACCTCGAGTCTGACCAAGTTTGAGTAGCTCGATTAGGCTTGGGAATTGAGTTCGAGTATTGGTTTTTTAAGCTCGAAAGCTCATTGAGCCTAATTGAGCATCTATTATTTAATAATTATATATTTTATTTATTATATATTTACTATTTTAAGTATAAAAATTATAAATTTTACCATAATGTCCTTGAATACTCAAGCAATAAAGTGCCAAAAAAACAAAAAACAAATGAGTATCAAGTCAAGCTCAAATACTCGAACAAAACTTCGAACTCGAACTTAAGTTTCATAAATTTTAACTCGATCAATCTCGAGCAATACTAATAGGCAATCGAGTCGAGCTCAAGTACAGTGCTACTCGAGCTCAACTCAGCTCGATAACACCCCTGTCGAATATATCTAATCCGAAACATTAACTTTAACTGGGCTGTTCTGGGTCAACAATCTGCATCGTATACAATTCTCAAGCCCCTGGTTCGGATAAACTTAGCAGAACTTTACTCCAGCAGTAAAATTGAAAAAATTAACTCGGTCTTGAATGGACAAAACATAAAAGAATAACAAGGCCCACGAAGAGTCGAGAATCAAGAAAGAAAGAAAGAAAGAAAAGAAAGAAATAGGAGTTAAAGAATGTGACCGTTGAAACCAGCTGGTAAGAGTGCCCCTTTGGAAGACAACCTCAGCTTGTGCGATCGTGTCAAGTGTTTGTACTTTCGGCCCTACTCCCCCTCATTTCTCTGCCTATTTGCCCATCCACATGCACAAATAAACACAAAAAACAAAACCCACCTGCAATCTACCCTCTGATGCTTCATAAACTTGTAACGGCTACCAACAAAAAAGTAACTTTGCTTGCTTGTTTCATTGGTTTCAAGACGAGTCACAGGACTACTCCCCACACTGCACCCCCTTTCACAGTCTTCACTGTGGACTGTGACTGACTAGGTTAAAAATTCAGGCAAAAAAAGGTTCATTCGTTTCCCTAGGAGTAATAAGATACTCGTTTTTTATAATTTGGTGGTTGCTTTAATGATAATTTTAAATCAGCAAGTGTTTTCATGATGAGAAATCTAAATATTAATGGCTCTGTTTGGATGATTTTCGGTGATAGTAAATGTGCACATGAGATAAAAAGTTAGTTAAAAATATATTTGAAATTTTTAGAAAATAAGATTGCGTTTGGATGAGTGTTTTTGAAGGTATTTTTTAAAAATATTATTGTAGTAGTTCTAAAGATTTTCTTAAAAAAATATGTATATAAGATAAAAAGATAATTAAAAAATGTGTATAAAATTTTTAAAAAACATATTTCAAAAAAACAATAACAAACAAACAAAGCCTAGAAATCTTAAAAAACAACAAACAAATAGGGCAAGGTTTGTTTGATTAACATTTTCTTCCAAAACTAATTTCAAACGCTTCTTTTAATTACTTTTCTATTATCCCATAAACATACTTTTCAAATATACTACAATAATATTTTTTATATAAACTCTCAAAAAACTTAATCCATAAAGATGCTGCATGATCTTTGAGACTATCCTATGTAACTTGGACATGCTCGATAAATGTAGTAATTCGTGCAAGTCAATTAGTTATGCTGTACATTTTAATTACTTTTACTGCCTACCACCATAAAACAAAATATAGGGTGCTTACCAGGGAGAAAAGGTAAAGGATTGTGTCAAAGATGAATGTTTGGCCGTTAGATCAATCTGACAAGAATTTAACGTGATTGATGCAGAATAAGAATCCATTTGCTCTTCTCTCCCTCTCTCTATATATAAAATAACCAATATATTCAGCATTGTACCACTCTTTCTTTTTTTCTTGATCTTTGTCTCGTTTCCTTCATTCCCTAAAACCAGCATCTTTCCTCATTTTTTCTCTCCCCTGTTTTTCTTTGTGAAGTTTCTGGATTCTGCTGCATTTTCTCAAGTGGGCTTTGTATAAACAGTTATGGCGTTGCTGTTTCTTTTGCTTTTGGTAATTGTATCAGCTGCTTCTGCTGATGAAGGTAAGGCCTTAAACAGCATATCCTCATGGCCTTGCTCATCCTTAACATCTATAATGTTGTACTTGGTTTACATTTGTCTTTAATAAGTGGTGTTAAGTTCTTTTTTTGCTTGTTAAATTGTGACTTTCAGGTATTGGTTTGGTCAAGTGGTTGATGAGATCTTATGCTTACAGCTTTGCTTGTTTATATTTGCTCTAGTGACAGGATAGAATGTTCCCTTTACAGTTGCATGTGATCCCTCTTTAAGATCCCAAGTTCCCCAATCAATTTTTCCACTGAATACTCATACAGCCTGTGAGTTATGGTGCACGAGTAATAATCCTTCTGAAGTGATTTAATTAGTCTTGCTACCTAATACATTCTTCTTAGAGAGTCGGTTCCCACATTCATCAATTTGTCTTTGTCTGCCTGAAGTTTAGTTAATTGGCTCATAATGGCCAAACAATAAATGGGAGACTGGTGGGGGACTACATTCTTCTTAGAGTTTTTTATGTTCTGTGGTCCATTTTTAAAGAGGCGTCATTCATTACTTTTCATTTCCACTTTTTGAAATGGAAAATAATGATATATTTGCCTATTCATTTGACCAAATATTAGTGTTGAAGAAGTATTGCTACTTGCAAAAATACTACGCCCCCTAGTGTCTCATTTAGACAAATAACACTAGATGTTTGTGCTGAAAGTCCTAATTTCTTTTTCCAGATTAATTTATAGCATCAAATTGGAAGTCATAATGTTCGGGCTGCTATACACACAGGATTGAAACACTCGAATATGCAACTTTATTTCTGGAATTGTATCGGCTGATGTTCATAATAGACAGGTTACCATATTGTAATCGTTTGTATCATGCGTGTTCTAAAATCTTTTCAACGAATGCTGTAATTTCTAATGTTATTATCGGGATTGAAACGTTTTGGAGCCTGGTTATTATTTTCCCGTGACATTCAGTAATAAACAGGAAAATTGATTTCAAATGTGTTTGACAGCAATATCAAATTTGGTGACACTTCACACTAGAATTACTCACTAGCCTGACCAAATAAAATAACTTAATTTCTCTCAATTTATTTAGAGAAGTGAAATTTAAGAGTGAATTACCGTGAAATCCTTTTTAGCTGTGCATGATGTCTACAAATGAATATTGTGTGCATCTTCCTATGGTACTAAATGTAGACAAGTATAAGAGCAACAGATTTGTATTGACAATAAGGCTGGAAATAGTTGTTAATAAATTGATTGTATATTGTAGATGCGTTTATTGGTGTGAATATTGGGACTGATCTCTCGGACATGCCAGACCCAACTCAAGTAGTAGCCCTCCTAAAAAACCAGCAAATCAGACATGTCAGGCTATACAATGCAGATCGTGGCATGCTTCTTGCTCTTGCCAACACGGGGATTAAAGTTGCTGTCTCTGTCCCTAATGAACAACTCCTAGCAGTTGGCCAGTCAAATTCAACTGCAGCTAATTGGGTCTCAAAAAATGTTGTGGCACACTACCCGGCTACCAATATCACTACCATTTGTGTTGGCTCAGAAGTTTTTACCTCTCTTCCAAATGCAGAACCTATACTTGTCAATGCCCTCAAGTTCATTCAGTCAGCCCTTGTAGCATCAAATCTCGACAGGCAAATCAAAGTGTCAACACCCCTTCCATCTTCTATCATCCTTGATCCATTCCCCCCATCTCAAGCCTTCTTTAATCATTCTTTGAATAAAGTACTAGTCCCCATGTTCAGTTTCTTGCAGTCCACAGGATCATACTTCATGCTAAACGTATATCCTTATTACGATTATATGCAGTCCAATGGTGTCATTCCATTGGATTATGCACTCTTTAAGCCTCTTCCTGCAAATAGAGAAGTTGTTGATGCCAACACGCTCCTTCATTACACCAATGTCTTCGATGCCATGGTTGATGCTGCTTACTTTGCAATGGCATCACTTAACTTCACCAACATTCCTGTTCTAGTGACTGAGTCAGGTTGGCCATCGAAAGGTGACTCTCATGAGCCAGATGCCACTTTAGAAAATGCCAACACCTACAATAGTAACCTAATAAGACATGTCCTAAACAAAACTGGAACTCCTAAACACCCTGGAATTGCTGTTAGTACTTACATCTATGAGCTTTACAATGAAGATACAAGACCTGGACCACTTTCAGAGAAGAATTGGGGACTGTTTGATGCGAATGGTGTGCCCATTTATATTTTGCGCTTGACTGGATCAGGGTCAGTGTTGGCTAATGATACCACGAACCAGACTTACTGTGCTGCTAAAGATGGTGCAGATTCCAAAATGCTGCAAGCTGCTCTTGATTGGGCATGTGGACCTGGCAAGGTGGATTGTTCGCCACTTCTGCAGGGGCAACCATGCTATGAACCTGACACTGTGGCTGCACATGCCACTTATGCATTTGATGCTTATTATCAGAAAAATGGGAAGTTTCCTGGGGCTTGTGATTTCAATGGAGTAGCTGCAATCACCACTACTAATCCAAGTAATGAATCCCACCAAATGTTCAATTATCCTCTTGTACTTTAAGCTTACATATGTGTTGTGATTTGACTTGCATGACTAACTGTGCTGTTATTGTGTGTGTTGTTTATTTGCAGGTCATGGTTCATGCATGCTTCTGGGAAGGTAATTTCAATTTTTAAGTAAAGCCACTTAACCATATTAAGAATTACAGAGTTTTCAATGTAGCTTAAGCTTATAACTTCTGTCAAACTTTTCAAAATCATAAATTATGAAAAAAAAATGACTAAAAGATGTCTCTGTTTTTGACATTTTTCAGTAGTGACAAGAATGCGACCTTTCTGAACGGTACAATCCCAGCTATGAATTCCAAGAGCTCAGGTTCTTCACCCCAGCTGTTGCACGGCACTTCTGTTTCAGCAGCATACTTCATGATAGTGGTTTCAATTGCTAGTGCACTTCTCTTGTAGTAGTCTGTGCTAAATGCATTCGACTGTGATTACTTTGAGATGGCATTGTGCCCGTGCGAGGTTCTTCCTGCTGTACTTGTGATTGCTATGACAATTTTGAGCTAGATTTGTGGATTTATTGGGTAAAAGATTGTGCACCTTCAATATTAAAAGAAGGTGATGGGGGTGGATATGAGGTTCTTTGGCATCAGGGATTAAGTCCTAGGTGAATTTTGTACAATATGAGTCGAAGTGGCAAAAAATCTGCAGCAGCAGTTGTAATTGAAAAAGGCCATCTCAAATTTTTATTGGTTTTTCTAAGCAACAGGAAAATTGGGAAGTTTTTATTAATTTTAGCCATTTAGGATGTACAATGAAAAAAAGGTGAAAATATGATTATTCTTATATTATTCATTCTGGCTTTGGTCAGGATTCTTGTTTTATTTAGGCTATTGATTATCAACTGATTAACTTAAATCTCCTACTATTATTGAGTACGAAAATTTATGTAATTTATTATTGTCAATTTTCTTGTCAACATAGGCTTGCAAAAGTTTTTTAACTGCACTAGTCCGAGTGTTTTGTAGTTCTTAGTTCTTACTAAATAAGTCAAGGTTGTGTGATATTATGAACAACGATAATATTGGCAAGGGAAGTATGCATCATAGTCACGGTGCTCGTAAGCTCGATCTACAGAAGTCTCTCCCCCATTTACACGCATACAATATCTATTCGTTTGCCAATGCAAAAAAATTTTTAAAATTTTTAAAACATCAATATTTTTTAATAATAATTATTGTGGGCAATTTTAGCCACCTTATGTACGATCAAATTGGTTGGTCGAGGTTATCTGCACACACAAGAAAATAAGGTCGAGGTAGGGCTTCTCTCTTAGTGTATCTTCGATGTTCAAGTCAGTAAGATATTTATTTGTGAGCTTGGATTTATAAGACTCAACAAAGGGTATTTATATTGATGGGAAGAGAGAGAATGACTGAGGGCTACGACCCTAGTATGAAAAACTAAGTTAAGATAGGTCAGCAGTGTCAGGTATAGAAGACCCAATGAGGGGTATTTATAGCTGGAGAGCTTTACAATTATTGGGCTTTAGAATTGGATCTTATCTCATAAGCAACCTAAGATAAGGTGAAATCATAAATATGGTTTGTAAGATTGGACAACTTCAATTTTGTTATCCACACAAGCCCTCGAGCTCAGACATGTTGTTGATGAATTTATCATCGTGTCTTGAGCTTATATAACTCTGCTTGGAGACCATAGAGAATTAATCGCAGTAATTGCATCTTTATAATTGCTTGGCTTATTATCTGAAAATATGATGCTTTTTATAAATCCAATATAAGACCAAGACAGGCAAGATTATTTAGAGGTTTGTAAGACTAAAATTCAGAATAAGGTTTAGGTGGGGCAATATTTTAGAGAGGCCAGGATGATCGAGATCCATAATAGGGCCGCGAGAGGTTGAAGTCCAATACGAGACCGTGAAAGATTGAAATCTAGAATGAGATAGCGAGGGGACGATATAGTAATAAGATCGCAAAGGTCAGGATGCAAAACGAGACTGCAAAGGGCTAATATAATGATAAGGCCGCAAGAGGCCGAAATCCAAAATGATAATCACAGAAAAGGCCGAAGTCCATAATGAGGCCTCAAAGGGCCAATATATTAACGAGGCTGCAAGAGGCTGAATACTATGAGGCTACAGAAGCCTAATACTAATGAAGCCAAGGCCGAGCTCTTCTGAAACGAACCCCTCTTGGCTGAGCTCTTCTTGAACAAGTTCGAGGAGATGTGAGATAGCAAACACGTCTTCTACTTTATCTCGGAGTTTCAAGTCATCTTGGCTCTTCAATCTTTTGAAGCTTGAATTAAAAGAGCTCAAGTGGGATAATCACCAAGGCGTGTTATGGGCAGAGCTCTAATAGGCCAAGCTCATGTTTTGAGCTCTTTAAGACCAATAGCATGTGAAGAGGTAGAGCTCTTTCGAGTCAACCTAATTTGATGAGGTTGAGCTCTTATTGGCTGAGCTTGTGTTTTGAGCTCTTTTGGGTCGAACTCATGTGAAACTAATATGATATGGTCAAGATAATATTGCCGAGTGGAGGAGAAAATATGACTGAGCTGAGGATACAATATAGTGGAAGTAATATGGCCAAGCTAAAGACATAGTATGGTCGAGATGATATGGTCGAGCAAAGGACATAGTATGATCGAAGTAATATGGCTGAGCTGAATAGATGTGGCCGAAGTGATATGGTTGAGCTGAGGATATTATAAGTCTGATGTAATATGGCCGAGTTGAGGACATAATATGATCGAAGTAATATGGCCAAGTTGAGGATATAATAAGGTCGAGCTAAGGAGATAATAAGGTTGAACTCCAATGGGATAGCCACTTGTTCACATAGACGGTGCCAATTGTTGTGAATGATTTTGGCCACCTTATGTACGACCTAACTGGTTGGTCGAGATCACCTGCACACTCAAGAAAACAAAGTCGAGATGGGACTTCTCCCCCAGTGTATTTTCGACACTCAAATCAGTAAGATATTTATAAAATAAGTAATGAAAAAAAGCTTAGTTAGTTTAAGAGCTTACCTGTGAGTTTGGATTTGTAAGACCTAACAAGGGGTATTTATACTAGTAGGAGGAGAGAGAAGGATGGTGGGCTAAGGCCCTAGTCTAAAAAGCCTAGTTAAGGTAAGTTGGCAGACGAAGGATACCAATGAAGGATATTTAAAACTTGAGAGTTTCACAATTATTGAGTCTATGAGTTGAACCTTATCCTATAAGCAACTTGAAATAAGGTGAAACCATAAATATGGCCACATGATTGGGCTACGTTAATCCTGTCGTCCATAATAATCAAGATAAATGATACTCTACTACATCTACTTGAAAAAAGAAAGAAAGACTAGCTAAAAATAAAGAAAGATTGTCCGCAATATCCTTTTTCTTTATACCCGAATGGATGATAGGAATTTGTTCATAACTTTCTAGCTCTTTTTAGTTAGAGAATAATTTTGTAGATCAAACATGATTCAAGCTTATAAGATCCATATGCCAATATAGTTTATCAATAAAGATTATTTGCTCACGATAAACATTCAACTTTGAATTTTATACCATTAAGGCACGTTTAGTAACGAATTGTATGATATTTCATTAACAACCAACCAGTTGGACACTCTTATTCTATGCAACAATCACAACCAATTCTAGTGTTACGAAAAGTAAAAAGTAAAATGATAAATCTAGTAAGTCATTCTTTTATCAAAAGAATTTATACAAAAAAAAAAAAGAGGTTCATTCGCTAATCTTTTCAAAACAAATAACCAAAAGAGGGGAAAAGAAAACACGGGGAAAAGCCAAAATAAGGACAAGTCATAGTGGGCTGGAATCTGCTATGGCCCAGATATTACAATAGGCCCATGAAAGATCACGAAATTTACTGAAACCCTAATCCCGATATAAACTGATAAACTCACACACACACAGCTTCACTGCTTCTTCAGCTCAAAATTTTTTCAAGTTTCTGCATTCACAAAAATCTCTTGTTTTTCTATTTTTCGAATTTCGGCACAAGGCCTACAGGGGGATCTCTTGTTTTTCTTATTTTTTTTGTTTTTGGCTCTTGAAAAAATAGAAAAAAGAAAAAGAAAAGGCATCTACTATGATTTTCTCTGCTTCAATACAATAAATAAACAGAGGAAATACGAAAAGATGCAAAATAAATACTTATGGGTACTTATGGACACGCAGATTCCATCTTCCAAACCGTAGATTCTTGCGTTTTCTCGTAGGTTCCACATTTCTTGATCTTTTTTCCGTTAAAATTAATGTTTTTTAATCTGGGGTTTTTTTTTTTTTTTTTGGGTCTCGATATGCTCAATGATGATTGATTTGCTTTAACCACACTGAAAAAGAGAGGTCTTCTGGGGCAGGCAAATCGAGCCCTCTTGGATTTAAGATTTTAAAAGGAAGAATTTTTACTTACTTTTCACTAATTTTGGAAGTGCATGGTGGTGGTGGTGATGGCTTGATGAGTCTTTACTCTATATCATATCTACAGAGTAAAAGTTGAAGGCTTTTGCCTCGCCAATTTTGCACTTTGGAAATTAGGGGAAGTGAGGAAAGATTCTTCCTTTGGCTTAAATCTTTGAGGGCTTTTTTTGTCTTCCTCCTTTAGTTCTCTCCTCATGTGGAAAATTATGGCCTTTTCTGAGAGCTATCAAGTTTTTTTTCCCCTTTTTGGTGATGCAATTACTAGTTTGATTGAAATTTTGTGATCCACAGCTGCTGAACAGAGAAGGGATTTCTTCTGTTTTTTTAATTTTTTTTTATTTTGTTGAATGATTAGATCAAGTGACTAATCACTTATTCAATTAGTGAGGCCAAGTATTAAGGACAAATAAGTAAGATAACAATGTTGAATTACTAATTCAATTCTCAAGGCAACTGATGGAACAGACAAACAGCTAGAGAAGACAAAGAATTCGTTTAAAGTTTTAATAAATTTCTGATTTGTGAAATTAGTGAAAATGAATGAATATTTGGGGTGAATTTGTGCACCATTACTCTCTCATGTTCCATGTTTTTGGAGAGCTGTCGATGTTAGAAAATTTATGCTCTCATGCAGGGTGGATTTTGGAGATCCAGCTTAAAATGAAATGGTCTGAGACATGCCTGTGATAGAAACTATTTGTTTTGTTTTGTTTTTTTTTTTTCCTTTTTTAGAGCAAACAATGATAGAAACTATTTTAATAATGCAATGTCGAAGATTATTCCAATAATGCAGTGTCAAGCTTAAATAGAAGAGAGAGCAAAGGCCAGATTGATGTGGAGAAGGATAGAAGGATACTAAGTGTGACCATTGCTGGGGAAAGATGTTTGAGAAGGAATTGTTTGCCATTTGGGATTGTTTGAGAAGGAATCGAACTGTGGAATATTAAAGTCTCCTTGCGTTATTTCTGTCAATATCCCATACATATTTGATTGCAGCAATTTGTTGCTTAGAAAATTAGATTAGGCATGGTGGCTGAAATAAGCAAGCAGCATTGAGGTTTCAATTGGGTGGATTTGCTGTGATTTTGGTTGGTCTGAAAAGAAGCTGCGAAGGTAGTTTCAGCAGTCACTCCTGTTGCTGGAGGAGTTGGACAATATGACAGTTGCAATGCTGCTATTTAACACTTTTGAATCTGCCTTACTGCTCTTAACTTCATTTGAAATGAACAGCACATGCAACCTTGGAAATGGCAGTTCATCACATGATTCACATCTGGCCTTTTTTGGAATGTTTGTTCTTTACTGTTCTTACTATCTCAGCTTAAGTAGTGATCAAAAGTTGTCTAATTATTCAATACGATCAGATTCGATCGGTAAAAGAATAGACTAGAAGAACAAAAGTAATATCAGATTTATCCAGCTCAAAATTTTGTTTTATTTATGAGATTTAATACTCTAATTAGATTCTAACATTAGTACAACCAAGTTTGCTCTTGCAACTTCCTTTGGTTGGCTGCTTCTGCTATAATCCGTTGATTTTTCATTAATAGGCATTCTAATCTCTTTCGAGAGTGCAAACTGCCGAATTACATGTATGACGTGCTATGTTATTTTTGGCCCAAAGGATCAATGAGAAGGCAATGGAGCAGGGGCCGGAGCTTTATTAGCAAACAAGGAGCTGAAGATGCGTTCTGCAAGCACTTCATTGGCAGCATCCGATGGATGGAAAGCATCCCAGAATACATAATCTGCACGATTCTTGCAAACCTTGGAGTTGGGCAAACAAAGCCCTCCTACATTTGTATCCACATTGCAACACGAGGTGTTGGAGACCTTAAATCCTGGACAAAGCAAGAAAAAGTGGGAAAAATTAAAAAAAATCTCAGAACACCTAGAATAACTTGGGCATGAACAGCGATATCGTTTTTGAGGAAGTTGAGTTACCATAGGTAGTGGGGTTCTCAATTAAATCCATAACATCTTGGTAGGTGTCTAGAAAGGTAATCTGGGCAGATGGGAGGTGCCCATTCAGATTATTTACCAAGTTTTGTACTTTTGAGTTGAATTCTTGCACCCATAGATTCACTTGTTTTAAGCAGATTCCCTTCTTTGATTTCACCCTCTGGGAAGGAATGCAGCCAAGAGGTCCTAGGCCATGGAAGACCATCTTTCTTGCCCCAAGTTGGTAAAGCCTCTGGTGCAAGAATTACAAGTTTTGCAGCTCATCAGGAAAAAAATCTGATAAGGTACTTATGAAATATGGTTGTTGACGATTTCTAAACTCGTATAGATACTATAGAGGAGAAAGAGTGTCTCACAGTGAGTTGTTCGCCTAAAGTTGAGATTACAAGTTCGACAAATTCATCATGCGTGTATTGCTGACCATCTACTAAGAAGGGCTGAAGGAAATTGTTCACATAATCATTGCTACCTGGCGAAAAATAAGGAAAGGCAGAAATTATCACCTCAAATGCAATGACAAAGTGAACAAACAGCATGTAATTTGAGATTGATTCCCATTTTGGAGGTAATAACATTTGCCTTTTGATATATGGACTACTGTTTTAGTTTAAAGTCAGACGGTGCTTTGTCAGATTTGACTGGGAATATTCATGTTTTAGGATATAAAGGTACCGAGTCCAATGAAGTAGACGGCCTCATTGCAGAGCTTGTTTGCTGCTTCTGCTCCAATCTTGTTCTTTATTGCTTCCTTTGTATGCTTGAAGTAATTGATTTGATCGTCGAAGGTTAATCTCTGAATCTAGTGTGCAACCAGCGAATGAAAATACACAAGAAGAAAAGTTAGTTGAGCATAATTCTATTAAGTTATTCTGCAGAAAATGGTTTCAAATAGTACAAATGAAAAGAATAAAATTAAGGAAATGGGCATTACGAAGTAAAGGCCGGTGTCATTGAGAATACCAGCTCCACCAGACGCATAGTTTACACCTTTAAGGATTGCATCATCCGTTGGTGATACGGAAAGATATGCTGGAGGTGATGGAATTCCTAGCTTTGCAGCTGCAGTTATAGCCATACAGTAGAAATAATCACATAATGCACAGCTAAAATTGTGTGAAAAAGAAAAATTCTTTAAATGATTAGGATCAGTCCAAAATGGAGAATCATAAATTTACATATTATATCGCCAATAGTCCTCCCATTTGTGAATCTTCCAGTAGCCTTTCCACCATTGAAGTCAATGCCATAGAAAGGATAATTTGCTTTTGCAAGAGACAGCTGAAAGAAGTTGTTATTCCCAACTTCTGTCAAGGAATCCCCAAACACAAATGTGACCAAGGATGCAGCTGTTGGCACAGCTGCTAAAACTGTGATAATCAACAACACACAAAGTTGTCCCTGAAACTCCATTGCTCACTCTATGCTTATTGTTTGATAGTTTCAAGTACTATGAATTGCAGCCAAAATTTATAGCATCTTTGAAGCCGACACACTACCTACAAGTCATGCCCAGTTCTGTAAGTTTGAACATAGTAGGTGATTAATTTCAATGTAAGCAAAAGATCCAGATGGTGTAATCTTCAGAGAGTTCTGATCAGAGTGCATTGAAGCTTAAATTTGTAAGATTAGTAGTTGTTATATTCTTCTTTAACGGTGGGCCATCTTTTATGGTTGGCCAACTTGTTTCAACATATAGTCAGAATAGCTATTTTAGTTTGGTGTTCAGGCCAATTGAAGGATTATGGTTTTTCTTATAGGCAAGACTAATTTCTTGAATCTGGTTTAGAAAATAGCTTCTTGGTCCTTTTTTTTCTTTTCTTTTCTTTTTTCCCTTTTAAATACATGGAAGTTCTCGAGAAAAATCATAAGAGTATAGATAGACTAAGCAGCTTACTTCGGAAGTGTAACTTTAAGAGATTTTTCTATTCTTGAGACAACTAGTAAATAATTCTTCACTAACTTTTTCTTGCTTGTCTCAACTGCAAAGGCGAAAAACTAGAATTCTTTAAGAGAATAAACATACTGTGATTTTTCTAGAAAAAGATACTTCAAAGTTAGAGCAGTTTTGATCTGCTGTTGATAAATTTTTTTAGAGTTCTGAGTAATCAAAAGCAAATTGCAATAATTCTGTGAATTGCTTTAAAGGCCGTTCTGGCATTTGCTTCTCTACATTTCTGTCAGCATCATTGACACAATGATGACTCCTACACTCTTAGATTAGACGAAACAATAATTCAATTCTTTCATTAAACAAACAGGGTTAATAACACTTCCCCCCCTAATATATATATATATATTTCCTCAATTTGTTAGGTGAGAGCAAATACAATTAAAAGAAATAATTAAATAACACAAGTACCCTTGATTTGACAGAGAAAAAAATTTTGAAAAAAAATTCAGTCACTAAAATATTTTTGAAAAACTTTAGTCATCACAATATTTTTGAAAAACTTCTAAATAAAGTAAACTACTGAATTTTTAAATGAATTAAATATGAAAAATAGATAACAAGAAATATGACAATGATATCATAAAATATTATACTTCTTGAGCTACTGGAGAGAACTTCCACTAATTTCTTACCAAATGAAACTGTTATAAATGCAAAGCTAAAATTGAGATTTTTGAGATTATAAGTTAAGGATTTTCTTTAAACCAAGAAAAGAAAATCAAAAGTCTCAATTTTAGCTTTGCATTCATATTAATGTAATTTTTATTTAGTAAGGAATTGGTAGAAGTTCTCTCCAATAGTACAATATGTATAAATCTCACATTTCTTATTAGCTATTTTTTATATTTAATTTATTTAAAATTTAGTAGGTTATTTTATTCGGAAGTTTTTCAGAAATAATTTTTTTTCAAATATTGTAACGGTTGAGTTTTTTTTTTTTATAGAAATTTTCCTCTATACCAAACGTATTTGTGTCATTTGACTATTTCATTTAAATACAATTTCTCTCACTCAATAGATTAGAAGAAATGTATACATTTAAAGGTTGGGAGGCAAAATGTGATTTCCCGATACATTTAGTGGGCAAAGTGTATTAACCCAACAAGCAAACTATGCTATGGAGATTCATGTTGCATTTACAACAAGTATTTCGACTATTAATTGTAAGGAGTCTAAACTAATCAATTGATCCTTTACCTCTACAGGTTTTGTCAAATTAAACATAGATGGTGATGCAAAGGGAGTTTTTAGAGACGAACAGGGCAAGTGGCTACTACAGCTTTTAATAAGCCGAATCAAGCCGAATACTCTTTATTCAGATTCTGTTCATTTAATAAACGAACCGACTCGACTCGGTTCGATTATTAAAAGAGTTAATATTTGTGTTTGAGTTTGGCTTATCAAATAAAACAATATATTCGAGATTGAATTCGAATTCGACTCATTTAACACAAACGAACCGAGCTCGAATAAGCTTGAACGAACTCGGCTTGTTTAACACAAACAAACAAAGCTCGATTGAGCTCGGTTCGTTTACACAACCAAACCAAGTTTAATCGAACTCGATTTTTACACAATCAAACCAAGTTCGATTGAGCTCGAATATTTTTATTTTGGAAATTATGTCATTATTACCCATGTTCATGAACACAAACGAGCATTCGCAGATAGTATTCGAATTCGTTCGTTTAATAAACGAACTCAAATCCTTATTCGAGTTCGGCTTGTTTAACTATTCAAACAAGCCAAATTCGAACTTTCACGAGCCGAATTAATTTATGTTCGCGAACAGCTCGGTTCATTAAAAGCTATAGTGGCTACTATTTAAAAATTGGTATTTCCACAAGCCTAGTTGCTGAATTATAGAGCATCAGAACAGGCATTGCTTATGCAAGGGAGTCAAGATTGCAAAAACTTATTCTGGAATCTGATTCTAATGTGACCGTTGACATGTTGATGAACAAATGTGAAATACCTCCACGTGTCTTGGCTTTAATAGCTTATTGTACATCCAACTTTCAAGGAATGATCATTAGCTTCCAACACACTTTTAGAGAGGGGAATTTTTGTATAGACTTTTTAGCAAATTGCGGGGTTAGGTCTAATTCCTCTATTAGTTTTTATAGTCAGCCACCTATTGGGTTAAGTTTGTTATTATATGCTGACATATCACAGGTTAACTAAGAGAGACCTAGTTAGCTTGTGTTTTTATTGTGAATATGTATACTCTTCCTTTATTACCAAAAAAAAAGAAAAAAAAAAGAAAATGAGTTCTCGGGAAGGTAATACTACTCAAAAAGCATACTTGAATATTAAGACAAGAACCAGAATCAGCACAACAGCGTTCCAATCCATGACCTTAGAATAAATTATTGTAAAGCTCGGGGCAACTGCCGTGATCCTCTTCTTTTTCTTTAATCCCCGCTTTGTTCTATGTTTCTTTTCTCATCATTTCAATCATTGCACAACTGATTCTAGCACAGTGCAAAAGCCTTTTTCACTAGAATAGCCTTTTCTTTTTTCTTGAAAATGTAGAGATGTCACAGATCATCCTATCTGACCTGCATTTGTATATGGTTTTTCTTGGCATTCTGAGTTTGTTAACAAGAAAATTAAGGAGTCTGCATATGGTAAGACCATAGCATATTCATGTCAATTGCTTGTGGTGTGGGAAGTGCAGTAGTCTTGGGTAGCATCCGCTGGCCATGGAAACGCTGCTTCCACATTGGTTCAGATGATAGTGATACATGGCCTATTGCTACCATGGAAGAATTTGAAACAATCCCCAGAATCTGTCGTGTAATCCTTGCAGTGTATGACCCCGACCCTGACTGTCCTAGGTACAAACATCCATCAAACCGTTATCGCCTTAACGATGAGAACTTCTTTAAACGTGTGACCTATGAAGAAACTCAAGGCCATTCACCACCTTACATTGTTTACACTGATCATGAAAACCACGAAATCGTTCTAGCAAGCCTTAACTTGTGTAGAGAGAGCCTTTGTAAGATACTTTTGGACAATAATCTAGGAAAGTAAATGTTTGATGGAGGCTATGTGCATCATGGTCTATTGAAGACAGCGATTTGGATTCTGAATCAAGAGTCTGAGACGTTAAAGAGGCTTTGGATGGAGAATGGGGAGAACTATAATATGGTTTTTGCAGGGCACTCGCTGGGGGCTGGTATTGCAGCTCTCTTGGCAGTGATTGTGGTGAATCATACGGATAAAATAGGGGGGATTCCGCAGAGCAAGATTAGGTGTTACGCAGTGGCACCTGCGCGTATGTCACTGAACTTAGCAGTGAAGTATGCTCGTGTTATGCATTCTGTTGTGTTACAGGTAAGTTTTGAAGACTAAATTGTGTTGCATGTCTATAGCATGTTATTTTATTCAGTGTATTTTTGAATTCCAAAGAAAAGTGAGTCAACCTGATTTTATGTTCTCTAAGAATCTTAAGTGGAAGTATTGGTTTAAGCAAATTAATTCTGATATCCTAACATGAATTCAGGATGATTTCTTGCCCAGAACACCTACTCCCCTGGAAGATACATTTAAATCCATCTTCTGGTTAGTAGTCACTAATCACGACCTTAGCTAGCCGTATTTCTCGTTTCTTCAATTTTTTGCCACGTTAAAGAGTAAAACATTACCATGCTTTCTCAAATCAGGGCTTGATGCTTTCACCAGCTTGCCATGTCGGATGTTTTGCGTGTGCTTGAGCGGCACGTTTATTCCTGAGGATAGGAAGCTCAAATTGTATGCACCTGGTCGACTGTATCATGTCGCGGAGAAGAAATTTTGCAGGTAAGATCACATTCTTTCCTGTGCTGTGCAATGTACAATTTCCCAGTGATTTGACATGCATTGATATCCAGTCATCTTGATCTCAAAATTTATAGGATAGGATGTGTTAGGAAAGCTGCTACTTCGCTGTTTTATGTTCACAGGTGTGGAAAGTGTCCTCCAGAAGTTAGAACTGCCATTCCTGTAGATGGAAGATTTGAACGCATTGTGCTGTCTTGCAATGCTACATCAGACCATACAATCATTCAGATAACAAATGAAACAGAGAAGGCATTACAAGTATGTAGGAATATCTTTTGACATTAATTTTTATTTGTTTCTTTGAGGTTTTATCATATTCCGAACTATATTGCTCAGAGGTTCAATTTACGCTCTGAAGAGGGTGGTTGTTTCTGTGTGTGTATGCGTGATAGAGCCACCGGAAGGAAGGGGGGGGGGGGGGGGGGTTTCAACAGTCTGCATCTTGAGTCCCAAAATAGCTGATAATGAAGTTCTGTCTCCAGTTTTGAATGCCATAATGTTTACGCCAGATTTATTGTCTTCAGAAGAGTAATTAAATCTCTCATTGCTTTCAAATTTTACTTGACAACATTTTCTTCTATATTTTTTTGCTGATTCATTTAAGTTATCATGATCAAGGGAATAATCTTGTGACAGATACTGAAAGAGAGTGGCGAGGAGACAGTAACAACTGCACCAAAAGTCGCAAAATTTGAGAGGTTGCAGACAATTGAAAAAGAACACGGGTGCACTGAAAAGAGCTATCAGTCTGAATACACCTCATGCTGTGGCAACCACTGAGGAAGGGGAAGTTTTGGAGGACACAAGTATAACGATTGAGCATTGTCAGAATAAGGATGAAGAACCCTCCAACGCAAGAATTAAGTTAACTGACTCAGGTCAATTAATTTTCAACGGAAATGAAATTGTCACTAAATAAGACGTTTTCCTAATTCTTGAACTGTTTCTTTGGCTCTTTCCTCATTCTTTTTATGTGCTACTTATTCATATTCTCTTAATTTTGTGGTAGAAAAATAACATTTTGCACACTACCCCAAGGGGGAAAAAAAATGCCTTGCAACTGTTAATGCAAATGAGATAACTTAATTTCACCTGTAAATAGTGCAGGATTTAGTCCGCCTCTCTTATAGTCAGGCCTTGAAGTATACAACACAGGAAATAGACAGCAGAAGTCATTCTTTTCCTGCGCAATGCATTTATTGGGACTGGAATATTATTTGGAATACAAGTGTCGGTGTTTTTGGCTTGGCTCTCAGTATGTTTGCAATTACATGTCTTGGACAGATTGGTGATGTAATGTAACATTAGCAAGAATCCCGTTCTTTTTTTTTTTTTCTTTTTTTTTTCGCCAAGGAGGAGAGAGAGAAAGGAGGGGCCCCGCCCCGGGGGGGGAGGGGGCTGGGGGCGCACGCAAATGTCTTTTCAGAAAGCTAAATACCTGCAATGATTAATCGATCGAATGTAACGTTTCAAGCTAAAGAAACGTCGGGAAAATGAAACAGGGGCAGATAAAACAAGTGAAATAATTGAAACTATAAAATCAGCCAAAAAATTTGTCTTTGATTTGTCCAAATTTGGTGGGCATAAAGAACCAAAATGCATCTAATGATCCCAATCCATCACAGCCCTCCACAGTCCAGAATTCACTGACCTCTCAAACTGCATAATAGTTTTACTGGAAAAGCTGAGATGAAAGGTGAATTCGGTGGAAGAATAAAACTTTTTATAGTGGGAAAGTTAAAAAGAATAAAAAAATAAAGAAATATATAAGCATACTTTTTCCTTCATGTTTATTCTAGAGGAATTTTTATCTTGAATTCTGTTTTCAGCATAGAATATCAAAGATGCCAACAAATCCTTCTATCTTTTTCTTTCTTTCTTTTTTTAATTTAACCTTTTTTGCTTGTGAAATAGGGGTGGCATCAAGTTTTTTTTTTTTTTTTTTTCTGGGCAATTCCTTGCAACAAAAATCTTCCAGATAAAATAGAGTACAAGTAAAAGTAGAACAAGTAATGATGCATATTTCTCTTAACAAAATAAGAAATTATAAATAGATGTTGTCTGCATTCATTTGATGCATCTAATATTCTTCCCCTTTGAAAGGGTACTGCAATTTCTTCAAATAAAGTTCACTGCAAATCGTTTTTAAGTGGGTATGAAATCCTTGACAAATCAAGATGAGACCCATGTTCTGCAATTTATTGCTGCAAAGTCTTTAAACTTTGAAATGGAAAATAACAGTTACTTATATTACTACGTCCTAGATTGGCAATAAAAAAGGTCAACGTCTAATAATGCATTGCAGGATGAGAATACAAGGTCCTCGCAGCCCGCGGTAGCTGGTCAATGCGAGTAAATTCCACACGGTCCTCATCATACAAGAATGTTATATCTCCTTTTTTTTTTTTTTTTTTTTTTTTTTGCCCTTTGCTTCGATTTTTTTTTGCTTCCAATACTCTATCCCCTCTATCTTGCTCTTATACAACTATCACACATGCATTAGTTCGGTATTTTTCAAAAATTCACAAAGTTTACAAGTTATTTGTGTGTGTATACTCACACACATACGCACGAATTAATAGATGTAGTAATTGTATAAGAGTGAAATAAGAAATTTTTAATGACAAAGGATGTGAAACTCATTTTAATACACTCCATTTGTTCATTGAGATAATTTCGTAAATATTTTGAATAAAAGTTTATCATGAGGCATAAATTACATCAAATTTTGATTAACTGAGATTGTTAAATTAAACCAAAAATTCAGAATCTACTCAAAAATCATTTCAGGAACATAAGAAACAATGGCAATTTGAAAACAATAAAAAATTTAAGAACACGAGTAAAAATGATAGCGAAAAAGTAGAGGTGCGAAACAAGTTTAGAATCCTACCTGTCACACCACATGAATTTGCAGTTGTCATTTACATAACTTCTCCACTAATCAACAACTCTACATTACTTCATTGTAGTAAACACCTCCCAGAAAAAGGAACAAAGCTTGCTTACAACGTAGGACAAGATCACAAGAACCAGCATAAACTTTCTCATCTGGGCCATTTCTTAAAAGTTAAAGCTACACCAATATTCCTGACTACCCAATGCATTGCCAATTTTGCATCTTCAAATCCAGCTCACAAAATATTTCTTTTTATTTGCCAACTCACAGTTACGGTTTATTTCGATTCCTGATTCTGATACTTTCCAACCAAGCAACCCCTAATAATCTAATAGTATCTTTTTTTCATCACAACTATCACCCAATAACCTCAATGGCAGTCCGAAAAATTATCGAATTTACGGTCCCATTTGTAAATTTTGTAATCAAGAGCTACATAAGTATCATACGTAGTTCTTTTGAATCACAAAATATACACAAGTGAGTTCGTGAACTCAATCCATGTAAAAACTCGGAACTAACAGTCCACCACCACAATTCGCATGAAAAAAATGAGAAAAAAGCACTAAGCCACTGACATCCCGCGTGAACCTTCGAGCCCCCTGTCCCTGTTCCTTCTTTTTATTAGTCCCAGCTCTTTCCTCACATGCCCCGCCATTAAACTTTGTGTTCAGTAACATATTAAAATCAAGCTCTTCCTATACTTTTTAGTGTTTCCGATTCGTCCGTTAAGTGTTTGATATATTTCGTCTTAGGAGAGCTGTGTTTGGTTGTTATGTCAAGGTGCTATCTTGGAGGTCGTAAATGCAATATATGCTTAAAATCTGTGAAGTTTTAAAACTCAACTTCTTCAACGACCCTTAAGCCAAAATCCCAATTCATTGATGTCAGTTTCTTGTGGGTTGGAGTTTGTTCTGGTGTTAGGGTCAAACCTGTGAAAATTTGATATTTTGGTAACTAACTTTGAGTTTTCCAACAACCCTTTTGCCAGAATTATAATCCCAGTTCATTGATGTCGGTTACTTGTGGGGTGGAGTGTTTTCTAGTAGTTGGATGTTTAAGGTGGGGATGGAAGCGTTGTACTTACGTAGGCTCCTATGACAGTGGCACTTGGCCAATTGCCACTGCTGAAGAATTTGAACCTGTCCCTAGAATCTGCAGAGTAATTCTGGCAGTCTACGAGCCAGACCTTAGGAACCCCAAATACGTCCCTTCTGGTGGTTATCGCCTAAACCCAGATTGGGTTATTAAGAGAGTGACCTATGAGCAAACACAAGGCAATGCTCCGCCTTATATAATTTATGTTGATCATGACCATAGTGAAATTATATTAGCAATTCGCGGGCTTAATTTAGTTAAAGAGAGTGATTACAAGTTGTTGTTAGATAATAGGCTCGGAATGCAAATGTTTGATGGGGGTTATGTGCATCATGGGCTACTGAAATCAGCGATTTGGCTGTTGAATAATGAATCTGAGACTTTGAAAAGGATTTGGGAGGAAAATGGGAAGAATTATAAGATGGTTTTTGCAGGGCATTCTTTGGGATCTGGGGTTGCCTCATTGTTAACTGTGATTGTGGTGAATCATAGGAACAGATTAGGGGGGATTCCGCGGAACCTTGTAAGGTGTTATGCTGTCGCGCCTGCCAGATGTATGTCACTTAATTTGGCTGTAAAGTACGCTGATGTTATATACTCCGTGGTCTTGCAGGTGAGAGCTGGCTTACTGAGTTCCTTTTTTTGATTTTGGATATTGGTATAATTTTGGATCTCTATGAATTAGTGGCTATATTTTATGTAGTCTTCCAAGCTCAAGTTTTAGATACAATGCCTTTAGACACAAGTTGTGAGAATTAAGTTGTGTGGGAAGGTATAGTGAAATGATAAGCCATACTGTTTACAGCAACAGACAGAAGGTAAGGAATGAGACATGGAGTATAACTGACGAGCATGACAAAAACTTGACTTATTAGTCCTGCTGAAACAAAATAAGTTTGGCTTATATTATTCCATAGTGTCTGCAATAAGGCCTATGCTTTGTTCTGAATGATTAATTCAAAAGGTTCCACTGTTTTACAATGTTATCTGATTTTAATCTGATTATAGCATTTCAGATATATAACAATGCATTACCCACTCTTCCGTCTTGGTGTATTTAGCCATCTAAGAATTTGAGAATTTTCTTGTTGCCTGATAAATTGAGATCAAGTTATAATCAAGCCAAATTTTTTTGTTGGCCACTATTGACTTGAATTTACTGGGACATTGTCCTTGGATTCTTCTCTCTAGTCTCCACCTGTGCTCCCTCATTGCCAGGTTCCCTGGTTTCTAACTGTAAAGCACATAGAATGACATTACTCTTTAACTTGTCCATTCATTTCAAGAATATACACTTTTTGTGGATGTATGCAGAGGCATGTCTACTTATGGTTTTTCATGCATCTATGTGTGTAGACATGCAAAGATGTGCATGATTTAAACACACCTAAAATGTGTAAGATGTTTGCTGTCTGGTAGAAATGGTGGTGAATACATGCAATTTCTTAACATAGATTCTCTGTTGGGGAATAATTGTATTATATTTCCTTGGACCTTTTTCAGGATGATTTCTTACCAAGAACACCCACTCCATTGGAAGATATATTTAAATCTGTCTTCTGGTAAGTTTTCTGATCACCTTGTGGAAGACCTTTCAGTTGTTTCACTGCTTCGATTGTTTTCATAGGAGTGAATTTTTTTATCATTATCTCTTATACCAAGGCCTTGATACATTAAACAGTTTGCCCTGCTTGTTATTTCTTGTATGCTTGAGAGATACCTTCATGCCAGAAGGTAGGAAGCTCAGAGATCCAAGGAGATTGTATGCACCTGGTCGAATGTATCACATTGTAGAGAGAAAATTTTGCAGGTAAGATCATATTTAAATTAGTGTACCTCTATTTTGTCAATGCATGGGGTGGTTTCTAAAGCTTGTTTCTGGGGGTTGAAACTGCTTATAACATCAAACATAACTGTTCCCAGGAGAAGGCCTATGCATTTCTTATTACTACTTGTTCCCCTCTTTTGGTTAAAAATTCTTTGTCTATTCCCATCCTTGAAGTACATTCCCACAGTATTCCTAGTACAACTCTTTTGTTCATAAATTTACTGGTGGTATTTGATATTTACAGATGTGGAAGATATCCTCCAGAAGTTAGAACTGCCATCCCAGTTGAAGGAAGATTTGAACATATTGTTTTGTCATGCAATGCTACATCAGATCACGCAATCATTTGGATAGAAAGAGAAGCAGAAAAGGCCTTGGAAGTAAGTTGGAACCAGATCCATAATTTCTTCCCCTTTTCTTTTCTTGTTTTGGCAATTCAATTCTTTCCTCAGCTGAAACCTTCATTTTTTCTGGTTGCTTCTGAGCTGCTAACAAGTACTTTTACATATCCATATCCACAGCTCCATTACGGAAAGGTACAGCATAATGGTTTTTCTTGGGAAAATGATAGTTTGTTTTGATTTACCAGAAAAACGATTTACTTAAGAGACAGTCCAAGCGATACACAAGACTTGCATCTGGAAAGGATCCTTACTTTCTAATTTGATTTTTTGTTAAGCTTTTTCTTTATGAACTGACCTGGATCAGGGTTTTCACGAGGAATCTCTGAGCCAGCCTTGTAGTAAGAGATCCTTAACTCCAATCATGATGCAAGATGTGTGAAGAATATTCTTTACAAAAAGGAACTTTTAGCTTCACCTAATAAATCCATATTTTTGACCTCCAAATTTGATAGGCTAACAAGGAGTGCAAAATGTGAAATAATTGGGAACACTGATTTGTCATTAGAATAGAAATCATAATCAGTCACAAGTATAATACTCAATAAAAGGTAAATGACTGACAATGGCATTCCTACATGATGACAAACAGGCAACTTGAAGCTAACATCTTGCTGCTAGTAACTATTTCAATGCCAATATAAGTCCACCACGTATTTACCCTCACTGAGGCAAAGGTGGAATTAAATAGATACTGTTATTGTCTTAGTCTCTCCAAAAATTCCGGAGTTGTTTCCATCTTCTTGTGTTGACTAATCAGTATCACCCTTTCCAGAAATAGAAGTTTATATTGAGGATGAAGTTTGTTGAGGTTGTTAATAAAATTGGTAAAAAATGATTTTTGAAACTGACATGCAAACACCAAGAAATTGCAAGGAAATTACATATTTGTGTTGTGCATGGCAATTGTCAAATTAAAAATGTTACCTCCAACTAATGGAGCTTTATGACATTATATTTTAACATGAATACAGTTAATTACATCCATGTTTTATAGCTGATATTGTTCAAGACTAATTTGACTCTGGAAATTGCACCAAGAAGATATTTGTATGGTAGTTTATACTTGTTCAATTTCATGTTTATAGCTGATATTGTTCAAGATTATTTTGATTGTGGAAATTGCACCAAGTGGATATTTGTATGGTAGTTTATACTTGTTCGATTTTTTTTTTTTTTTGTGTGTTTCTTCTTCTTCCCTTTTGGCTCGCGATATCAGGTTTTCTCCAGTTAACCAAATTTTGACAAAATCATGTAGTGGTTTTGTTGTATGCGTAGTCTAAAATTTATATTTTCATTATACTTGCTACAATTCTTAATGTCAGATTGGCTGTGTGCTCACATCCTTGAGAGTATGCTATCATTTCCAAGAGACTAAAGTAAATCCTACATCTTTCTAATGCCACCGATGTTGGCTTTTGCTATTCTTTTTGAAACTTTGCTCTTCAAGTCTGTATATTGTCTCGCTCCAGAAACTGACAGAATGCAGAGAGGTGGTCACAACGGCACCACAAATACAAAAGATCGAAAGGTTGCACACTCTAGAAAAAGAACACAAGGATGCATTGGAAAGAGCTGTCAGCTTGAATATACCTCATGCAGTCCCCACTAGTGATGAAGGAGAATCGTCTGGGGCCAAAAGTACAGAAACATGTCAGGATATAGACCATGAGAACACAGATGCATCAAAAACAAGTACAAAGACCTCTGATGCAAGAACTAACTGGAATGAACTAGTCCAGAAACTCTTCGAGAAGGATGAGTCTGGGCAGCTACTATTAAAGAGAGATGCAGCTCCCCATGGATAACAGGCTATCCTGGTTCTTTTCCAAGTTTTTTGTCATTCATGTTCGGTTGGGAGAAATTTGTTTGGCACGACACTTTGTACACAGCAATGCTATACACTTGTATAAATTTGGTATACGCAATTCATATCTCCACGCTTGACTGAGTAGTGTGTATAAGTTAGGAATGTGCACTAGCTATGTTTGACTTAGTAGATGTGCTTGCCGCTTTGAAGATCTTTGAAATTCTAGTTATTTGTTTCCTGTATGGATTTAGTATTTCCCCCTTTCTACCAGAAAAAGAAGATAGATCATTTATATTCTGGGGCGTTGTGTGACGTCTCACGGGAAGCTGATAAAGGAGTAATACTCTCCATATTTTATACAAGGACTCAGCCAGCTAAAAGAAAGCAACATGCCTTTCAGCAAGAACCGTTGTTTTATCCTAACAATCAACTAAGCTACAAGGGCACCTATCAGAAGTTTTGGATAACAACGGAGCAAGAAAGCCACCTGGCTAGCTGTAAAATGTGTATTGACAATGCTATATTCTAACGCATGCAAAAGTAATGCCAAGGACGCAAAAGGTATATTTTGCATGAAATGCGGAGTTAAAATGATGGCAAAAAGGAGTGAATGTTTGCCAGGCCCCATAAATCTTGCTATTTCTCAAGATAGAGTTCATCCATTTCCACGATTTCTGACAACACAAAGCATTGTTCTATTACCATTTCACATAACTTCTGACTATAAAGCAGGAAAAGCTTACCTCAATTTGAAATTTTAATTGTAATTAGACTATGTTCAGAACAAAAATGCCAAGTGTACTGCCAAGGCTGGGCATATTCTTTCCCTGATATATTATGTTTTCATTTAGCTATGCCTACAAACTCTGGATAAGAACAATCAATTCCGTCGCACTGCCTCTGTGTGTGAGTGTGTGAGAGAGGGAGGACAATTAATATTCCCCAGGAAATACCCGAGTTCACGAGAACATGAGAACAATAATAGAAACATAATTTAGTTAGAAACTAAGAGATACCCAAATTCATCTAGTCACAGCAAAAGAACACACTACCCAGCATGAAATCCTCGCAATGCATCCAAATTCTAAAATAAAAACATCGAGCATTCAGCATCTCAAACTTTGTACAACTGCAATCTCTCACTACTATGGTTATCACTCCTCGTTGCATGCCAAATCATAAGAGTAGAATTAAGTTTGCATAGCTTCAGCGTGATAGTCTTCCAGCTCTTTGTCAAGTTGATCAGCTGATTTGTCAACAGCCTTCTTTGTCCCACGCCCCCCGCCACGCCCACGCCCCCCGCCACGCCCACGGCCACGGCCTCCGCCACGCCCACGTCCGCCCCTCAAACCACCACGACCTCTTTGCCTAGAACAAAAATAAAGACTTCAAATTACATTACCACATCACCAGTAACAATTGTAAGGACCAGGAAGAAAACAAAAGTGCAGAAACTAAGAAAGGGATGAAAACAAATCAGAAGGCCCTCAGATATTTACTTGTGCAAATACAAAAGCTACAACAGAAAGAGAAAAGAATAACCATAAATCAAGATATTGCCATCAGTTTTACACTCAAGCCATGCAAGTAGCTTGTTTGGTACAATTTCTCCAAAGAATTCAGTGACAAACCGGAGAATTTCCACTCATTGACAAATAATAAAAAAATAAACAGAATACACCAAATATTACAAATTACTGAAAGAATAATTAGTCAGTGCTAGACAACTTATAACCGGCAACCCAGAATTGCAAAAAATGAAGATGGAAAACTGAGATGATATATGAGAATAAAACTGAATGAGATGTCTGATCCCAAAATAGCTGATTGCTTGGCAAGATATCCAAAAAGGAAGAACATAAAATCAAAAAGTTTGACTCATAAAATTAAAAAGTTAGACTCACACCTTGCAGGATCAATATCACAAAAAGCACACCAGCAACCATGCAAGAAAATTTCAAGAACCAAGTGTTTCAATAAGCACTTACCCTGCACCACGAGTAACAGCAGCAGGGCCTCTAGGGCGTCCAGCTCCTGGCCTGCATGATTCCAAGTCTTTAAGTCAAACTAACTAAAAATGTCAATTTAAGCTGAGTGTGAGTTCTTGGTCAACAGGTTTAGACAAAATATCTGCCACGCATTGCATTAGTGCCACTTTTGCTAGTTGTCATTAATTTGCATAAACTCAGCAACACAAACCACGAACAAATTACAAGGAACGAAAAAGGCACAGAACCTTAAAATGTATTCACTTACGTCACAACAACTGTCCTCCGGCCACCATTTGACCCTCCAACCACATTTACACGAGCTGAAACAGGAAACTCAGCCTTCGTGCCAACTATTTCAATCTTCATAGGCTTGCCATCCAATTGCACATTGTTATATCTCCTGAGTGCCTGAAATGCATCACTCCTTCGAGCAAACAACACTTCAGCTGAACCCTGCATCGGTATTAAAACAAGTTATGAGACTACTTGGTGAAGCAAGATGCAACAGCAAATAAGTAACAACAAATATGAAAGTAGTGATTGTGCCTAACTAAAACGTTAGGAAAATTAAAATGCAACCATTCTTAATGTTCATCTGTCTATAAAACTAAACAAATGAACAAAAATATACTGCAGTCCAGAAAGTGCACAAAGTGCAAACGAAAAATATCAGAATAAGAGGCTATTTAACAGATTTAGACAATTAATTTAACCAACTACAGATCATTACAACCAGGGGACAAGGTCACTCTTTAATGACGAACCTTAACTCTTCTGTCTCACACTGCATGTGAAATAGACTGAGAATAACGTGCTATTCTCATTGGTTTCAAAGGGTAAATACCAGCTGTTCTTTACAAGCTCTTTTTGACAATTATTAGTTAAGACAAGAGTTTATTAAAACAAACACTATAAGTTTGAAAAAAAATATTAGTTACACTATAAAAATAAGGTATAAAAGTCATGTTACTTCTAAAGATTAAGATGCCCCCAACCATCCCACACGGAACGGCTTTTAAGGAAAGCGATTTAAGCCATACAAAGCACTTGAAATTTGGAGATAAAAAAAAATAAATAAATAAAAATAAAAAAATAAGATTATCAACAATTGTACTGGAGGATGGCCAATCTGTGTGTTACAGATCTCTAAGTTAAAAGAATAAACACAAACACTTACACTTGGGCGCCCATTTTTGTCATAGTGAATTGCATAGCGAATCAGCTCTCCAATCTCAGAGAAGAGTTCCTGTGTTGCAAGTCATTCCAAGAGATCTTCAAAACATGGCCGCAAATGAGGTTTATAATGTGAAAAAGACACTACGCAAATTATACCCTTATATCTTCATTGGACACTCCAGCATCCAAGTTAGAAACATATAACTTTGTTCCATTATCTAATCCCGACAACCCTGCAGCTTTAAGACTGTCTTCAAACAAACCATTCTGCCATGGCAAATTCTTGGTTCTGCGGAAGGACTGATGCAAGCATGCCCAAAAATTATTGAGATTGGTGAAAAACATATGTCAGCATACTACCAAACCATAACATAATTCACCGTTCTTCAAGAGTAAATCAGATATCAAATTCTCGCACTAGTAGTATCAGTTACTTTGACATAATCAAACAACAAAAGAATCAAATACCAAGGAGAAATTATGTAAACTATTGTGTAGATGGGAGTCGCAGATTTGACCCACTGCACATCCACCAGTGCCTTGCAAAAGGTGAGAGCTCCTGTTCTGAAGTTCATCGAAGGAAGCCGCCTAACACCTTTGCAAAGACGCCTAAACTGAGACAGGCAACTGAATATCTCGCCCACGAAGTATTTCCAGATATAGCAAAAAGATCCTTCCTTAACTCCCCTTCTAATCAACCAGTTAAGAATGCTATTGCTAGTTATATGGAAAGGATTTAAAATAGCTAACCATTTTGACCCCTTAGTTGTTAACAGATTTTAACATGGATAAAACTGCTAATTTCAATTAATGGAGCTCCTCAAAATAAGATGCTAACTAGTAGCATTAGGTTTAATAGGCCCAGCAGAAAGAAGTTGTATTTAGCCTGCATGAGGCATCAATGACAAATAGCATTATGCGTTAATGATGCCACCAAAAATCTTCTTCTTTTGTCAAGAAAAGATCCCATCCAATGTCCTTGAATAATAATCCAATGAATGACGAGACTGCGAGGATGATGGAGCAAGAGTAGCACAATTTAACAACAGCTTTTACAGCTCAACCAATATGGGAGTTCTTCTTGGAGAAAATAATGTCACAGAACTTCTCACATTGAATTTCTAAAGCAAAATTAGGGACCTTCGTGTTCGGGTTCCTAAAGCATATCAGATCTGTCTAGGAAAAGCATAAGACATCCATAGAATCAAGCTTGCCTTGGCAATTGTGTAAGCTGATGGCCGAGTATTTACACCAAGTGGGCCCCTGCGAGGAGGAGCACCAGTTGTCCTTCCACCTCTAAATGACCCTCCTGTTCCTCTACCACGACGGGCCCTACCTTGCCCTCTGCCTCTCTCGTTATTACGCCTGTTCTTTATCATGTCATCAAGTGACATATCCAACGACGCCATTGAATGCGCAATATTACAAGCCTCTGATGAAAAAAAAATCAAATCTGCAATCAAACAAGCAAAAAGCATGAAATACTGTTAAAATCAAGGTCAAGCAACAAATTTCCAGCTGTGTGAAGCAATTTGACCACGAAACACAGCATTAGAGAAGGCAAAATAATATAAACATCAACACACACACACACACACAAAAAAAAAAACTAATGCTGAAAGCAATGACTACTTACTAACCTAGCTCAGGCTATTCAAAATGACCACAAAAATTTTCATACCAAACCACGGTGCAACAGATGTTTACTCAATTTCATAGCAGACATAAATATAATGAACAGGCAGGTTTTTTTTTTTTTTTTGGGGGGGGGGGGGGGGGGGGCCTTACACACGTATAACTGATGATACCAGAAATTAACATTTGCAAATTAGAATTGAATATAAAAAATTTAAAAATATAATAAATATAACAGCATAAATTATCAAAAATAGTTCCTAAAGTACTTTAGTGATTCCCATGTAGTCCTCAAACTTAAATTCTGGACTTCACCATAAACTATTTTGTTTCTCAGATTTAATCCTTTGGCCAGTCTTTCCTGAGCAATAACTGTATAATGGTAATTACCAAGCTAAGTCTTAAGGCGACATGACCAGGACAAAGACTGTCTTTCCTAAGTCAAGTTGGGGGCCAATTAACCAGTGGAACCAACCCATACGCATAACCAGTGAACTAGAGAAGAAAAAGATCTAGGAATTCAGAGTTAAATTTAACAGGAGAGAGTGACAACTGTCAATTTTTTATCCAATTCCTACCCCTTCCGCACAGATGTACTGTGGTAATGTTTTTACTTAAAAGAATAGCTTAAGGACTGTATTGGTGCATACAAAAACTAGGATGCTATATGAAGTTCATACACAATTCCAGATATCTGCTCCATATAATATTGCAAGCTCTTTCCAAAGAATTGCAAGCAAATTAATAATCATATACAAATCATGCAAACTAAGACTAACACAGACAAGTAGACAAATTCAATCCCAAGAGCAAAATCTTGAAATAAAATAATAAGCAACTGCCATCAATCTTCCAAACAAAATACGTTAACATAAATCCAAATGATACACACACACACACACACTCTACCAAAAAGAATAAAAACATAAGCTGCTGGCAAATTAACCAATCACTAAAGCAAATTTGGACAAAAATACATTGAGATAAAAATAAACCTAAAATTTTACATGCCAACGAACAAATCACTTGTCAAAAAATAAAAGCATACAAATCTATATACCCTGCGGCTCTAAATTACAAACAAATTAAGCATAACCTTCACGAGTTCCGATTCAGGCAAACAAATCTATTAAATATAAGCAGAAATAGAATAAAAGCTTCCAAAATTACCCAAATATGATCGCAACGAGAGCCGGACGCGTACAAAATTCAGGCACCGAGCAAATTTATGCAGGAAATTTTACTGTATACAGAAAAAACGGCGAAAGATGAGATCTTTAGACGGTGAGGAGATCCATTCGTTGAATAGGAAAAGAAGATCTGGGGAGTGTAATCGGAGGCGTTAGGGTTAGGGTTTGAAGGAAAAAGGGTATCGGAAGATTGGGGGAAGAGAAAGTGGTGAAGAATGGGAAGATTAGGGCTCCATTTATAGTGTGGGTTTGCGTGGGGAGGACGTGGGAGACTTCCTAAGTCAATGGTGGAGGAGATGGTCAATGGTATTGTTTTGGGCTGTTGATTGGGTTGGGCTTTATTTCCTTCCTAAGGATAGATGATGTTGGGTATATGTGGAAACTATTTTTTATTCCGTTTCAAGAGAGACTAATGTTCATTTTCAATTGATTATGATTCTTGTGAAATATGCTTTTAAAAATTTAAAATTTAAATTGCAAAAGCAGATCTTTAGTTTTTTAAATTTTGACTTAAAAATTCAAAATTATGAAAAATAAGGTGAGAACATCACCAAAAAATAATTAAAATTAAAAGTTAAAGCAAGTTAAAAGAAAAGTTAAGAACAAGTCGAGAATATTAGGAAGGGAAAGAAAACATAGGAATATAAACAAGGCCAGTCTAGCTTAAATGAATTGCAAATTCACATACTAGAATTTGAACTTGAACTCGAATGAGCATTAGTTACTTCAGGCTCAAAATCAATCAAAAAATAATCCGTTAGCCCATACATCGATCAAAGTAGAAAAGGAAAAAAAAATATTGCATTGCATTAATAAGATAGTCTCACTAAAAAATAGTCTTCATTTATTAAAGCTCTAAATAAAAATATTATTAGAGCGTGCTTGGTATATCACTTTGATAAAATATCCTTATATAATTAATACCTATTCTTGCACCTGCCACAATTTCCCCCTCTTCTTTCCACTTCCTATAGATATATTTTGGATTATCAATTTTATTAAAATTAGTTAGTACTCGTAACTTAATTCAATTTGAGACCAGCTTTAAAAGATCCCAAAGAACAAAAATAATTAAACAAGGCATCTGCCAAAGAAGCTCGTAGCTATTCAAATAGTATGGGCTAGCCCGCCTGTTTTGTTTGGAGCCTTAGCCCAAATGATATTCGGCTTGTCAAGCACTCTTATACCGCCAAGACAAGGAAGGGCAGGAGACTGTTGAACACCGCCTCTGTCTGTCTGTCTCTCTCTCTCTCTCTCTCTCTCTCTCAGACTCGGTGGACAAATGCGAACCAGAAATCAGACCCGGCAAGCTCAACAACCAGATGGTACAATTTCCTCTATCAGCAATTGTGAAAAACTTTTATAAGAGTTGTCCCTTCTTTTTTAGGTGCATATTTGTGTGGTTACAGTCATTAAATTTTGGACCCCTGTTATTGCTTTGATTGATGAGAAGCCTCCAAGTTTTGATTTTTTTTGGTTGTCAATAGTTAATTCTTACTTTTAACAGAAAATATTTTACCTGATGAAATAAGTGAATATTGAAATGACAATATAAGTGATGAAATATTTATGAAAAATGATGTCTTTTACCATACATTTTGTTGGGATATCAGAAAGAAGTAATGGGATGCATGGAAAGCTTTAAATTGACGTAATCTTTAAAGGGTATTTGACAAATTGTCAAAATTCAAGTTGGATTGAGTAAAAGAAGAAAGTTTGATATGCTTAGTTTACCTTGGAAAAATATGTATATGCCAAAGTTTTGTTAAAAGGGCTTTAGGGATTTAAGTGGCTGATTTTTATTTTTTATTTTTTATTTTCCATTTTGGTTAGGTGAAGAAGGATCAATGAAGCATCGCGGTACCTATCTCAGAGAAATTGGATGATTCTGGTTAGTTCAGGTACTCATATGTTTCGACTTAACAATAACTTGTGTAAATTTAGTGGAAGGGACAAGTTTGCTTGAAAACTGGGGTTATGAATCAACCGTATAAGGGTAGTGGTCTATTTCAGGCACACTTACTAACATCTCACGAAATGCTGTGGGGAGACTTTTGAAACGAGTCAAATCACATGGTTCACGAGGCTTGAGAAAAGAAGATGACAGTTACCTACATGAATGTGATTCCACAGGCATGGTAAGTTTTGTTGGTTATTGGTTCTTTTATGTTGACTGCAAGTGGTTGGTATAATTAGAGCAATAACCTGCTAATTTCTAATATGTTTGGCCTGATGTGATTTTACATCTATATCGAATTTAAAATTCTTAAATTTTTTTAATTTTTCTTGCAAATCTAATTTGAGTTCTTTTTGGTTTCTAGCTGGAGAGTGAGTCAAAAAAAGAAAGTGAATGGTTTGACAGAACAGTCAGAGTGGATGATGGATGTTATAGTGGAGATGTGACTACAAATACTCCATCGGAGTTTGGCAGAAGGGATGAACTTGATGAGCCAGAATGGGAAGAGGGATCGCTTCCTACTGTAAATTTAGCAGAGAGTAATGAAGTAACACACGATCGGTGGTGTAAAAGTTGAATTTGATGTTTCACCTGATTCTGCTAAAAAGAAGTCCATACGTCGAGCAACTGCTGAAGAAAAGGTGGATTAATATTGTTTAGTTGGATTCTGAAGGAAATGTTTTGTTATAGCTCCAAACTTCGAGCAAAGTTTAGTTACGATCTACTTGTAACAGGAATTGGCTGAGCTTGTGCATAAGGTTAATCTGCTTTGTTTATTAGGGAGGGGACGCTTGTTCGATAGTGCTTGCAATGATCCTCTAATTCAGGTTAGTTCTACATCTGTCGTTAACTCTTTAGGCTATTGTTGATCAGTGCACTGTCTGCTGGTTTCTTCTTCCACTTCATGCCTTTTGCATGGATGTTTCAATGCTTAGGACTTTTTTTTATGTCTATCCACTGGTTTGTTCCGATTTCCTTTACAGATCATGTTAGCAGGTAAACTGTAAGGGCCTTCTTAGATCATTTAAGTTTCCTGTGGTTTAGACCGTAACTTAAGACTTGTTGTTAAGGGCTAACTAGATGATTACATCATCCAGAGGAGTAATTGAGCTTACCAAAAGCATTTATAGTTGGTTTATTAAGTGGCTGTATGTCTATTTGAGCCTTTCGTCCTGATTAGTTCTCATAACTTAATTCTGGATCTGATAAATGCATGTTATTGAAAGGATTAGCACTTACATGAACTTTGAGTGGTGGTTCATTAAAATTGTGCATTGAATCGTATTAAAAATTTCTTGTGTATGGGTTGCATGTGGAAATCTTTTTTTATGGGAGGATGCAGTGACAGCAAAATGGTGGCCAAGTCTTGGAGCATGAAGTCATAGCCATTTCACATGATGAAAACACGACTCAGTTGACTATGGAAGTTGATGGATATGCCAGTCACTAGAAAGAATAAATGCACATTAATTTTTTTCAACATGAAAATTGTTATTGTTGATGCTTGATTCAAGTGTTAAAACTATATGGCTACCTTTTGTTAAAGTATACATCTTGAGGAACTTTATGATTATGGCAGGCTTCTTTGCTTTCACTTCTGCCGGCACACTTGCTTGAGATCACAGAGGTTTCAAAACTAACAGCAAAATCTTTGGCTCCTCTTGTTGATTGGGTATGAATTAGCTTGTTTCATCTCTAATATATTCTGCTTTATCTAATTTACTAAAGATGCTTATAGTCCATTTTAATCCTGGTTGGGATGGATAGTTATCAACTTCCTTTTGATGTCTTTCTGCATGATGTTCAGTTTCATAATAATTTCCGTGTTAGAGGTCCTGTGGGTACTGGAAAACCGGCTCATTTAGCTTTGGCATCTACTCTTGAGGCTCATGAAGGGACTGCAGAAGAGGTATCGTTCTTTTACTGGATTGCATTTTCTTCCTTATGATTTAGAGTCCATCAATATGGGGTAACATTGTCATTGATGTTTTAGGATGTTATGTTTCTTTTGCCCCCACTTCTTGGCATATAATTTTAGTTAACGACAAGAGGGTAGTGCCTACTCTTTACTAAAGTTGCGGATTTTCTTGAAACACGTTGATTGCTGTTGAAATAGCTGATGGTAAAGGTTGCATGCTTGAAAAGTCACTGGTTTTTGGACAAAATAAAAACATAGACTTTTCTCTGGTAAAGGATAAGATTCTTGAGGCTTATTAATAAATGTTTGGGATTCATCTACATCTTTATTAGTAGTTGTGCTGATCTTCCAGACTGTTGAATGTTACAGTTTAATTCTCTGCACATCTCTAAAATGAAAATCTACTGAAACTCTGTTGAGGAGGTAACTTATGATGTATTACATGCTAGAGGAAGAAGTTACCAGAGGTGATCATTTTGTCTATGGGTTCCATTGCTCTTGATCTATGGTCCCCAATGAAGAATGCAAATTTCATGTTAAATAAAGCATATCTGGAACGTCTAAGGGATAATTAATGCACTCTTAGAAATCTCATTATTTAATCGGGGACAAATAATTAGTATTTTTATTTGTTAATGATAGAAAAAATGGAGTTTATAGATGAATATATTTTGAATGCCATTGGAATTATGTGTGACATCTGCTTCCTGCAGTTGACATTTTTTTTCACATGTAATACCTCTGTTTTGCTTTTTAGTTTCTTTTCTGCTGTGAATTGTACCAAATATGAAGTGGCTGGTCAGATTGAAGTGGATAAAATATGGAAACTGTATTTGATTATTAACTTGATTCAGTTAAATGTTGAATTTTTTGGCAAGAAATACTCGATATTAATTCCAATTCTCAAATGAAGAGATCATGCAATAGTGATTTGCTTCAATCAGCTACATATGCATTTTGCTGTTGCTTTGAAGAATAATTACTGGATTATTTTTCTTGCAGGTTACTGCATTGTCTGTCGCATTATTTAGGGCTCTGAATCTTACAGTTCGGTATGCTCTGATGGCAAAACTGGGAATACTATGTTTTGTTTATTAAGAAATTACGAATTCATTTGATTGCCTTTATCTTGAAAATTTTTTCTTTGTATTTGTTTATGTTTATGTTTTCTGCTTGTAAACATGTTTAGCAGAAGATGCGAACCTTTTTTATAAGCCTTTCTGCACTCTGCCTAAAAGCAGCTTCTTAAAGCAAATCCAAATCATGAGCCATTGAACCTTTTTTTTTTTAAATTATAATTATTGCGATATTTGAATAGCTGGTATAGGATGCATGTGTGCTAGGTTAGTTGTCATTAACCAAGATATTGGAGTGATTGTAATCGCCTATTTTTTTCTTAGGTCTATGGTAACCTCTACTTCTGAAAATAATTCATTTGATGAGTTTGCATATTATGCAAGATAGGTCCTGAAATTATTTTTTCTTCATCCAAAGTCCCCAAACTATGATTGACGGAACTGCCTACAGAACATGAACTTCAGTAAACTTAGTTGACTGCTTTTATTAATTTCCAGTCAAATAACTTAGCTTAGCTGACTGCTGCTTTTAATTTCCTCTCCTACAGCTGTGTTGTTTTGACTTCTGCACCATACACAGTTTGTCTACTGGCTTTTGAAAAGAGACCTTGAAACTCAGAAGCAATTTGAGAATTATTTTGGTTTCTAATTTTTCTAGCTGCTTCAATAATACATGCTGTATGCTATATGGTCCAATTTTTTCTGGATAGACAAATATTGATTCAGAAAGTGGTGTGCAAGCTTCTTTAAATATACTAGTATTTTCATCTGATCTATATTCATGTTCTATAAACATTTTTTTTGGTGTATAATCAGTTGATGTTCACTTTAGGTTTGTATCAGTTTTGGATGTGGTCTCTTTGAAGCCTGAAGTAGACAAACCAGAGTCATGTTGTCAAGTTACAGACAAAGCAGGTGGTGGGATATTCAACTCCTCTACATTGATGGTGTCTGGATCAGGACATGTGATTGTTTCTCCTTTGATGACTTCTGCATCTAATGAACAGGAGAACGGTTGTCAAACATCTGCTGCAGTTAAAACCAAAGGAAAAGCTAGGAAGTTATTTGAAAACAATCCTGAATCCAAGGATTATGCTATGGTCAATGACTCGAAGGGTAGAATGATGGAGCCATCAACTTCTGAGTGTCAAGGTGGTGTTTCTGACATATGTTTATCCAGTAAAACAGATGGATCAAAGAGGAAAGGAGATCTTGAATTTGAAATGCAGTTGGAAATGGCTCTCTCTGCTACAGCAGTCAAAAGTTCGAAAACTATTGCAGACTTGGATTCGGCAGATGTATGTGATGTTGACACCAATTCAAATTTTTTCCCTCCTTCAAAAAGAACGAAGCTAGTGAGAACTGAAGAGTCTTCTGCCTACGGAATGTCTACAGCCATTGGGTCAAGAAAAGTAGGTGCACCCCTCTACTGGGCAGAGGTATATTGTTGTGGAGAAAACTTGACAGGAAAATGGGTGCATGTTGATGCTGTCAATGCTATCATTGATGGAGAGCAGAAAGTGGAAGCAGCAGCTGCTGCATGCAGAAAATCTTTAAGATATGTAGTTGCCTTTGCAGGAAACGGGGCTAAAGATGTGACCCGCAGGTTTGAAATCTATATTCTGTTTATATTGATTCATTAATTGATATGTATTTTCAAACGAAACGGATACATAATGTTATGTTATTTTCTCGAAACAAGCACTATTTCTTGATGGATTTTTTAATGTTGTAGTATATCTTACAGCTACCCCTCTCCTAATTCAATGGTTTGGCATAAGAAACCTATTACTATTCCTTGATGTTATCCCCCCTCGTGCAACTTCATTTGTAGATTTATGCTGTCTGGGTTGCACGGGAGAAGCTAACTTGCATATTTACACACATGCACGCACATGCACACAAAAACAGTTACCCATGAGAGCACATAAACAGAGGCTGATGTTGAAGGCAAGCTGATAAACTATTCGGTTTTAGGTATTGTATGAAATGGTACAAGATAGCATCACAACGTGTCAATGTAGTTTGGTGGGATGCTGTATTTGCACCGTTGAAAGGGTTGGAGTCACAAGCAACTGGTGGTGTGGTTCACTTGGAGCAGGAACCCTCAGCTGTAAAGAACAAGTTAGATGCTTTGCAACAAGCTGACAATCAAATTGAAGATTGCTTGCCAGCAAGTGCCTGGGTAAGCGGGAAGTCAATCAAAGGAACGTGTGAGAATTGTTCTGTTAAAAAGTGTATGAGCAGCGCTTTCTCTGCAACGAGAGGCTCTCTGGAAGATATGGAGTTGGAAACTAGGGCTCTGACTGAACCTCTTCCGACCAATCAACAGGTACATCCTAAAGATACATTGTGAATTGCATGATATGAGTTTGTATTTTTTATTGATATTTGCTATTGAGATTTCATAATTTTCATAATTTTGTGCAGGCCTATAAAAACCATCAATTGTATGCTATTGAGAGATGGCTCAGCAAGTATCAGATTCTACACCCAAAGGGGCCTATACTGGGATTTTGTTCTGGTCACCCAGTATACCCACGAACTTGTGTCCAGACTCTTCACACAAAGGAGAGATGGATGCGTGAGGGACGCCAAGTCAAAGCTGATGAAATTGCCGCAAAAGTATGATTTTTCTCATCAAATATCCCCTTTACATAATTTTTTCCGCAGCTTTAAAGTTATTGGAGTGCTTGAACATGTTCATATATGTGTCCATTTGTTTTCAGATTTTGAAACGTTCATTAAAGCAAAGAAAAGAGCTGGCTGGTGAAGATGATGATGTTGTTGAGGGTGATCATCTTGCTCTTTATGGGAAGTGGCAGACAGAACCCTTGTGTCTTCCTCATGCTGTAGATGGAATTGTTCCCAAGGTGAAATTTTTGTCATGATAAAAAGGATTAAAACAAATTTGATGCTTGTTGATAAATATAATGAGTTGAGAAAGATTAACCAATATTATCGCATTAACAAGCAAATAAATGTTACGTTCATTTATCTATTATGTTTTGCTTTGTTGGGGGGTCGTCAAATGATGTTTAAAAGCTCGTTTGCACACGTGTGTGGCAAACCATATTGCTCAATGGGAAGGTCAAGTACACAAGAGAAAATTGATTTACACGGTGAAAGTAAAACTGTTGTTGGACAAAAAAATTTGTTTACTAGATGTTGTTTTGCTTGTGAAGTTCCTTGTAATCATTTAGCTGCTATGAATGTCTAATTCATTGTACAATCTGAAGCAGATGATTTCTGCCAGAATATGTTATATGTGATACAAGGGATCATTATTATGTGAAGGTTCTTTTTATGTTACTATTAAATAAGTATTTTTCCTATTATTCTAGATACATTTTTATACATGTATAATTGTTTTTGGGTTGGGAAACAGGATACAGGGAAGTTGGGCATCAGTGATTGCGGTCGAGTAGTTATCGTGTTCTATTTGAGATATCTTTATGTGATTGTCTGATTGTTATGCTTGTCAGTGAAATTCTATATTTGAAGCTAGCTGCAGTTCCAATTAATTTGGGTGGTTATGGTAATGATTTCTTTTGGGTTTTTAGCTGTCAATCTACATGGATTCATTGTACAACATCAGCTGATCTCTAATATTATTTCTAGAATGAGCGTGGTCAAGTGGATGTTTGGTCTGAGAAGTGCCTTCCACCTGGAACTGTCCACTTGAGGTTGCCAAGGGTGGCACTTGTTGCAAAAAGACTAGAAATTGATTTTGCACCAGCAATGGTTGGATTTGAGTTCCGGAATGGTCGGTCTGTACCTGTATTTGAGGGCATTGTGGTGTGTGCTGAGTTCGAGGATGCAATTCTTGAGGTAAGTGCTATGTATTTAGTCCCTTAAAAGAGAAGGGTGTGTAAAATATCTTCCTTATGTTTATACGTTGCTCTGTTGGTAGCATGTGATCCTCTTATGCTACTCTAGTTTAGAATTAAGTTGTCCTCTACAAGCTAGTTTGAATTCTGGCACGTGCACAAACTTGTTTGACCGATTTTCAACTCCATTGCTACATTCTGGCATGTAATGTAATGCAAACTTGTTTGCATGAATTGTTTGAAATTTTCGTGTTAGTTATTGGTGAAGTTGGTTATCCACTGCAAAGTTACTTTGTTTGATTAACCTCTGAAACACTTTCCCTGATTTTCTATTCCACTTAAAGCTGTTGATGAATTATTATACCTTTGTAGTATCTCAGATCAAGTGGTTAACATTTTCTGAAAATCCATCCGTTTGTTGCATGTTTTCAGGCATATAAAGAAGAAGAAGAGAGAAGAATGGCTGAAGAGAAACGAAGGAATGAAGCACAAGCTCTTTCTAGGTGGTATCAACTACTTTCCTCCATCATTACCCGGCAAAGGTTGAACAACTGCTACGGGAGTGGCTCCTTGCAGGAGGCCTCCGCTGGTATCCAAAAACCAGATGATACACCTTCTATCGAGGTGGATGCTAATGAGGATTGCAGGAAATCTGCTGGACGCCAACAAGATAACTTGAAGGATAACAAGCTAACTGCTCCACAATTTGTACCCACAGAAGATCATGATCACGTGTTCTTGTTGGATGATGAGATGTTTGATGAGGAGAGTTCGACACGAACAAAGCGTTGTAAATGTGGATTTTCAATCCAACTTGAGGAACTGTAAAGCATCTGTAATCTGCTTTTGCTGTAACTTTTGCTGTATAATCTCAATTTACTCTGCCTGCAATTTTGCTGTGCCTATATGGCAGGTTGGATGATCTCCATAGCTATAGAGGACATGTAAAAGAATACGTAACATATTAACAATACTTGATAGTTTTTGCATTCCTCAATTAGACAGCCTCTGTCGGCTTTTCTGTCTCCTTGAGTTTATGTTGTTGGCATGAGCAAATCAAAGTTTCTGCCTGATCATATATACGAGCAAGAAACAAGCTTAGAAAAACATATCAAACTAAAACATGCAAAGCCCCAAAAGCTGGGACTGATCGGCTGAGCCCCCAGTCTTAGAAAATTATTATTGAGTCATATCCAAAATCAGATTGGTCCAAATTTAATTAATCTGAAAAATGAAATGTATCCGAGTCGTGTGATTGGTTCTCCTTATTTTGACAGAAGCTGAAATAAAAAGAAAAAGTTTGGAAAAAGAAGGAAGATACTCTCTATGAAATGGAAGAAGAACAGGCTGCCAACTATATTATGGGCCATGAGGGGGAAAATGACTTGACCCTAACAATGGAATCATCTAATAAATGAAGAATTAAGGAAAACATTTCCACAAAATTGTGCTAAAAGGATCAGAATTAAAGCTAGATTACGTACAAAAAATTCTGATGTAATTCTATCCTCTCCCTCAATAATCTAATCAAATTTGGGAATTTTGAGTGGTTCCTTTTATGTGCACACTATTGCCATAGATAAAAGATATTTCTGAAATTCTCTCCCAAGTTCTCTAAACAGCACTATTGATCTAATATTCTACGTCTCCATCAATTCCTGAATTAAGGTCCAATGTTTCCTATTCTATAATACAGATTTACCATGCTATCTCTCTTTGAAACAGTATATTGGGGCATTACACTTTCTTAACAAAGTACGTTGTTCTATTTTGTCCAAAAAGTGCACTATTTACAGATGAAATTTTCGTCCATGTCTGTTTTTGCTTGCGTGATCGACTCTAATTAAGCACTTACGGAGAATAAACTAGTTGGCTAAAAAATTCTGAAAAGGCATCATTGGCAGCAGACCACTCAAAAATATAATCAAAATTTGCTCCAAAAAAAATATATAATCAAAAGGAAGTAGAAAACATAAGTTCAAAAAAAGCTGTAAAATGGATGGAAGAAATGAACCAAGTAGGAAAGGCATACATACTATTTTAGACTACAAGTCCATGGCAACCTTACGTTAACTGGACCAAAAAAAAAAGAAGAAGAAGAAGAAGAAGAAGAAGGTTTTCTGTTAAGTTAACATGAATCATTCTATCATCGATGCGTTTGTTTTGATTGGTGTTGCTTATCCACCCAATATGACTGCATATATTAATGCTCCAAATTCTTATCCATGGATCAAGATCCCCCTGCTTGCTTGAGTGACTGAAAATTGAAATTTGCGGCCAAAAGAAACAACCAATCGGTTTGCTTCAACGCTCCAATTTAATTTTGCTGGTCAAGACAATTCAATTGATCTCTATCTATTCTCTACATATTCTCATGTGGAACATTCTTGACAAAGAGTTAAAGTTATATATGACAATAAGAAGATAAACTAAATTGAGGATCTGTTCTTAATAACTTTTTTTAACCTGTTTTTAGCTTCTGATTTTTTAAAAATTTATTTTGTGATTCTTTAACTGCTTTTTTTATTATGTTTTTAGATTTTTTTTAAACTAAAATTAAGAGAAACTAATTATTAGTTTTTCTAAGATCAGTTTATATAAAGATCAGAAGTTATTGAAAACAAGCATGAGAATATTGAACCTATTTTCAAGTTTATTTGACTAGGACTTATTGATTAATAAAGTTGACAGCAGACGACAAGTATAGTAGTTTGTATTTATTATTTTCATCAGCAATATTAATGGCTAACGTTGTTAGACTACAAAGTTCGACAATGTCTATACAGCTAAATTCACACCCATTTTAGAGCCAACTGTTTGGGATATAGCAAGGACTTTCATGAAAAATAAGCTTCAATCATTTATCACTAAGTAGCAAATTGGCATCTGATTCCTTGCAATTTACTAGAATAAATAGGAGTCATTTATTCAGTTGTTATGTGCCAGAGTTTAACAAGAAAAGTCGATAAAAACAAAACCATAACTGCCAAACAATAGTTTGATTTTGGTTCTTCTATTGTTAAACCGCAAATTCAAAACGAACTAAGCTATATTCAATATAAATGATTTTTTATTTAAGTATTAACAATAAATTTCAATAAAATTATAAATACATATTATTTTGAATCAATTATAGTACTTAAAACCATTAGTTCAATATAATTTTTTCTTGATAGCTAATATTGCAATGAACAATTATACTGGATCTAATAATGCTCATTACAATCATTAAACACTTATGACTGTTCTTAGTGAAAAAAATTCAATTGCCATATATAGGATACTTTAGTTACATCTTTTATATAATTCTATTAAATAAGTAAACAGAGGTATATAACCTAAAAATACAAGTTAAAGACTTATAGATACTCACCAGAAATTAAAGATTGGAGGGCAGAACTCATATATGCACAATATTAGAGCTATTAAATTTAATTTTGAGAAACATCCTGGGCGTGTAAAATCTAATTCCCATTGCCACCCCAGTGACATTTACTAATGATTGTCACATTGCATTCACACTATGATAGTTATCTAATTTATCTCAAGCGTGATAAATGTGAATTCAGGCGATAGTCCCACCGGGAAAATTGGCTCTGAACTAGTCTATGTATGTGTGTATATACAACGTCTAAACCCCACCAAACTAGCAGTTTAGATTCTCAGTGCTAACTCCAATACCATCAATCAGGAGTTGCCACATTACATTCACACTTTGGTAGTTATCTAATTTACCTTAACTGTGATAAGTGCGAATGCAATGTGATAACTTCTAATTGGTGACACTAAAAAAGATAACACTGAAGATCTAATCTAACAAACCACATCATATCATTATGTACAGCCCTCAAAAAAAGAAAAATTAAGTATAACTATTTTGGTCTCATACTTCAAAATATATATATATATATATATATATATATATATATATATATATATATATTGGTCTTAGTTTGGAATTTTCTAAATCTAGGTTGTTTGGTTTGATTTACAAAAGGACTAAAAAACTGCACCGTGAACACCCCAACTTGTTAAAACCCTACCAAGAAACATCTTCTCACGTAATCTATAATAGTTCCTTCATCCCCAAGACACCCGAAGCTTCACTTTGCTTCATCTTCCTCACTTCATCTAATCGTTTCTCCATCTCCAAGACACCAGAAGTAAAGGTCTGCTATATTCCTCTTCAATCTGTGCATTGTTTGACCATATATGTTAACAGTTATATGTTGTTGTCTTTTTTGTTTTTTAACCAAGAATCAACGATGTTAGTAGCTGATAGTATTTTGCCGCAAGTTGCACGAATGAAATAATAGCTTCGGCCGTCTGTGCTTGCCCGTTGTCCGTCCATATAAAATTGAAACTTATAAGCCTTCAAGGTTTCAAGGCTTCAACCAATTAATAGAGGTGAAAACGGGATCTATTTCTTCCCTTCTAAGAGTTACTCAATCTAGATCTTTCTTCCTTAATTTCGTGGTCTATGTTATCCCGAATCAACCGTTTAAATCGGTACTTGTGACTTTTTATATTCTTTTTTATCTGAATTTTGTTGTGGGATAATTATTTTGGGCTTTGATTGACTCAAATTATTTGTGGAGAATAAAAATTTTGCTCTTTAACATAGTCCTCTCGTGCATGGAGTTTCTTCAAACTGGATTTCCTGTTCTCCTTTTGCATTTGGTCACTTGTAATTCCAAAAATAAGGTCACAGGTACAGTGATAAGTGGCGTTTTGGATATCTGACGAATAAAGCTACACAACTGTTTTCGCTAGGAATGCTTTGGTGCACTTCCTATTAATGATTATGTCTTTGCTTCTTTGGAAAATCAGGATGCTGCATGAAGCCTTATAATTTGCTTATCGATTTAGATTTACATATAATTTGTGCAAGTACTGTTTGCTTGCTCTAAGCATTTTGGTTTAGTTTACCAAACTACTGATCAGATGTATGTTAAATTTTGAGTGAGTGATTATCCCCGATCCAACATAAATCTGATGAGTTGGCAATGCCATTGGAAATTTTTAGCAAAAGAATTTTAAGGTTCCAATCCACTTGTTGAAATGTATGTTAAGAACTTGATATTCTGCCTGTTGGACAGCAATTAGTTAAGTTATGAACTTACAATAATAGCTTCCGCTTTCAAGATTTTGACGCGAAATCTCTCCCAATTTGTGATTACATTTGTGAATTTGCAGATGAATTTTCCTTCTTATCCTCCTTTTCCCATGGAAAGAACTCCAGATCGAGAGGAATTGATCAAGTTTTATGTGTTGAACGAGATGACTTACAAATACTTGGTTGCTCTTGGCTTAAATTACGAGGCAGAAAATTTTAGACAGACCACGAATTCATACGGGGTACAGTGCCTCACTTCACTTCCCGGGGTGGATGAAATGCTTCAGAATGTGACTGTGCAGCAACCGCCCAAAATCGATGCACAATTGTTTCCTGACTTAGGAGATGCTATCATCCCTGGTAGCACCACAGAGACTGTGATTCTCCCAACTGCATCCCCCGTCGGGACAGTGACTTTTCCTAGGTCTGCTGGTCCTCCCACTTTTCCAACGTTGGCTCTGGCTGCTCCAAGGAATATAAATAATGGAGCAAGTCGTGGAAACACCTACATGGGACATGATCTTTTTCCGTTTGCAACAGCACAAAGACGACCTCAATTCCCTTCTGCAACCATGATCCCGACTCCTAGGGCAGTAGGTGCTGATAATGCTTCCATGAGGTATCCTAATCAGCAGTCAAATCCGTTTATGTCTCAGGAGAAACTTGCAGCTTTGGTGCAAATTCATACAGCCATCCAGGGGAATAAACGAGCTCGACCTAACACAATTTCCATTGTAGCTTCTAGCGCAACTCGACCTCGAACATCTTCCAATTCAGGTCTCAGCACATCTACTGTTGCAGGTTCCACAACTGACTTATCTGACACATCAGATATCTCGAGTCCCAGCGTACCGGATCATGTCGAAGATTGCACATCGGACATTCGCAGGTTGCACATCGGAGCTTCTTGATTTGTTGCCATTCTCCCCTTGACATATTTCTTAGTACTATATTTACACTACATTTGGATGGTGCACCTTCTTGCAGCTATGTTATGATGTTGCACCTTGTTTTTCTTGGTACTAGAAAAAAATTATGTCTACTACTACTACTAATTGAACTCTTCTATTTTGTTACTACCGTTATGATTATAGTGCTACTGCTCCTGTCAAACTTTTAGTACATGTCTACTTTCAGGAAAATGTTGTTGTAGTGACGAAAAGTTAAAATTATAGTAAAATTTTGAAAGAAAAATTTTTTTTTGTTGAAACTTATTATTTTACGTGAAAACTTTCTATGAGATGCCACTGATTCGTTGTCCACAATTATTGCCTAAATGGAAACTTACTTCCCCTTTTGTGTTTGGTCTTATTGATATCCGGAATACCACACAATAAATATTAGTCAACATGTGGCCCTGGCTATTTAATATCAAGAAAATTGATGATTAAAATTATAGTTTTTTGAGTCATGCAAAGCCTTATAATTAAATAAAGATCGAACAAAACTCCAACTGATTAAGTATTAAATCCAATTCAATCATAAAATTCTAACACCAAAATTTTAGAGACAAACCAAAAACAAATTCTATAGCTATATACTGATCACCAAGACTTCAAGAATTGAATAATTGTTTCTTGGAGGTGTTTTTTGCAAAAATATTACTCTAGATTGGATAATTGGCTTTTGGAATGTTATTTCAAAAACATTATTGAAGTTTTTTAAAAACCTATTTTTGAAAAACAATACCAAACAATTCCAAACAAACAAATGATCTACAAATTCTTAAAATATCAATTCCATTCCCAACAGTCGTGTGCCCATCCTCAGATCTTGGATGATAGAACCTTACCCAAAAGACCATAAAGCAGCACATAGATCTAAATTTTACAAAAGTCAGCAACTCCCCAAGAAACAACTTGGTAGTAATAGTTGTTTGACAACAGTGTACAATATTTTATTGATGTGCTAGTTGAATAAGCGGCTCCAATCTAAATGCTATACTATCGCCAAAAACGTGCGCAGCACAACGTTCTCTTCTTTAATTATAAATCAACCTCGCAAACAGCAGTACCACTACCAAAATTCACACAAAAGCGTGTGCACCACTGCCTCATATATATTGCCTTACAAACACCCTCCCCTGGTTCAAATCCAAAGAAATGCCGGAACCAAAACCTCCATCATCTCCACCTGCGGCACCGCCCAATGCTGAAGTTGCACCAGAGCGGTCGCCCTCACCGGCCCGGCCTCAAGTTCCCCTTCAGCAACCTTCTCACCATAAAAAAGGGTCCTTCAAATCAACCAAGATTTTCCGTCGAGTGAGGTCAATGTTCAAGTCATTTCCAATAGTGAGTACGCCTTGTAAGATGCCAATCCCAATCCACGGTGGTCGGCCGCATGACGGCCACCATATTCACGGAGGAAAGCAAATGACGGGAACCCTTTTCGGGTATCGAAAAGCTAGAGTTAACTTGGCCATTCAAGAAAATCCAAGGTGCGTTCCATTGCTTGTTCTTGAACTCTCCATCAACACCGGAAAGCTTCTTCATGACATGGGATTAGGGCTAGTTAGAATAGCTTTGGAGTGCGAAAAGCACCATCCATCGGAGAAAATCAAGCTCATTGATGAACCAATATGGACTATGTATTGCAATGGTCGAAAAGTTGGATATGCAGTAAAGAGAGAGCCAACTGATGATGACTTGAAAGTGATGCAAATGCTTCATGCAGTTTCAATGGGAGCTGGTGTGCTTCCTATTGATCATACTACTGGAGATTCTTCATCGGACGGCGGAGAGTTGACTTACATGAGAGCTTGCTTTGAAAGAACAATTGGATCCAAGGACTCGGAGACTTATTATATGATGAATCCAGATGGTCGTAGCAATAACAGTGGACCTGAACTTAGCATATTTTTCGTCAGGGTTTGAGATTTGATTAGAAAATACTGTAGTAACTTGTAAAATCATGTAATATAGGCAAACCTTGTAACATGTATGTTTTCTTTGTTTCTTAAGATGATTTGACATTGCTTTGGTGCATTAATAGAGTGGTAAATTTTGTCCTGGTCTCGCAATTTTCATTTTCAACAAATTCACGGATCAGATTAAATATATCAACAATGAAATGATGAGATTGGACTATGCTAGACAAAGAATAACGTCGTTTTGAAGTAAAAAATAATTAAAAATTTTCACTAAACAATTATATATATGTTCACTGATTACTTACATCGCTTCTAACTTGTCCGAACTAACATTACACTCGCAAGGAGGATCGTGCCCATTTTGTGTCTGTCTGAAGATCCTTTAATGCCATTCTCGTCTACGATCATATGAAATCTAGTTTTCACCTAATCTCTAGCCTAATGCGTTCGATTTGATATGGATATGGCTCATCGTAGGAAAGTGGCAACAGAATTCACTATTGAAGCCAATCAATAAATTCCACACTTGGATTCACAAAAGGAAAAAGAGAGAAAGGCATGTAAGGGCACCATTTCGAATTGTTTTTCTTTAAATTAAAGGAATGGAATAAAATGAAGGGTTAATTGCAATATCCACCCTAAATTATCGCTGGTTTGCTGCTTCCGCACCTTGTATATTATTAATTTGTAGAACATAAATTAAAGCAATTGAAAGTTTTTTGTTTAAATGCTTTTTTTATTATTCACAAAAAAAAAAATTAAACTCGCGCCATATTTTTAACAAATGCCTGGATGCTTATTGGAGGCCAAATAACTAGTAACAGAGGTGTTTTTTATTTTCCTTTCGAGGAAGCTAGGAGAAAGGAAGCAGTCTCTCAAAAATTGCAAAGAAGAAACTTTGGTAAGGTGTTTTTAATTATAAATTTTATAGGAATAATTTCACAGTTTAAGGATTTATTTGGTAAAATGTTTTTCCTAGAAAAATACTTTACATGGGAAAAAGCCATTTTTCCTACATTTTTCTAGTGTTTGGACAAAAAATTTCAATATCTTTCAAAATAGAGTTCTTAGATAATTTTAATTTTATTATTGTTAATATGAGTTAAAAAAAACTAATAACAAATGTAATACATGCTTGAAAAGTAATTGGAATTGTGAAGGGCAAATCTAATCACCCAGTCTTATATCGTTTTGGACTCGTGAATTAATAACTATTTAAGCCCAATGTGCTGGCCCAATGATTGTATAGCACAAGGTTGGGAGTAAGTATTACGTGAACTACACGCGTCACGTGGCATGCTACGTAGTACAGTAGAATTAATCATATATTATCAAATAATACAAAATGTGATACACTATCATTACGTGACGATAAATTATTAATTCTAGTGCATCACGTGACAATACACATGGTGCATTTTATACTTTTCCCAAGGTCGGTGGGGTTACCCTAGGTTCTTGTTTTTTTTTCCGAACTTTTGATCTCTCTTAATTTTGCTCTAACCGAGGTCTTATACTCACTTTAACAATGACAGGTGAAAAGGACCAATTAAGACACCCAGTGCCCTCAAAAGAAATCTTTAGGAGACTTATGGCTAGTTTGGGAGGATGGAAATGGATGGAAAAGAAAGGATTTTGAAAGATATCCTATGGTTTCTATTGTTTGGGAGTTTAAGTGGGGAAGAAAGGAAAAGAAAAGAAAAGAAAAGAAATGGAAGAAAAGTTGCTTTGGTAAATTCGACAAAAGTTTTCCTCCCAAAATTGGCAAGAAAGGGAAGGAAAATGATGGAAAGTTAAGTTAATCTTTCAATATGACAATAATACCCTTAAAAGATGTGGTATAAAAATTTTATTACCCAATAAATCTTACCTATTTCTTAAACTTCCAAACAACCTCAAAAGAAACTTTCTTTCATTTCTTTTCTTTTCTTTTCTTTTCTAACTTACCATTTCTTTTCTTTTCTTTTCTATCCTAAACTCCCAAACTAGCTGTTAAGGTAAAATTGAAGATCATGCCTCTGAATTACGAGTTACAGACGTCTTATCCTTCATCTAGAATAATCAAGTTAAAAGTGCATCATGGAAGTGCCACTTGGGTGGTTTGATTGATTTGCAACACCTGAACACGCACCCGGCCTATTTATGTAATTGCCGAAATCTATATATAATGTAACAATTCCCAAGGCAGAGGGACGTCATTAAATCTAAGACATCACGGAGTGAGTGTTGCATGCACCATGCGCGCCACGTGGCGTGCTACGTAGTGCACTATAACCAATCACACATCGCCAAATAATACAAGATATGACCTACCATTATCACATGGCGATAAATTATTAGTTTTAGTACATCACGTGACAATGTACGTAGTGTATTGTATACTTTTCTGGCATCACGCCAAAGTCATCAGCCCACAAGAGTTTTCTCTTTTCTTCGGGCATCAACAAACCCGACATTGCCCTCAAATAGGTATGCAATTTTTAAGCATTTTAAGCCTTGCAAGTTCAATTGTCCTTCATCTTGCTCTGATGTATACTAACTCAAGCATTAGAGACACTTACAGGGTTTATCTCTCATTTTGTAGGTTACTTTTGAACTTATTTGGGATAGTTAATCTACTTTGGACTTATGAGTCCAGCCCAAGCCAAGTTTCAGTCACCACAAGAATCAACCAAATTTGATTTTATTTAAACTAAACATAAGATAACATAATGAAAAAATTTGCATAACTATAATTATATTATTTTAAGTACAATCCGAAATAAAAAGAGGTAATTGAAATTAAAACATAGGTAAATATCACTCTTAAACTTTTTAAGAAATACCTTATATTCATTTAGTCAGTAAGTTGTTCACAATGAGGGAAGAAACATATTTTTTGATGTTTGGTGCAAAGAAAATTTTAAAAATATTTTCAATTCAACCAAACACCATTCCTCGACTTAAATGCACTAAACTCTATTTTTCTAGGAAAACATTTTCAATTCAACCAAACATTTTTTTTCTCGACTTAAATGCACTAAGGCCTCGTTTGGTTGGCAGGAAAGTAAAGTTAATGTGGAATGTGATTGCTAGGAATTTAAATCCATGGAAAAGTAAAGTTAAAAATATTCCTTTAACATATTTGGATACTCTAGGAATATTTGGTAGGAAAATTGTCAAGATTCCTGTTACAATGTTTGGTTGGTTTATAATAACATGACAAGTGATGTAATGTATGTTTGCACTGTGTTGTCAAAAATATCCCTACTATTATAATATATAAAAGAAGTTTTGATTGAATGTGTTATTCTAAAATACAAATTATTAATAAATTAATAAATATTATTTTTCTTGTTTCTTTCTTTTCTTACAATTTTAATTGACAAATTAATCTTATACATATATTATATAAACAATCAAATTCATCTTTTATAGAGCACATATAATATTAACAAAAATATTAAAAAGTGTGCCTTTTAATCTAACTCCATCCAAAATCGCTCTTATCATGTTGATCAAATTTGTCTTAGAATATAAGGACTCTTATGATGTTGATTAACCTTATCCAAAAATGCAGACATCTTAACTTTATCCAAGAATATGAACAAATTAATTGATATTCAAATTGGGATATCTAAATTTATATTCAGAACCCAAAAAAAAAAAAAACAGCCTGAGCAACCATGTTGCAGGAACAAATCAATCTGCCTTATCTTCAAGACTATGTCCTCCATTATGAAATACAACAGTTAATGGATCTTCTTATGAATAAACAAATGCAAATTATTACAACCCCCTTTGATGACAACAAAAATTTACTCCTCCTGCTTTAAAAAAGAAAAACACACATACGAACACATACAAAACAAATAGAAAAAAACAGATAAAAAAAGAAGAAAAAAGGCCCATTGTTAAAAGCATCTCCAGATCGCATATAAATTCGACATACCCCACATGTATAAAATAGGTACAAAGTGTAAATTAGTTCAAAGATATTAGAGGAGATGAGGAAGTTCTGGAATTTGAATAGAATTTAGGGATCCAGGAATAACGTTGTTGAAGAAGAGAGAAATTGGAGAAGAGAGATATTATTATGTTTTGAGTGTATGTTTATGTTAAGAAAGAGAGAGGGGAGAGGGGAGGGATTAAAACGTTTTTAGCGTATCTTTGATTAAAATCCCAAGGAAAGTAATCAGAATACCAACAAGACCTTAGGATTTAGAATCCTGGTATTCTGTCACTACTTTCCTTAGTTTGAGAAAAGTTTTTACTTTCCCAATTAGCAAAAAATGGAACCAAACATAGAAATTTAAAATTTTGAATTTAGATTACTTTCCCAGCCTAGATTTCTTGCCAACCAAACGAGGCCTAAACTCTCTCATCTTTTATTTTGCAATATGGTTTTAACGGGTTATATGCAGTAATCTAACATTACCAAGGGGGTGTTTGGTTTAGTAGAATCAAGAAGGGAAATGGATATGAGTAGTAATGATATCCATTGTTAATTGATATATGAAAAACAACTATCACTGTCATTCCATCAGGATGAAAGATATTAATTGGGGTTTGTATAATTTCTTTTAAAATATTATTTTATCAAACTCATTGACCCGTTTGGTAAAATAATACTATTTTATTACTAAATCACACATGTTTAAAGAATTATCAAAACTTATACTCATATTGAGATTAATCATATCTATATAATGATAGTAATTGATAAATTTCAACGAAACGGGTTCTAAAAGGTCTTTTCCCAGGACGCTGGCCTCTTCTTTGTGCTATACGACCGGCATTTATGCACGGCAATCGACAAGTTCAATTTGTAAAAACTTTCCGTTACCCTCAAATTCTCGCCCCCATGACAGGCAGGAATGCCCAATTCCTGCAAACTAATGCGTTTCAGGATTCCTGCAAACTAATGCGTTTCAGGTCTCTCTTACCAGTAACTACTTCCATAAAGGACTTTCAAACACCACCATTATTAATTCTTGTTAGAGCAATCAAGTTCTCAACATCTGAAGCAACCAAATTACCCAACTGGGTTTCTGATAACAAATTGTTTCAAAGACACCCTCGTTTATATTTTCTCGAAAAACATTGTCAATCACTTGATCAGCTCAATCAAATCCTCTCCTATGTCTATGTCTCGGGTTTGCATAGAAACCCTTTTGTCATGAGTCGCGTTCTTTACCTTAGCCTATATGAATTGGGAGGAGGCGATAAAAAGATCAATTCCTGTGTTGGGATTCAAATTTTTAATCAAATTCGTGAACCCAATTTGTTTTCTTGGAATACTATCATTAGGTTCTTTGCTTCATCTGATGATTCTGAGGCTGCTTTGATTGCTTTTCTTTTTTATATGAAAATGTTGAGTGTAAAAGTTCTCCCAGATAAATACACGTTTCCCTTCTTGCTTCAGGCCTGTGGGGCTATTTCTGATCTGGATTTGGTTAGACAGGTCCATTCACACATTACAAAACTTGGGTTTGATGAGGATTTGTTTGTCCGGAATTCGATTATTAATGTGTGTTTGATTTGTGGGGCTTTGTCCTATGCATGGCAATTGTTTGATCAAACGTCTGATAGAGATGTTGTCACGTGGACAACTTTAATATCAGGACTTGTGGCATTGGGTTGCTGTGGTGAAGCTGTTAGTGTTTTTAATCAAATGATGATGGATAGGAGGACTAAGCCTAATGCTGCTACTATTGCCTCTGTATTGTCTGCTTGTGGTGATTTGGGATCGTTGGACCATGCTAGATGCTTGCATGCTTTACTAGAGAAGGCTGGATGGATTGAGCTGGATGTTTCTATTCGGAATTCACTGATAGATGCTTATGCAAAATGTGGAAGTTTAGATAATGCTACTATGGTGTTCAATGAGGTGAATGATCTTGAGAAGGATTTATATACTTGGACTACAATTATCTCAGGCTTAGCGATGAATGGACTAGGAAAGGATGCATACAATTTTTTTACTAGAATGGAGCTAGATTCTGGGATAAGCCCCGATGCTATCACTTTCATTGCTATACTCTCGGCCTGTGCTCACTCCGGATTGGTTGAAGAGGGCTTACTAATTTTTGAATCTATGAGGACAAAATATGGGATAGAGCCTGATCTCAAGCATTACGGATGTATTGTTGATCTACTGGGGAGATGTGGGATGCTCGAGAGAGCTTATCTTATTATAGAAACAATGCCAGTCAAGTCTAATCTGGCCATATTGGGATCTTTGCTTAATGCTTGCAGACTTCACAACAACGTGGAGTTAGGGGAAGTTATTTCGAGGAAGATCGAGTTACTAAGCGGGAACAGTGGAGGAACCCCTGTGCTCTTGTCCAATATGTATGCCAATGAGAACAGGTGGGATGACGTGATTCACATTAGGAAGGAGTTTAGAGCAGAAATATTACAAAAGCCACCTGGACGCAGCTGGATTCAGATTAAAGATGCGGTCCATGAGTTTGTAATTGGAGACAAATCTCATCCGCTGGATAAGGAGTTGTGTACTGTTTTGGAAGGATTGGAAGGGCTTTCTAAGATGCTAATGTTCTGATCTAGATAAGAGATTGATTTTCCAGTTTGGTCAGGCATGGAAGCCGTTCGTCTAGATTAATATCCAAGAACAGACTTGAGAACCATCTATAAAGTGACTACATTGCTAAATTCTTTTGGCTGGAATTCGATCTTGGATCCGAGCAAATAATACAGCTTGAAGTGTTTGTGATTGTCATAGCCAATTGATTGACCAAACCCGAATCATTTTGGTACTTTCTGGCATTCTTATGGTAAAATAACGTTGAAGTTATCTGTTTCTCCTAAAATGGATCCTAAATAATCAGCCTTCTGGAGGAGCCCTTCATGATTAAGACATTGAGTGATTCACCAGCATGTCCAGGTTTTACATTTTTTCAAAATTCAGTTGTGTCAATGCTGTTGCGGTCAGGCTAGCATAATAACACCTACTCAAGCCGAAGGTTGCGTGAGAAAGCTTGTATCTGCAATTGAAATAAAGGTAAACAAGAAATGCTCAAAGAAAATAACTGAATTTCGAGGACAATAGGAGTCCAAAGAAATTTAATGGCACAATTGAGGGTGGCAAGTTATTGCTACCGTAAATTATTAGACTCTACTTCACAAGACAGGACATAAGAATTAAAGGAGAGCTTTTACTGCTTTCCGAATTGTTATTAATCTAATCAATGTAAATTTTGGATTATATGATAAGAATGATGGAATGGTAAAAACTGTAAAGGGTGGTCCAGAGTGGTCGATTCCTTGACCATGGATAGTGGTCCGTTATGTACTTGAAGTCAAGTGTAATGAATTTGAATACTAAAGTGACCCGTCATTTGCTTCTTCAAACTTCTGAAATTCCTATTTGTGTCAGTCCAACTCCAATCTCGTTCTTCTTTATTCAAGCGCACAAATTTAAAGCAACATCCGAAAACATGTAATTTGGCATTGCAACGAACATATCTTCTATGGAAACAGATTTCTTAAAGCAATCTAAATCTTCAAAATTCTGCAAATTCCAGTGTTTATGTCCTTTATCACAATGTGGCTGTGCAAAGTCACTGATCACCATAGGGATTAGATCACATCTTTTCAACACTAATGGTATTTTTCCCCCACCGCTCCAACACATTATTCAAGGAGAGAATCAAGATTCCAACAATCTCAGGACCCCAGAAAGCCGAGTTTTGGTAAACCAAGATTCTAGGTGGGGTCTCCGTGGTCTCGACAAAGACCTAACATAATTCGATTTATACATAATTGAATAGGGTAATTCCTGGACCCTATATATATCACCCTTTATCGAAAACATTTGAAATTTGAAGCACCCAACGTATCTTTTTTCCATAAATCTCTTCTCAGACCAAGATCCAGTGTAATCAATTAACATTAGAATTTCACCATTGATCATGTGTTGCTTTGGCATCTAGAGAATAGTAGTATATAAAAGCCAAAAAATAATTGGGCACGGGCACAACATCATCCACACGGAATTACCAAAACAGCATAGTTCAAACACCCAAGTCATTATCCACTCTCAAAAGTCCAGTCCCCATAGTTGCATGGAAATGCAATAACCGCCAAAGAATACTTGCAAAACTACATGCGATTATCACCGATAGTAACAGGAACAAACAAAAAATTGAAGAAAAGAACAAAGAAACAGGATTAATCCTAGATAAGATACGCATACGAGTAGCAGATAGATCTCCAACAATCAAGTAAACTTCTTAAGACAACAACCATCAATTAAATATTAAACCAAGTAGCAGCCACTAGGTACCACTTCCCAATTTACATGCATCTAAGATTCTAAAAATTAAACTACATAGACAACCCCACTACAACAAAAGTCACCAATCACAGAAACTCTAAAGAAAACATCCCTCCAAATCTAAAGAACTGAGTCACAACTCAACTACAAATCATGTTAACATCATCAGCATCATCAGAAAAACTAAATTGTGCCCCAAACTCTACCTTTGCATTCAATTTCAGCTCTCCTCCACATCACCACCACCAGACTGAGGTTGCACCTTCCTAGGCCTACCTCTAGGCCTCCCAGTTTTTGACACAGCAGGCTGAGCAGGCGGGGCTGCCGGCTTCGGCTTCTTAGGTGTAGGCTCTGCATTTGGGTCCTTTTTCGGGCGGCCACGAGGCTTGGGCTCAGAAGGCACCGCTGTCCCTGCAGCCAAAGGATCCTTAGGCTTTGGGGGACGGCCGCGGCCACGCCTAGGTGGGGCAGTGGGATCAGGCATCAGGTAATTGTTCTTGAAGAAAATAAGTTCACCAGTTTCCTTCATCCTGGTTAAATGAGCTGAAAGCAAATTGGAATGTCCAGCCGGCAAGTCTCCATACTTTGATTCTATGTATTTGGATATTGCTGACTTGTTCGCGCCCTCCTTTTGCTTCAATGCATCAATGGCTTCAACAATCATCTGCAACCAAAAAAGACAAAAAAGATCTTCAATCAAACTTGGGAAAATGGAAAAGGGAAAAAATTTGTGACGAAGTTAAAATATTAGGAAGTGGTCCAAACTCAAAAATTTTAGAGCTGGAAATCAAACATTTTAACTGCAAAGGCAAAAGGGTTACATAAAAATTGTTTCTTTATTTTCCCTTAAAAAAGAAAAAACAGGGGCTTTTCTTTTTTTTTTTTAAACACTTTTTTATAAATTTGACAAAGTTCCCATTTTTCTTTCTTCAACTAAGAGCAACAATTCAGTATCAAAAGCAAAAATTCAAGCAAAATTCACCCAAGAAAAAAGAAAGGGTCCAAGCATGAAAATTAAACCAACTTTTTTTTTTCTAAAAGTGGAAATAAAATTTTGCAGAAAAAAGGGTTATCCTTAAATCTGAGATGAGAAACCCACAAGAATTTCATGTGGAAATCCGAAGAAAAAAATCTGAAAATTACCACAACATTAGCAGATTTGTTAAAATAAAACAGAAAATAGAACCCTTCTTTTCCAGCTCAAGATTTAAAAAGTCCAAGAAAAAAACTAAAAAAATGGGGTTTGATGGGGAATTTTTTTGGAATTTAATTTAGGGTTGGTGGGTTTATTTTACCTGTGGGTATGGAGGGAGTGAGGGAGGTTTACCAACTTCTTCAGTCGCCATTGAAGAGGGAGCGTGAGTGAGAGTAGAAGTGAGTGTGAGCAGTGTGTGTAGTGTGTGTAGATTTTGTTGGAGAGTGCACCAAAAAAGCACAGTAAAATTTGGTTTTTAGTGAACCAACAACAGAGCTTATCAACTGAATGGGTATTTATTTGCTGAGTAGGAGTGGTATTTAATATAAAAAAATAAAGGGAAAAAAATTGGGTTTTTGGAGAAAATGGATGGTTGAGATTGGATGAAAAAGAAAAGAATTGGACGGTCAAGATTATTTGATGAAGGGCTCACATGGATTGCTGACGTGGTGAGGAATCAATTTTCAGTGGGATAATTTTTTGAAACTGTTTTTGGTTTCCTTTTTTTGGACGAATCGAATTGAAATTGAGGAAATTACAATTTTTGTATCAAATAGTTAGAGCATTGACAGTTTTAGTTCTTAAAATTTAGATTAAAACAAATTCAATATCAATTATTTTAATTTTTTAGCACACTTTGTCCTTTATCCGATTTTGCCAAAATCTTACTGGAATGGTCATATGATACTCATGTGTCAATAACCAAATTTTAAACTAAAAATAAAAAAAAAAGATTTTAATTGTCATAATTTATAATTAAAGGCATAAACGAGTGCAACCTCCAAGCGAATAATTTTATCTAGTTATTTATCAAGTGTAAACTAAAATTAGTGCCTATAATTACAAATTACGGCAATTATAATTTTTTTTTTTTGAAGATTTGGTTACCAGCACTTGAGTATCACATGATCAAATTTCGGTAAGATTTTAGCAAAACTTGTCAATAGGATTGAATATGCAAAAAAATTTGAAAATTTGATGCTATATTTGTTTTCGTTCAAAATTTAAAGATTAAAACTACTAATGCCTCAAATATTTTGTACTAACATTACAATTTTCTTATTGAAATTTAAATGAATTTAATTGAATGGGTAGAGTTTGTCCTGTATGTGTCAATTAGTGGTTTTAATTGTACCTTTCCACGCAAAAGGCTTCATCAAGTAGTGCAAACTCTGGCATCCACATTGTACTCTTTTATCATTTATAGAACTAAAAACCAACCTCAATTAATAGAAACATCAATTAAAGTAATTATAATGCTTTTAATTCGATTCTCAAATTCCTTCTTTTCATCATTTTCAACCAAAAAAAATTATTGGAAGTACAAAATAAATTTATTTCAAAAATCCAACTCAATTGTTAAGGACATCATCATAAAACCACTAGTTCAATTCCCAAATCTTGTAATTTCTCTTTGTATAGCTACTTAAACCAAAATATTTAAAATACATATATATAGCAATCAAATATATTGGGAGTATATACATAGCATATATGAACCTTCAATTTTTTTTATTTGGCTTATTATTCACCCTAAACAACAGTCTATTGTTCATTTTGCAAATTTAGAGACCCTTCTATGTAACACAAGAAAAGTATAAAGAGTAACTGAAAATAGCATAATGCTTGGGGCTAAGAATATTCGGTAAAATTTGCATTGGCAAAATCATTTGATTTAGTTAAAAGAAACAAATTTTAAATAATAAATGTTAAGAGAAAAACTAAACCAAGCATATTAGAAAATATAAAATAATAGTAATTGTGGAATAAGGATTTATCTCAACCTGTTGGACCTAGTTAGGCCCATGGTTATTTTGACCTAGATTTACCTTGGGCACAGACCATCTTAGTATACTTTTGATTGGCTTTCGGATTTGTTCATGATCATTTCAGCTTTAGCCAAAATATTACTTTACTCTTGATTCTGTCCTGAGTAGGAAGGTTCAATGATAAAAAAGGCTACCTCGGCCTCTCTCTTGCATCACCTCGGGAAATCTCAGGTGGAAAAAACTGGACGTGAAGTCATTAAGCTAAGAACTACCAAGGTCCTATCTCGAGAATTGAACAAGACATGACAAGCATAGCCTACAAGCTTCACGCTTATTTCTACATCTGTCAATACTACACCTATCACTACTTTCACAAGGTATCAGACTATGGGTATTCTCAACTCTAAACTATCAAAGGGCATACGACTCAATGCCCTGGAGGGTGGCTCAGCCGATCACCTATACGGTAGTATCTCGGTGTGACCAAGATTCGAGTCTCTCTCCCAGAAAATTCTTGTGCATCGGTGGGGCCCGTTCTGTACAGGCGCAGTGAAATTAGTGGGTCCAAGACCCGATACCCCTATGAAGACAAAAAAAAAAAAAAAAAAAAAATACGACTCAATACTTATTTTCTCCCTCCGTCAAGTATAAATACCTCCACTTGTTCTCAAACAAGTACACTCCCTCTGTTAAAATTCAAGCCTCCTTAATTTCTACTTGTCCACCGAGATAAGTATTGACTTAAGCATCGAAGTTCATTTGGGGACTAAGCCCCTCCTTGCTTTTGACCTCCTCTGTGTTGCAGATGACTTCGTCCGATTGGATTAGTTTGAGCATTCCAATTTGATCATTCTAGGTGATCCGAAAGGCAAGGTCTGATTAATGGACACAATACTGTCTAAAATCGGCAACCACAGTAACCAAGGACATTGATGGTTAATAGGATGATTGAGGCACGCTTAATACATGTAAAATAAAAATAAATAAATAATTTTTGCCTAATTTATCTTTTTAAAAATTATTATATTGTTAAAGTTAAAAATGATATTAGAAAATAATAAAAATTAAAGTATAAGAAGGTAATTAATACATTTCATTAGTTACCAAATTCAAGGGGAGTTATTAAAGTTCTATTTTTTTTTTTCTTTAGAAAGTAAAAGGAGAGACACCATATCGGATGGCGCTTTCCCATATATATGGTATAGATGGTTAATTAGGATACCTAAATTCTTGAATACATAAAGTTCACACAAAATCAATTGGATACCTAAATTCTTGAATACCTAAAAATGTGTGTTTGATATGGGTTTAATAGATTGTTATTGTCAAGTAAATTATTATCGTGTATCTTATTTTTATTTATTAAAAAAACACTTCATCGTGTCATTTAAATGATATTATGAAAATTTCAAACTACATCCAGTTGGCCAGTCTAAATAAAACCATATCACGTAATATTGAGATGGACTACCTCAAAGGTAGGAACAAATAACCTCACGAGTTTTTTTTTTTTTTTTTCCCTCTTCTTTACTAATTTCTTTGATTTAGTAATATCTTTAGTACTCAAAAAAGTAAATGACTAAAATATTGACATTCAACAAGGGCAATTATTCTCATTTATCTATAGTACTTATCACGTAAAAGAAGTTAATTTTGGGTTAATTATTTTGTTTTGCATGATGCAGAAGATGTTAATTTTGGGTTAGTTTTTTTGTTTTGCATGCAAAGCACAATCTTTGTGACTTAACACAGATTTTGATGCACAAGAAAATCAAATTTTGTTTACATAATTGAAATCCTAGACTAAAACGGTCTTAGTCTCCTTGCTGTTTATAGATGCATGTAAACTGAAAGCAATATTAAACTTCATTATTAAGTGAAACAAGTAGGATAATGAATTCTATGCAAATACTGGTGGGGGGTGAATACTTAACTTTAGACATCAATTTTCAAGTATGACAATTTCTAAGTACTATTAAAGTGTAAGCTTCCTATTTATAGGTTTTGCTTAAGATTGATTGGAATGAGGTAATCTATTTGAACTCACTTGTTCACTTTGCTTCACCAAATCCTGGAGCCAAAGACAATAACGAATTTGATTGCAGTGCAATTCATAATTTATAGAATGCAACTCATACCTCAGAAGATTGGCTTAATTTTCTTCTTCCCTTTTCTTCTTTCCTCCCCCTTCCCTTTCTCTTCTCCCTCTCTTCTCTTTTGGTGGAGAAAGCTCTCATTCTATTTCTTCTAATTTGAATATAAATCTAGTTTCAAGAGTCTAGAGGTTACAAGTTAATTCTTACACTACTAGACTCGACTGAAAACATATAATCAAGCAATTAATCAGAAGCTCAGGAATGAATAGAGAGTAGAGCGGTTTGAGCTCTTTGACTTCATCCCAAAGATCAGAGGTTCGAATCCTACCGACACCATATATAATAGTGTAGGCATGATAAAAAATTAAAAATTAAAAAAAATCAGAAGCTCATCAAGTATTAGGGGTGTGCAACGAATTCGAATTCGGAAATTCGGAAGTCTGAAATCAGATCATTCGAAAAATTGAAAAGGTTCTGTCCGACCGATTTTGATTTCGAATTCACCCTTGTCCGATCCGAATTCGATTTCAATCGAAATTGAATTCGGAAAATCCGAATTCATTTAACAACTCAGCAAAGCCCAATAAATAAATAAAACCCGATATACAAAAAAAGCCCATTTAACAATTTTATAAATCAAAAAAGCCCAATACTATACTCATTTAAAGATCTAAATTTAACTAAAGACGTGAATAAATTTATTTGACTATTTGTTATTTTTTGTTGTTTAAGTTTAATAACTAACTATTAGTCTATCAGTTATGACTTAATTGTATTAGTATAATATATTAAATTATTAATGTTAATTATTATATTTATTATATGTATAATAAAACCATTTGTTAATTTGAATATTTGTTATTTTAAGTGGTTTGAGTTTAGTTTATTTGATTATTAGTTTTAGTTTATTTGACTATTGTTATTTTATGTGGTTTGAGTTTAATAACTAACTATTAGTTTATTAGTTATGACTTAATTGTATTAGTATAATATACTAAATTATTAATGTTAATTATTATATCTATAATATGTATAATAAAAATAATTATTATATATATAATATTACAAATTTGAAATCGAATTCGGAATTTCCGAATTCGTTTTCATTTTTAATTCGAATTCGGAAATTCCGAATTCAAAATCACTATATCCGATTTCGTTCCTAATTCGTTGTATTTGAATTCGGACACTTTCGAATCCGATTCGTTTTCTGTTTTTCCGTCCGAATTCATTTCGAATTCGGACGGAAAATCGGAAAATTCCGATTTTGATGAATTCGGACGGAAAATCGGAAAATTCCGATTTTGCACACCCCTATCAGGTATCCACAATATGGCTTTCCCAGTGCCTTCTCAATTGTTTAATAGTTGTAGATGCAGCAGCAGCAATTGCAAGATTGTTATCTTCGGCCAGCCTCTGTGATCAGGACAAACAAAAGAAAACAGAAGAGAACCCTTACTAGAATGCGGGGGTGTGAGTTGGATAAGAGAATGAGAAGGAAAAGAGAGGGAAAAATGCTGCCAGAATAGAGCTAAAATACCTGCAAGCCTCTCATGCCTTCATTTCCTAGAGTCCACATCGATGGGGCAACTGATAATGCATTTGTTAATTCTTTCCTGTGTGTCAGCATTTTCAAAAAAAAAAAAAAGGATAAAACAACTAGAATACAAGAACAACAGAAGGAATCAAAATAAGCAGGAGTAAGCTGAAATTCTTACTTCCCACTGAGGGTTACAGTCAGAGTTGCTCGACTTGAAGTCAATTCCCTCAGAATATTATTTGCTTTAATGCATAGTACATTAGATGCACTCAGTTATCAACAAATGATGATGACAGAATTGGACCCTTGAGGTGGAAATTTTCTTGCGAATTAAGAGGCTTAGAATTGATTATAGAAATTGCAGAGTATAAACTAATAGTTTCAATAACTAGCAACTGAAACTTTCGGCCAAAAACGAAAGGAAAAACATGAACTTGTGGAAGAGTTCAACGTAATATAAAAGCTGTGGTTAGGGGAATGACAGTGAGATAAATGCTTATCATAACACAGGCGAAAGGCTTCCACACTGCACAAGCTTTTTGAGTAAAACCATACAAATGGACATAAAATACGCCAAATTTACCACAAAGTGAATGTAAATTACAGCAAAATATTATGTATCAAGCTAAAGAATTTGTTAATAGCATAGATGAACTGACTTTTTATTTTATAATATGTATGGTCAAAAAGATTTGCATAATAACCTTCCTTAGACTGCTCTAGAAATGCAAAAAGCGAACACATTTTTCATATACAGATGAACTCTCAAATTAAGCATCCGTATTGATTCTGTACGCATTTACTTGTACAGTAAAATTGAAGAACAGGACTATTTCAATTTTTTCAGAAGGAGAAATGCACAATGAATGAATTAGTGGACTGCTTTAAAACCTTTTAATAGGGCTATATATTCCATCTCCTTAATAGAATAGTTGAATTTGTAATGTCATAGTAATACCATATAACAAAGGGTATAATTGTCATAGTAATACCGAAGACCGGATTTTCATTGGTACTATGATATCTTTACCTGGTTTGGACATGAGGGGAACTTGAACAATCTGCTAACAACAATACACTGCTTCTACCATCCATTGCATCCAGATCTACCAGAGTAGTAACCAGCAACTCTAGCTGTTTTTAATATAAAATTAAGCGTTAAGATATTTGTTCCAAGTCAATCAAGCACAGTAACAACTTTAAGGCAAGCAATCCTTAGCATCATACCTCCTCGGGATCATTATAGTCAATCCCATCCGCTTCTGACAGTGCGGAGGCAATACTCAAATAAACATCTTGTACAGCCGTCATAAAGATCTCAACTGATAACTAGCGTAACCTTTTCCGAACATCGAGAGAGTGACATGATAAAGAGAGGTCTCCACTGAATGACAGCCAAAATTGAAAAGTTTGCAGATATAACCTGAATAGCAGTAATACGATCCTCAGACACTTCACCTGGAATAAAGTCAAGTGTTTTTCCTTTCTTTTCTCTGCTCTACTTTCTTGTTCAGAGAAACTCTTGCTGTTTAAAGGACTGCATGGCACAGAGTAAACATGTATGGGGAATCAAGCTATGATTAACCTCCGAGAGTTACTTTATGGCAATAACTTACGTGAAGGATGAGATATAAACAAGGGACTCACAACTTTGTACATCTTGCTCACCATCACATCATGAAACTGCAAAGTCATCAGAGAACCATGACTGGAAAGGGAAAAAAGTGCAATTCTTAATTTTGAGTAGAATCTAGTTAAAACAGCATTTTGGTTCAATGAAAAAGTTATTTCATCACATTATCCGAAAATAACTGGTGATTTGGAACAGGAATACCTCCAGGACCATAAGTACGTCTTCCATTGCGCGGTGCTTGGCAGCAAAGTCAAAACGCAGTAAATCAGCCCAAGTATGAGAAAGAAGAGTGTTTTAACTATTTCCTCATTGAACTGCAGAATTTCTACAACTCAAAGGATACAAAATTTTCAGCCAAAAAAACTGATGTAATATGTGACAGGCAAACAGAACAATCACGATATGTACGGCACAGGAGATCAATTCTGATGTACCAATAAATGTTAAACTGCATGCAGTGCATAAAGTCAAGAAAAAAACACAAAATTTAAAATGTATTCACAGGAACATGATAATCCCAGCACGTGTTAACGGAAAGTCCAGTGCACTTCACATACCACTCCCAAGTCCGTATTCCATTGTATTCAAGTGGTATAGCGGCTGCCAGGTATCCAAAGACTGTAGAGATCACTTCTATTTATTTCATGTATGTAATAAGCAGTCAAACACGGACGGTCCTGTTTGTCCTTTAAACAGGATAAACCAAGAATCAGAGAGCCAAACAACTTAGTCTGCCCACTGCTATGCCGCCTTCTCCGGGAGACCTTGCAGCATGCTAATTTTGCAATAGAAGGATGCAATGACTTTCCCCTCCCAAACATCCCCAAAAAGGAAAAACCAGAAAGAAAATGCTGCAAATTATTCAAGTAAATTTCCTAGAGTCATTTTGGAAAATGAATACTTGTCTGTAACCATCGTACAAGCGAAAATTTCCAAATCCGTAGAAAGACAAAGATGTATGCAAAGTGAAAGGTTCAATCCACTCAAAAAAAACCCACACATAAATCACTTGACTGACCTGAGTATCTATTTGGCTTCCCACACAACAATTTCATGATAAACAAAGTAATTGAATAAATATAGAATTAGAATTATTTTATGAGAAGCTAATTAGTTGGTTTTGTATGTTAATGTTGTGAGTTGATTTAGTATCACCCCAGAAACCAAAGTTCAAAAAAAAAAAAAAAAGCACCAGACGCCTCTCTGCTTTTCTCCTATCTTTGTTCTTTCCTTTTCATACGTGGACTAAGCACTTCATTGTTGCTAACGAATATTACTCAAAGTGTGCTATGACTTAGGATTATATGACCATAAATTTGTTTTTATTGTTCGTGACGACATTTGGAAGGCATATGACATGCAAATGCAGCCACCAATACTTATCCACTGGATATATCTGCGAACTTTGTTTCATCCACCAGTCTATTTCCCCACTTACAAGAGTAAAGCGTTGAATCAGTATGGTCCAAAGCAAAAATAATAAGGATATGAAAGTAAAGTGAGAAAGAAGAAAAAGAATTAACTTCCAGCGTGTACTTCTGTAGTGTAAATTTCCCTGATACCCCATGGAAATGCTCAGTCCCTCAATGAGAAAATTTCTACCCATTTGTTTCAAAATTCCAACAATGAAATCACTACACAGTTTTAACTCCATTTATGAAATACTAACTAAATGTGCTTAAAACGGTCTACACATCTATTACTGATAAAGCAAAAGCTACCAAGGACTTATGATATGAATAAATTCACACGACAAAATTAGGCGCAGCAACATCAAAGAAAAAATAAAACATAAACTCACATAAGGTCAAGGCAATAGTCAGAAAACGAAAAAAGAGATAAGTAAAGCAATTTCGGTTGATATACCGCAGCCACTGTCGTCACAAGACTGCATCCATCAATTAAATGTGCCTTCTTTGCAAGGAAGGAGGATTCCATTAGTGACAGGACCAGAATAAAGAGGCCCTTCAAGTTACACCATCAGTTCCATGATGAATAAATAATCACAATGTGCTACCACACAAACATTGACATTACCTAAAAAGATCGCAGCAGCAACTGACAAAAGGCAAACCTGTAAAGCACCATTACTCCAATATTTATCAGCAGCACTTTATAGCCTAGATTGAGCTTTGCTTTTCAGAATCTGAAAAGGAAAACGTAAATGAATCAGAACACTCCCAGAAAAGATAGCAGTAGTAAAATTCCTAAATTTTAGCAATAATTGACTGAACAAATTCTTTTTCGATGGCAACATGATGAATCCTTTCAGCTTTTCTTTTTACATCATGGTCAATTTTCTCAGTGTCTTCCCTTGCCCGAGCTACCAAAAAAATGGAGTAAACTTTAAAATATATGGGCGATAACTAATGACAAATCTTAGATGGAATATCAAATTTATTTAGTCGATCTTTCATATAAAAGTTTGAAGCTGCCTTTTCTTCTTTACTTTTTCCTTTCATTATGGTTTATGGTGTTAGGAAGAAAATTTAGTACTTCAGAATTTGGTACTTACGTATTTAGAAAAGGCAATTTGCTAACTGCAAGCAAAAAACAAGAGAAGTACAAAAAGGGCTCAAAATGATATTAAAATATAACTAGTTCCAAATATTGACAGGAAGAAGGCATCATTTCAGACGGTAAACGTATAAAGATTGATTTTAACAGGCTTAAGTCTCTTTTTCCTTTAGAAACTAGCAGATCATGAGACATACAAATAGTTATATGAAGAGCTCATTTTGCTCGTTCTTAATTCTCATAGTGAAAGCTAAAGGGACAGAAGCTAGCATCAATTATTCAGGTAAGGAAAGAACAATGACCCTGTATGAGGGAATTATCAAGCAAACACCACAGTTTAATGGAAAGTTCAGCTAGAACCTTTTTTTTTTTTTTTTTTTATAGGTGTACAAACTGAATCATTTCGGTTTTAAACAAAAAATGATATACAAGGGTTCGCAGCTGTAACTTAAACTAAGGTACAATACACCAACAACAACCAATGGGTTCCAATAATCCCCCAAACAGCAATCTCTCTCTCTCTCTCTCTGTTATCAAACATCTGCATTTGCCCCAACAAAAGATGCACTAGAAAGCAAGGCTGTGTTTGTTTGATCATGTTTTTTAAAAACATGTTATTTAATAATTTCAAACACATTTTTCAATTAATTTTTTACCTTAAAAACACATTTATTGAAAAGAAACTTTAAAATTGTTGTAGTAATATTTTCTGAAAAATACTCTAAAAAACAACTATCCAGATGGAAGATTTCCCAGGAATTAAAGAACATATTGACCTAGCCACACATTACTCTAGTGTAAGCACAATTGAGATTAACCACAAACAACGATATTTTTCTTGAATGAATTGGGTTCATGGGCTCCACTTATAAATCTAATAATAGATAAATGAGCCACTAAAACTCAGTGGAGTCCACCGAGCCTTGGTAGCTCACATCTCCATCAGGCCCGGTCCATGATAGATCTTCTCTAGACAAGGTGCCAGACACACTGCTAAGGTGCAAAAGGCAGAAAACTAAATGCGCACGATCCCTTAAATGTATTATTAATATGTGAGATCCACAAAGAATAGAGTAAATTAAATATCTGGATCGTGAAAAGTCAATCAATAATGGAAGAAAATGTTAGAAAATAAGCAATTAAGGAGACACTCGCCTTTTGAAGAAAAAGTAGACAACAATCAAGAAAATGGGTAGGATACGAGTGTGAAAGAAGTATGGGTAAACCGTAAACGTTGTAGTGGTGTGTTGGAAGGCTTTGGACTTGGAGGGCCACGCAATGACAAAGAATGCAAGAAATACCAGCCTCAAAGGATGTGGCCCTCAATTGCCAACAGGAGACTCGAAACCTAAGATGTGAACAAATACTACTGTCAAAAAATGGTCCTTTACAAAAAGAAAAATAAAAGCTTAGAAATTACCACCTCAATCATGATTCATGCTACAACGAAATTAATTTCCCAAGAAAATTCTTCCAAAAGAAAGAGCTGGAAGGAATGAATAAGGCGGTGCTGCAATCAGATAAAAACCAATTCCCCAAGAAAAAAAAAATGAAGAAGATAAAAGAAGAAAAATATAACATCCAAAAAAAAAGTTTTTGAAAGGTGAGGATAGTTCTCCAATTCAGAAGTATGAACAATACCGTAGTTGCTTAGAACTAGTTTATTCAAAATCTCTTTGCGTATTCAAGATGAACAAAGAAATTGATGCACAGACGACGAAAGATAAAGTAACAATCTCCAATACTGTTGTTTATTGCTGAAAGAAAAAAAATCCCATTCTTTTGAAGTATAGAAAAAAAATTTCTTTTTCAAATCGTTTCAGGATTGTAAACGAAAACTTTATCATCCTTTTTCTTTTCTTTTTGTTGTGGGGTATAATTTTCTTCCCTTCTACCAAGAATTCTGCCAGCAGAATCCGAATAGGATAACCGAAAAAAATGTCGTAAATCGCAGTATTTTAAAATGAAATGCAGTCGACTCTTGCCCTGAATTGATTTTTAACACGAATGCTCGACAGAGTGGAGCTATAGAGTCACACAGAAAACTTTGTGTCATGATTGGTTTTCATCTTAGTGTGCATAATATTCTTCACAAAGAATAAAAATTAATTTTACAGTACCCCGGTTGTTAAGAAGTACTAAAATACAAACGGCCAAAACTACAGCAGACTGGTGACCTCCAGCTTTAATCCCAAACGCAAATTGTAGAACAATCCCGTACATGCAGCCAAGCCAATTACGGCTCTCATGCTGGTGTAAACTGTGCACGTAAAACTGAACCAAGCACACAAAGATATCTAACACTATGAGGAGGCAATATATGCCTGTTGATGGAGAAGACAAGCACTGTCGTAACATAAAAATCTTTGCACATATAACTATTTAAAAAATCCAAATGACTATGAAAACCACTATTACATTGTCAATATAACCAAAAAGTCAAAGAACTAAATTCTCAATTTAATTTGGAATGCAGGAAAGAGAGTGAACAAAAGAGAGACAACACCGTTCAAAGACTATCATAAAAACGACACAAACTTTGTTTCTTAGTTCTCTATACCTATGCTCCCTGATCACGACAAGATTTGGTTGAGAGTTCTAAAAAGATGTCGATCTCTTACCCATTTTGTTATGGGCATCTAGCTTCTCTATGCCGGGTATAATTTAGACAAGTAACAATGGCATAAACCACCATATGCCAGTATCCCTCCCTTTTCGAGGGGAAAATTCTAAGACAAGTTTAAGTCAACCAATAGTTTCTTCACGTCAAATGACTTCCAGTCATTTGACATAAAAGCCGCACCAACAGCCACAGCTGCAACACTCAAAATAACAAAGGCCTTCCTGCAACCATTGCAGCGTGATACCCGACCCTGAAGTACCTTGCACAGCTTTTGAGCATCTTTCAAGGTTGCTCGACGATGCAGCATTTTTCTCATCACTAGCCAATGCATTCTCATTCTGCAAATCCACAACAGAAGTATTTTAGATCCAGTTGCAAAAAGTCTATTTACTGTAACCAGGCATGAATGAAAAACTGCGAAGACTTATCCTAGATAGATGGATCTAAGGTAAAGGGAGCCATAAACGGCCAACATCCAAGCAGCACAGATGCTGGAAGATCAGATTTTGTATAGAGTAACATATGGGGCAATATATGCCGCTCTCACACTTGGATATACAACCATCAGGTTCTTATTATTATTATTATTATTTTATCAAACTTATACTATTACAATTGGACGAAAGGAAATGGAATTGGTGAGATTCGAACCGCCGACCTCTGGGTGGGATCGAACCATCAGATTATTAATCCAAGTTTACTGGCGTACCAAACTGAAGCCCATTTAGATTTTGTTAGTTCAGGATGCAAAACCAACATAAGTTCTAATTACTTGTGGGAATTTACTCAGTGATATACTACAGCACAAGCTATCATGTCCACGGTTAGCAATTATCGTAGATCAAATATCTTAGCACCAGTTTCAAATATTTATCATTTTCCAAATTGAACTCAGCGGAGAATCAAAGTGATTTTTCACACACAGATTAGAACACAGGCTTACCTTCACTTTCAAACTGTTTAAAAATGTCTTCAGAGGGTCAAGCGTAGAATGTTTCACGGAATGAATCCCCCACTCATCAGAGAGCTTTTTCAGAATGACAACACTTGCATCAAGATTTTCCAGATAGATGCTATCCTGCTTGAAGCACAGATCATAATGAGTTCAACAGCAAATGAAGGCATCCACTAAGCAGGTAAAGATGATTGGGTTACAACTCTATTACACTCACCCATTGCTTGTAGGTGTCAGGGTTCTCAGTTAAACACCAAATAAACAGGTCACTTGCTTCCCTTGCTAGATCAGGAATACCTGGAAAAACTTTCATTTGTCAAAGCCCTGAACAGACCTTGGTGTGGCAATCTATGCTCTAAGATGGCATAAGAAAAGACTCAAGATTATTGATATTTAAGTTTCAGGACACCTTCTCCAGCAGCTTTAATAGCAATGGGCAGTATTTGCTGAGTGATTTGCTTCATAGCTTTGCTTCCAGAGGAAACAGAAAGAGCAACATCTTTCAAGACAGGATATACAGCTTCAAACCTCTCAGTTGCCTGAACGCAAAAGACAATACAGACACCTCAGACCCCAATATGCATGAAAAGAACAAAAGAATATTTTGGGATACATATAATTCTAGCTTCAGGGCAGTGACCTTTACTCGGGCTGAATTTGCTGGAAAGGTAGCTCTCATCAAAAGCTCAAGTGAGGATGGAGGAACCACACGTTCTCCCTTTCTCACTGCACCATTAACTAGAATGACATGAGCCTTTGGTGATGAAGTAATTCTGCAGTCAGGATCAAAACAAAAAGTATTGAGCTTTTAGCATGGAAGTACATGACTTGGTTAAAAAAGAGTATAGCAGCAAAGTGAAAAATGCATTACTTACCTCTCGACCACCTGTAAAATTAAGTCTCTGGATTGCGGACTAGAATTAGATTTCCCGCTAAGCATTGGGAAAAGAAAATGTACCCACATGAACAGTCCAACAACCAAATCCCCTTGGCAGGCCTAAAGTATTTAAGTCATTTATTAGGAGGAACTTTTTTTTTTTTTCCCCGCTTACAAATCAGCAAGATAGGAAGGAAATGATAACATGAATAATAAAATCTAGTTATCAGAAGTTTCTTAAGAAAATACCTGAGCAATAACCCACACAAGAATGGGAAGCTTGTCTTGTCCCTGATACTTTGCATTCTCCTTCAGTAATGGCAACAAACTGATCAGCACATCTGGTTTACGCCGCAATACCATTGCTAAGACCACAAAAATGGCAACCTGCAGCAGAATGCCACTTCCTCATTGATTTACCCACAGATTAGCATGATAGAAACTACTTTGTCAATGAAAAGATTATTTCACTTATAAAAAAGCAGGAAAAAAATTACTTCATTCTACACAATAAAAATAAAAATACCATAAATTCTCTCCAAAATTTGAAAACTTCTATAGGTATTTTCCCAGGATTGTACCATAAATCAACAAATAATTAATCTCTGTATTGATACACCAGAATAATGAAGTGATATGTGCCTTCTGTTAGAGAAGTGGGACAGATCTGTATAAATGGTGCAAAGGTCACACTGTTATGTATGAATATGTTCAAGCAAAACTCAAATAGTTATAAGCTTGATGGTTTCCTGGATGCTAAATATGGTTAAAGAAACCACTTCTGCACAAAAAATGCAGAGTATTGTAGTGTAACGGAGTTCAAGAAAGAGAGGCATAGCATCAAAAGCAGCTTAAATTGATGCAGTGGTTACTTCCCGATCAACAACAAGAAGCCATTTTCCGGAAAATCCCATGCACATCAATTGGACAATTTGCATTAGATTGAAGCAAATGATAAGATATGATTCCACATTTTGGATAACTTAACATGGATCTGACCATCAGATTAGCATTTTCAGCATTTGCAAGCTATTTACAAACATGCACAGTACATGCCTATATACATAGTACATTTGAATTTCTCATGATATGCAAATATAGCGAGAGACATTAATAGGCCACGAGGAGAGAAGACAAAGAAACAAAATAATAGATTGACAACTTGTCAACCAAAGGTCAAATATCAAGGTAGCAATGACAAGCTTCGAACAACTCTCTCTCTCTCTCTCTCTCTCTCTCTCTCTCTCTCTCTCTCTCTCTCTCTCTCTCTCTCTCTCACAGACACACACACACTCGCACACATATGGGGGGATGTTTATATGAAGATGACTAAGGTAACCCTGTGTTTACTCAATTTACTCAATTGCTGAAGGAAAGAGCTTGCCATCCCTAATATGGTAAAGCTTGAAGTTATTCGGTAAGAACATTAAGTTTCAAATCTTCCTTCAATATGAGTGAACAATTGTGAATTCCAAAGTTACCAGAATAATTCGGTAAGAACTAGAACATATCAAAGATACACAGATGTTACAAAGGATTGGCCTATCAAAAACTGTTTTGAATAGACCTGGACACATACTTGGTAAGAGCATAATCAGCACAAAGTCACGCATTTATTATGCCCAACACTCGATACCATATGATTTCTGCAATACCACTGTCTCCACTGGAGTAACTTCCTCAAAAATGAGGGATCATTTTAGGTAGCCAAATGCAAAATGACTTCAAAATTTTGAAGTCAAACTAAAACTTTTCCAGCTCACTTTATGGTGTAGAAACAATGGATAAACCACCTTATGCAACGATAGCATCCAATTTAGTTTAAGTCGGTGATTGTGCCTCGTATTTATGCAAGGAGCATTCTGCAACCCTAGCAACAATGTCATGCTCCATGTGGCCTCCACAATAGCCAAGGAAGATTTGGCTTTGATTTTCTGGTGAACTAACTGACAAACAACTCTTCTCGCAGACTTTTTTTAACAAGAAAATGGTTAGTTCCTTGCTGAAGAGGGCAAGTTGGCTACTGAAAGCTTCTTGTTAATCAAATGTTTTACTTGGACCCCAAAAATCATGAGCACGAGAAGTAAGCTGCCTAATTTACCACAAAACATAATTTATTTCAAGATTGAGCTGCATAACATATCGCTTCATGGAGCTTAGAGACGAGTCCTGATACCACTTGCTAAGCGGTAAGTAACATCAACTTGGAAGCAAAAGGAGAAAAAGACAAAGCAGCTTAATAATTATTGACTACAAAATGTAGAATCTGCATTCATTGTTCAACCGCACAGGAATGTATCAACAAGAATAATTACCTGAGATTTTGAAGGTGCCTGTTGAACAACCTTTTTAGCTCCCTTGGCTGCTCCTTGATGAAGAGCAAGGTCAGAAATAATGCTATCAAGTGACCACAACACAAAAGAGCCAAGAGCTTCAAAAGATCGCTGGTTAAGCCAATCTGTTGATATCTTGTAAACATCTTCAGACACATTGCAGAGAGGGACCTGCATAAGAGCCACAAAATCATTCAAATCGATCACACCATTAACTCCAAGTTTCCATTTGTTAGCCGAGTAACTTGAATCATTATGACTATTTGACAGTTAAGAAACAAAAAGCAAAAATATAAAACATATTCACAAGTTCAACAAACTTCTTAGAAATTGAAACAAAAACAAGAAAATAACCAATCAAAAGATACAAACGCCAGTTGACTTTTACTATTAAAACTGCAAGTTGACTAAGAAGCATGTTTATTCAGTTACACCCACTCAATAATAGTAATATAAGGAAACTTCATCCATTACACAGTTTTTACAGTTAAACTGCAACAAGAAGAGAAACAAAATTTACTGACCTACGTGACAAAAACACTCCCTAGCTCCAGGAAGAAGGGAAATCCATGTCAACATGTTATAATTCATCGTAATTCCCATATCAAACTTCCAAATTACAAACATTAAATGTAGAACAAAAAGATTCACGCACAAGGTATGGACAGTCCTCTAGACTAATTCTCATCATCTAACACCTTTTACATGCAAAATCCACATTCTCCCCCCTAATCTCCACACGCATCACCCACATTTTATAAAAACATAACTTTTTCTTGATAAAAAGTCAACAACTTTCGGAAACTCTCATTCTTAAACCCATTACACTTCAAAATTCAGTTTAAAATACAAACATCTTTACAACCGGATTTGAATACTCACATCAACCATCTTTGCACAACCACACTTTACATAAACTCACTTTTGCTAGGTAAAAAGTCAACAACTTTCAAATCCAATCACTGTCAAACCTGTTAAACTTCAAAATTCAGTAAAAATAAAATAAAATCTTCGCAACCAGAAATAAATACTCACATCAACCATCTTTGCAACTGGTGATTCCTTAAGTATCTTCATCCATGGAAACTGGGACCCACTCACTTTCGCAAATGCACGTCCGAAATAATCTGCAAATCTCATCAGCTGTATATCCTGCTGCGTCTCATACGAAACCTTCGAATCAAATAAAAAAAAAAATCACTTTTTTTTCCCCAATTCGATTCAAAATCCAGATTTTTAACATGAAAAATCGAAAATAGCAGCAGATCAGATTCAGAAAGTACCTAAAGCTTTATTTAGCCCTAAAAATCCAGAAAGCAAACAAAATTAATAGTACTGACCGAAATTTCAGCGAGGAAAGCAGAGAGATCAGCGGCATCGATCTTTGACGCAGCCTCAGGAACAGTAATCTTCGGCTTTTTAGGCTTCTTCGGCTTACTCTTCTTCTCTTCTGCGCCGCCATTCTCCACCGGAGCCTCGTCGCCGTCGCTCCCTTCCTCGCCGGCGTCAATCACAACGGAACGCTTCTCCTCCATGGCCGCGGCGGCGGCTTTCCGATCCTCAAGCCACTTCCTATGTCGCTCCTCGGAGTGCTCCTCGATCAACCGGAAAACATCATTCCGTCGATCGGAGCCTCCTCCAGCAGCAGCCGCCGCCGCCGACCTAACTTGATTTTGCGGCTGTTTTTTATTCCTCTTCTGATACGTCACCGTTTTCCACCCATGATCGTCGTTGCCGTTCTTCATCTCGGCGACGGAATTTGAATTCTCTTCCATCTCTGTTTATTTTTTGTCCCTTTAATCAAATTAAAATTAAAATTAAAATTTGAGAATTTAATTGATTAAAAAATCGATATGGAAAAGAAATCAAATTCTTTTCCCCTTTCGATTTAGATTTATCCTCTTTTTTTTCTATTGGAAAAATAATTTTAATTAAAATTTTGTTTTTCTCCGATGCTGTCTCTCTCGTTGGAAAGATGGAAGACGAGCCGCGATATATATAGTAGCCGGGAAGGGCCGAGTTTGGGACGGATTCGGGCTGAGATCGGATAGAGTTAGTGTACACGTGGGTTTATGATTTATCTTTTTATTATCCTGTTCTGACCTTGGAGTGTTTGAGATATTACGGGAATGCCATTGAGTGGTATGGGATTGGGTTCGCGAGGGTGGATTTGGCTACGGGTAGAACCAGGGTAAGGCTTGATGATCATGCATTTTTTCTTTTACATTGCTGATTGATACAAAACTTTTTAAAATAAATATTTGTATTATTTATATAATTAACTAAATAATAAAATATTCAATAATAACATTAATTCGACATGCAATTATGTTATTTTTATTCTTAATGCAAAACTCATTTAATTATTTTCATACTTATAGAAATAATATACACCATAAAATAACATGTTATCATTTTCTAATGAGCCGTAGTTATTTAAGTTAATTTTGCATAAATGCTGTTCTATTCTAACATATAATAACAATCGCACAAAATACTGAAAAAATAGGCATTCGATTTTAACTTAGGTTATTAAACATTAGATTCACAATAATTATTTCGGACCATTTTGGATTTTTCTCAACTTTTGAGTGGAAAAACATTTCTATTTTAGATCATTCTATGTACCAAACATAGGATTATAGGTAACCATAATTGTCTCTATAATTGACATTGGGCTATTGAAAATAGTTGCTGGCTGCTTTTTAATTTTCCTTTGGATTAGGATTTTATGAAATTTTTTAAAGTTGGGTTTTGATGATTTGATGGGAAAAGTGTGATGTAATTTGAAGTTTATTTATGGAAAAGATGATATAATGAAATTTTGGAGGTTTTATAAATTTAAAACTTTTGTTTAGCTTCCCAATTTTTGGGGGTAACTTTTAATTTTATTAATCACCAACTTTTCTTAATTGGAGATGGTGTAGACAAATTGGTAGTTTACTATTGTATCATCAAGAAATAACTCAGGCAAAAAATTGCACTTGTAAAGCGCGCTCACACATAAATTTTGGAGCTTGAAAATATAACTTGATTTATATGTATTAATTTTCTAATTGTACATCAAGTATCAATTGAAAAATATTTTTACATATAATTCCTTATTTAAATTTCAATCTCTGAAATAAAATTTTGCATTTCAATATTGCCCTGCAAAACTAAATTCCTAGTTCCATCTAACTAGCTATTACAAATAAATACCTAATTTTTACCATTAATCCATATGTAACTAGTATGCAATCAACTTTTGCTTATGAAGTGAATTAGTGGAGCTAAAGTGAATTTTCTATATCACAAGTTTTATCTACTATCTCGAGCTTGTAATCTAGTCTCGGTCATAAACTAACTCTTAACTCACTTTTAAAACAATCTTATACTTTTATTGATATATTAGTTATTGCTATCACCAAACTATTAAGGTGTAGGCGTAAAAAAGTAATAACATATATTTACATGAATAGTAAAAAAAAACAATTTACATGAGACTGGGTTAAAAGCACATTATTATTGTAGATATCTAAAATTATTTTCTTGCTTATATGGCATATATTAAAAACTGCTTGTGTGATGAAAATATTTACACTGTTAGTGCATAGAAATTTATCCAATCTAGTTACACTAACATAATATCTTTAGTCAAACCATTTACATGAATAATATAAAAAACAATATTTTTTCACACAAGAATTTTAGCAAATAACATTAAGGGGTAGACCTTAAAAAGGTACAAACACATATTTCCGCAAATAGTATAAAAAATAATTTATACGAGTTTGGATTAATAGCACATTATTAATATAAATACCACCATTATTTCTTGCATACGTAGCATGTATCTAGAACTGCTTGTGTGACGAAAATATTTACACTATCAATGCATAGAAATTTATCCAATCTAGTTACAATAATATAATATACTTAGTCAAATCATTTATTGGTGTTGATATAGAATTGCAAGGTTTTTACCTCTTCATATTCTCTAGCTTACACAAGAAAATTTAATTCTAGTAAAACCTGCTCATTCCAGGAGGTTTTTGTTTTCATAGTAGTAGATGATTTGTATTCCTTTGATAGAATAGGCAAACTAAATTTCCATTACTTTTATCAATCGGCATCTATATGGCTATATAATATCAAATTATTTTCCGTTTGCGAACCTTTTTCTCCAAGTTCTTCTGAGTAAAAGATATATATTAGTTTGTTTTAGGATTTTCCTTAATTTTGTAGTTATTTTTCAACAAAAACTCTTGATTTACTTCCAATCAAATGAGTTCTGAGGACATTTTTGCAATATGATTGTCTTAAGTGTAAGAGTTGTAGACACCAAATTTTGACACACATTTTATAAAATATGCGTATTACTTTATTTAGGGGTTATTATGATTTTTAGGGGCTAATTATAATTTTTGTGTATACTACGTCTAATTTGTCGTGTCAAGGGCAAAATGGTAATTTCACCATATAAATATTAGTTTATTTTATTTTATTTCTTAAATACATTGATTTTACTATTTTTATCATTATTTATGATTTTAATGATTTTTAGGAGTCATTTGTTATTTATTTAAAAATATGCTATTTTTAATTCAACGGCACGTTTTTCAATGCACTTTCTTATTTAAAATTTTTTTTCTTTATGAGAATTATGTGTGTGTGCATTTTATAAATTTTATGTAAGGAAAATTTTCATAATTAATTAATTAATTAATTAATTTTAAAGACCATTGGTTGTTTATTTTAAATTGTATTTTTTCTAACCTAGAATTAACTTTTTTACACTGAATTTTTCTTTTTCCTTCTTATAATATTGTATTTTAGTTTTAAAAGTATTCAAGTAGTTTTTATTTTATATTAGGTTATTTCATTTTATGTTATTTTTACTTTTTCATTTATCTTTGTTTTCTTCATTTTCTTCTTTTTCTTCTTTTTCAAAAAAAAAAAAAAAAAAAAAAGGGGCAGACAGAATGCTTCTGCAAACTCCATACCCCAAACCATGCCTCCTCATCATCACTTTCCAACCCCCCTGCAATTCAGCAGATTTTGAGGGATTTGGAAGGAATTTTTATTTTTTTCCTCACAATTCCCTCCTCTCTCTTCCCTCTCTGCAGAAACACACACAACCTCACTCCCTCTGCATACATACACACAGCACACCTGCACTCCCTCACTCTAAATTGCACTCTTCCCCCCTGCACTTCCACCTTCCCTCACCAGAACAGACTCACCCCTGCCTCAAACACACACGACACTCACAGACACACACCAGTCCACACCTGCACTCTCCATCTCCCAGCTCCAAAACATACATTCAATTCACACAGACACACAATTCTCTCTCCCTTCTTCCCTCTCTCGGCACTTCCCCTGCATACACACACACTTCCCCTGCATACACACACATTACACAGCACACACAATTCATTGCAATATACACACCAGTTCACTCACACACACAACACAAAAAACACACCTGCAGAAGCACGCACTTCCCTCACTTCTTTGGCATACACAGACCTGCACTCACACTTTCACTCACCGGCTAGCACAAACACACTGACCGTTCTTCCCTCTCTCTCTCAGTCTCCTCATCCCTCTACCCCTCCCTCACAACCAGACACACACCTTGAATACACAATTCACTCCCCCTCTCCTTCTTCACTGAGCACACAGACACAAACACAGCAGCACAAATCACGCAGATACACAGACTTGCACACACAAGCTCCTCATCCCTTTGCCCCTTCCCCCTGCACACTCACCCCTCTCACGCCTCACTCACAGCATACAACCAGACACACACAACATTCACAAACACACACGCCACACCTGCAAAACACACACAACACACACCAGGCACACCACACCTGAAATTGTTCTCACACACTCACATCAGTCCATACCCACGCACACACCTGCACCTTCACACCAATAAACACACAATACACAGACTGCAAAACACATACACACACACCTGCACAAATTTAAAAAAAAATATAAATAAAAATAAAATAGCAACAGCAATAACAACAACAACAACAACCGGAGCACCACCAGCCCCGCCACGCACCACCACGGACCACCGAACACCCACAAACAGCTCCATCGCCACCAACCCCCTCCACCCGAATCAGGTAAGCTCTCGCTCTTTCCAATTTGTTTTTGCATAATTGATTTCTCAGAAATCATGTTTGATGGGTGATTTTGTGATAGATGCGTTAAAGGATTTAACCTTTTAATTTGAAAAAACTGGAATTGGGGGCTTCAGTACAATAAAGAGAGTAGGACAGAGAGATAGATAAGTCCGGCAAGAGTGAGAGAGAAAGAAATAGAGACCGGACGGCGAGAGAGAGGCTGACCGAGAGAGAGAGAGAGAAAGACAAAGAGAGAGCGAATCGAGAGAGAGAAGAGAGTCACAGTAGGAGCAGAGAAGAAAGATCAGAATCGGGGAAGAAGAAAGGAGAAAGAGAGAAAGAGAGAAAAGAAAGAAAGAAAGGAAAAGAGAAAAAGAAGAAAGAAAGGGAAAAAGAAAAAGGAAACCTGGAAAACGTGTAAAGAAAAAAAAAAAAAAAAAAAACTAAGTCAGCCGAAAAAAAAAAAAAAAAAATAGTTTTAGTGAAACTACGTCGTTTTGACGTAGTTTCACTCAAAACTACGTCGTTTTGATTAGTTAGTTTTTTAATTTATTTTTAATTAATAATAGGGATTTATTTTATAGTCCTTATATTTTCATTAATGCTACTGTGGCCCTGGAAATGTTTGACTGGTGCATTTAAATTTCTGTTTATTGTAGATTGACCCCCATAATTTAATTTTCTTTGCAATTAGGTCCCGATTAATTGCATTTAGGTCCCTCAACTTTTAGATAATTATAATTTTGCCCCCCTACGTTTTTAATTTTTCATTTTGACCCCTATATTTTTCGGTAATTACATTCTGACCCCTAGATTTTGCTGGAATTGCATTTTTACCCTCTGATATTTATGAAAATTGCAATTTTGCTTCCCAAACTTTCTTTTATTATATTTTAGGCTTTAAATGTTACTGAAAATTGCATTTTGGCCCTTATACATTGCTGGAAATTCCATTTTTGTCATAAAATGTTGCTGGAATTCTATTATAGTCTTTGAATATGGCTGGAATTTGCAATTCGGTCCATCATGTTGCTGGAATTTTGCATTTTTGCCCCTAAACCTTGCTGGAATTTCATTTTGCCATTATATTTTTGCTGGAATTACTTTATTGTCCTCCAATGTTGCTGGAATTTATATTTTTGCTCTCCAAATAGCTAAAACTTGAAATTTTGCCTTTAAATGTTTGCTGAAAATTGTGTGTTATTTAATAAGCTTGCTGAAATTGTGTTCTTGGCTTTAAATATTGCTGGAATTTTTTATTTTTGGGCATTATACTTGTTGAAAATTACATTTTAGCTTTTAAATTTGTTGTAAACTATGTCATTATCTTAATTAGGGTTTGAAATTATAATTTTACCTTTTTGTTCCTCATAAATTACATTTTTCACTTTAGAATATTGCTTAAATTTTCACTTTTAATCCAAATCTTATAATATTTTATTTTTGTAAAAAAAAAAAAAGTATTAATTAAAATTAGTTAAGTCCTCAAAGCTTTAAATTATTTCTTTTTACATTTTCTTTATTTATTTTTATCAAACTTATAATTAATGTTCTAGAATGGGGTCTTGTTAGTCTAATTAATGTTCAAATTAGTCTCTCTATTTCCCTTTTAGTTATTTTAATAATTCTTATTTGAGGTGTTAAAATTTCAATGTATGTATTATTGTATTTTATCCTCTATTATTATTATTAGTATTATTATTAGTTTTATTTTATTTTATCTTTGTTGTTTTGCTTTATTTATTTATTTATTTACTAATTTATTTTTACTTAAACAATTTTCATTTTTCTCCTAAATGATTAATTATTGTTATCATTATTTTTCTTTCTCTTATTTTGTTTATTATTGCTATAATTGTTTGAATTATCATAGCATGTTCATAGTGATCGGTAGAAAATTATTCAATTAGTGATTGATTTATTAAATAGTGATAATTTTGACATGTTTGTTCATTTTAGTAGCCATTTATACCGGGTTTACGAATGAGAGGTACCTCGATTACCCTTCCAATATTTCTTTTTATGTGCTCCTACGTGCTCCTATGTGTTTTTATGTATCTTTGTGCTTATAATTTTATCCATGTGTGAATGTTTATTTATTTATCTATGTCGTATTATTTACTCGAATTTAATTGTTGATTATTCAAAAAAATGTAATAGATAGGTAACATTCTATTTAGTAAAAATTTCTTTGTATTTAGATAGTGAATGTAATAGATAGTTTATGTTTTATCTATTTAATTAAAGCCTATGTATTTTAGATAGAAAGTGTAATAGATAGGTTAGATAGGATATCTTTTATTCTCTTTCCATTTTTTAGATTGTAATTAAGTTATTCTCCGGTGTAATAGTTAGGGCTTTGTGTGCTATGTGTGCTATGTGTTTATGTGTTTTATTCGCTTTCTTTAGGATTTTGCATCTAGAATATCATGTTTATGTGTTATGTGCTCCTATGTGCTATTATTTGCTTTTATGTGATTATTGCTTTAATACATGCTTTATTTATTTACTTGCTTTAATTATATATGTGTATCGTCGCCACACTAGTCCAAAGCTAGTTGTGGTTAATTCCGATTTCTTCTCTAGTCCAACGCTAGCGGAGAACTTATAGAAAATAGGCTAGTCCAATGCTAAGCCTTTAGGTCATTTTAGCATTAGGAATATTTTTTGTATGCATTTCATGACATTTCACACACATTTTATCTTTTTAGGCTTTTCCCATTTTCTATGAGTTTTTTTTTATATATACTTTATAACTTGTTACTTATTTTAACATCTATTTGGTGCATAATTTTTAGATTCCACTACACATAGAATTTTAGGCCATTTGCATGATTTAGACTAAGAAATAGTCATCTACTCACGTGGGAAGCGATGGCGTACATGTCGTTCCCCCCTCCGTGAGTAGAAACAGTTAGTCACGAGTTTATTAGTTCCCCGTACCCGTTATGTTGCATTCCTACTCTCTTTGATCATTTACTACCTATATTACTATTTTCCTTTTCTTTTGCATTTCATTTTGCATCTATACTCGTGACTCCATCGAGGTCTAGACTCGAGTTTCGCAATTAATGCGATAATCCCGACCAAACCTCAATGGAATATTTCGTCCCTTATCGATATCCATTTTTTAGGATTAGATTTGCATTCATATAGTTGCATCCAAATGTGATAAAATCTTAGGGTTATATTAGGAAAATTTAGACTAAACCTCGCAACTAGTTTCGGCTAGGTTGAAAGGGTGCCTTAGGCACGAGCCTTTGCCTTCCCTTTCTTCAACTGTGACTCCCGAACCTTTTTCTCTTGTTTTCAAAGACCTGGAGTCGTCTAAAAGGGTTTTTCTTGTTTTTCCTATATTTTTCCAAAAATCATTTCTTTAAATGAAATCATTCTTAATTTTCTTACCTTTATAAAATATTTTCGGGTGACTTGGTACACCAAAACTCAATACCAAGTGGCGACTCCTTTTTCACTAAAAAACCCTTTTTAGACTCTATTTTCGGGCCCAAAAATCGTCGCATTTCAAAAGTCCCATTTTAGGCCCTTTTTCTTTTATTTTTTAAAGTAAAGCATTTGTTTTGTCACATTTTTATCGAATCATCTTTTACAAAGCATTTTCAAAAAATTAGTTTTTACAAAAATTTACACGCTTTTTTTAATAACCACAACACTACATTTAATACTTCCTTTTCCCTTTTCCCGACATCTTCTTTACACTTTCTATTTATTTTCGAAAAATGGGGCGCGACAGCTGGCGACTCCACTGGGGATCACTAGTGAGTCCGAGCACTAGGTTTAGTCATTTTATTCTTTTTCTAACCCTTTCATTTTATTGCATTTGGATGCTTAGGATTGCATTTCTATTTTTCTAGGTTTTTAGGTTTTTCTTTTGCATCTTGCACTTCCCGTCTCTCGGCTACTTATGTGATGTATGTATGATTTATTCACTTGTTACTGCTTTACTCGACCGCGCTTGCATTTGGGGAAGGGGTCAATCACCCTTAGAGCCCACGCGTGTTAATATTACATTCCTTCCTCTCATAAGGAGCACTTCATACGTGCATTCGATGTTTTTACCGTTTCTATCTTTTGGTGGTTGTCACCCACTCGTCCCTTTAGGAATTAGGATTGATCTACTTAGACATGTGACCGTGGCACGACGTGCACGTAACATTGTCTAGGAGATCACCCAAACTCTTGGCTTGAGTCCACAAGTCTAGAGATTTGGGCTTTAAAAATCGATTCGCTTGGACATGTGGCCGTGGCCCGACGTGCGCGTAGCAGTGTCCAGGGGATCACTCGAGCCACCGACCAAGGGTTTTGGGATTGATGACCCTTACCCTTAGGTCTGAAGGCTTGGGAGCCAACAGCTTAATCGAGTTTAGATGCATTAGTGAGCCCAACCTCATGCATCCATGTAGGATAACTTAGGGTAGAGTCAGCCTTTCCCTATCAGGTACACCAGGCACGAGAGGAGGGAACCAACCTCCTTTACTTTCCTTATTATGTCATTTATTGTTATCTATGTGTATTATTTGTTCTTGCCAATGTGTTATGTGAATAAACTAACGCAATTTCTTTCCTTCTTATTTTTGATTGCATTCACAACCATAGAACAAAGAGCCCTGGCATGGTGCTCTCATAAGAAACAACCCTCTTTTGGCACGTTTAAATTTCATTTTGATAATTAATGTCTTCGAGAAAGATGGAAATAGAATTTCATAAATTTTCTGCAAATTGCATTTTGTTATAAATACCCAAGAGATCAATCATTGTGAATTTCTTAAAAATCCTAAAAATTTGATTTTTTCGTCTTGTATATTCTTGAATAAAAATTTTAGTTTTTAAATCCTTAGTTTTTAAATCCTTTTCAAAGTTTACTCATTTTTGTTGTACTTGTCAATTTTACTCGAACTAATTTTTTAGTTAATAACTGCACTCAGATGGTCAAATTTTTGCACAACTTGTATTTACCCTTTTTCAAAAATTAACATGTCGTTTTTGCCGCATCCCCCGCCCTCCCATCCCACATTACACAAAAGGCGATTTTAGCACATATTTCATTGGATTTTAATAAATTGACATTTTGATTTGTATATTTCTAGATAAAGTCAGGACTTTTGTTTTCTTTCAACGTTGTGTCCCGTAACCTCTTGTAGGTTCGATTTTTCAATCAAATATTTTTAGAGTCAATAATTTCTTTTCTACAGTTCATGATCCATCTTTCTCAAAGAAAATTCCACATCACCTTCTCAAATTTGACATTTTTTGTATATTTTAGCTTGCTTTAATAAACTGGCATCATACATAAACCCTAGAGGGAATGCCATTTTGGGAATCCCATGATAGGAAGGCCATCCTTTTGTCTCGGGTACGTAACCCTAAAAGACATTGCACGTTTAAATTTCAGTAAATCCTGATGGGTGAGACCCCAGGTAAGGTGATCTGATAAAGTCATATTTTTGCACCAGAATGAATAACCCACGACGCATCAAGCAAATGCTAACAGTCCTACCTGAAGTCCGGAGGTGGCCAGGGCTCCTCCTGCCTAGTGAGATCAACCAAGTAGCAGCATTTTTAGGACCCATTGGTGACTTCAAGGAAATAGAGACAAACGGATGTTTGGTGGAAGCTCTGATTCATCTGTGGGACCCTGATTGCTCAGCATTTAGGATTAGAGACAAGGAATTGACCATTACAATTGAAGAGGTAGCCGGTTTACTTAATTTGCCAGTAGAACGGACAACCGTAATCTTTCCATTTGTTTCTGGAAAAGCCGAGTTCTGCCATTTCGCTGGATTGAGGGAGTCTGCACTACAAGGCTCCGATCAGAGTATAAGTGTGAAATTCTTGTTTGATAGGTTTGCAGATAAGGACGGGTTTGAGAAGTATTCAGGGGATTTCACGCTTGCATCCAAGGCAGCATGGGCGCACAAGAGACTTTGGGTGTATGGGTATGCCATGGCAGGAACTTACTTATTTCCAAGAGAAGACAAAAAAATCAGTTTTAAGATAACTAAGCTCATCTCCGATCTTTTCTTTGGAATCGGAGGTCAAAGGACTTCTATAGTGCCAACTGTGTTAGCCGATATATTCACTGCCTGCACCAATTGCCAAAGGAAAACCAATTTCTTTCATGCATCCAACAGGATCTTACACATTTGGGCCATGGAACACTTCAAGAGTCACTCGGCTATTCCCAACAGTTTGCCATTGATCGGATACAACTGGATAGTCACGCATCACAAAAGGGTGGAAGGAAATAGCTCGATGAGGACAGCTTTAGAATGTCTAGACTTTTTGATGACGATACCTGATCGAAGGATTCGATGGGTTCTGGATTGGACAGACTGCATCAAAGCTGCTCTCCGTACTAAGTTGGCCGATTTCATACCGCTACTAGGGACTCAGGGCATTGCCGCTTACACTCCGAAAAGATTTCTTCGACAGTTAGGGCGTATCCAAGGATTACCGCCGACACCTGATTTATCAGACTTTCTCATTATCTTTGACAAAGGAAACTGTCCCACTGAGATTCCTAGAAGATCAGAGCTGATGAAAGCATGGGAAAGCCAGTGTACAGACCAAAACTTACCGTTCGATGCAAAAAACAGGGTTACTCCTGTTACCACTCCGCAGTATGAGATGTGGCTCAACAATCAAAATACTTCAACAAGACAAGTTGTCATTGATCCTGCTGAAGAGATTGCTCGATTAAGAACCCTGTTAGAAATGAAAGATCGTGAACTAATACAAGCAGAGCAGAATTCTGAAAAGAACAAGGAAGCATATGAATCTGTCAAGCAACTTTACACAGAAGCGAAACAAGAACTACGAGAAAAGAAGAGGAAATGTTTGGAGCTGAAAGATAACATCAATCACACGATGAACAGATACTCTTGGGAGCCAGATCGCAGCAAAGCTCAACGCCTAGAGGACCAACTGAAGAGAGTCTTAGATTGTATAGGAGAGTTGACCGAATGATGTACTATTTTGCTTCACTATGTCTGACTGGCTGTAAAAGTAGTGGAGTATTTTCTTTTAATGATCAAGTGGAATGAACATTGGCTAAATTACCAAACTGAAATGCTTCTCACTCCAATACTGAAGGGGGGTCTCACCCTAAAGGATTGCATTTCATGATTAGGCCTACCCTTGGCATAATAAGGGCACCTCCTAGGACATGCACCGAATTATTTATATACTTACTAACTTTAATCTTTTCCTTTTTCTTTGTGATAATAAAATTGACAGTGACAATGACGATGGGGCGACTAAACCTTTCTTCTTTCTGGTGTACATTTCAGGTACTTGTAAAACATAGCTTCTTTTCACCGAAGCCCCATTCGTACACGGTCCCGTACTAGACAGCTACATATAAACATGAGTGCCCCTACTGAATTATTTGAGGGACCTGCTGGAAATCAATCTTCAGAGTTAACGGCGTTGAGGGCTCAGATGGATGAAATGTTGGCCAAGATGAATAATATGACTCATGAAGTGTCTTCCCATAGTCAGATCATTGCCCACTTCATCAGTAACATGAACAACAACGGCTCTACTTCTGCTGCACCGGTCATTCGAGAACCTCCACAATCCCAATCTGATGTGAGCGGAAATGCCCCGGATGCGAATAACAATGTCTCAGCTATTCCAGTACAAACCCCACTCCTCAATACCCAAAATACTCAGATGGCTCCTCCACCCCCAAACACTCAAAACCCTCAAATGACTGTTCCAATTCCACCCAGTCCTAGACACACCCAAAACACTCTGAACCAACCACAATATGCACAACAAGCCAACCATTTCCCTCTGAACACTCAACCACTACCGAACCTCAACACACATCAATTTGTGCTAGACCCGGGGTATCAAGTAGGAGTGGATGTGGAGCCGTATAACAGGGATGAGAATCCAGGCATGACAGAAAAGGCCCTGTTGCGAAGATTGGAGAGATTCGATGATTTCATCAGAGAGAGCCAGGGATTGGATCGGTACGGCGGTTTGAATTACGATGATTTCTGTATGTTCCCTGATACTCAACTGCCTCCAAAGTTTAAGGTGCCAGAATTTTCTAAATACAACGGTGCTGGCGACCCTGTTGTGCACCTTAAGATGTTCTGCAACAAGTTGGGCAAGCCGACCGGGGATGAGAAATTGCCGATGAGGCTATTTGGAGAGAGTTTGGAGAAGGATGCATTAGAATGGTATTTGAAGTTGGATTTTTCAAAGATCCGAAACTGGACCGACCTCTCCCGAGCATTTATCAAACAGTATGAGTTCAACTGTGATTTGGTGCCGGATAGATTCTCACTGGTAGAATTGAAGAAAAAGCCCTCAGAAAGTTATGTAGCTTATGGGCAGCGTTGGCGGAGTGTGGCAGCTAAAGTAAATCCGCCAATTGATGAGAACGAAATGGTAAAATTATTTATCGATGCCCAAGACCCACCTTACTACCAGGCCATCGTAGGCTCAATTGGAAAGACCTTCGCCCAGGTTATTGAGCAAGCAGAAGCTATTGAGAGAGGGGTGAAGAAGGGAAAGGTAGTAGACATGGCTGCTGTGAAGTTGCAAGTTGAATCGTTGCAAAATGGCAATAATCTGAAGAAAGCAGTTGGGAAAAAGCCTGAGAAAAGAGAAGAAGGAAATATCTTTTGTGATAAATCAAGGCCCAAATTTCAACCCCAGGTTCCAAAACAAGCCAAATTACCATTCTCAATACCCACGATTCCCTCAGTTGGCACATCCCTCACCTGCTTATCCCCAGTACCCTCAACCTGTTTTCAATACCCAAGCCCAACCAGTAAATGCCCAACCATTTTATCCAAACACTCAACCCATGTTTCAGAACCCTCGACCCACACAAAATAACTTTCGCCCACCCATGCAAAACCGCCCGAGACCTATTTACCCTAACAACTATACTACACCCAATCAGCCCCCAAATACAACCGGTCCAGCCAACCCTCCCACAAAGACGGCCTAGGGCTTTCACTCCCCTTGGTCGTCCTCTAGACCAGATATATGACCAACTGAGAGCAGCGGGCAAAATTGGCACCTATACCTCAGAAAACTTTTCCTAACGGGTTACCCCACGACTATGATCACCAAGCCGTCTGTGCTTACCATTCGGGAGGTCGTGGGCACCCCACAGCTAACTGTTGGGCTTTGAAGCACAAAATTCAGGATATGATTGACGATGGAGAGATAGTATTGAGAAGAGGGAGAGGGCAGGCCCCAAATGTGGATAACAATCCTTTGCCTCAGCACGGGTCTACTGTTGGAATGATTGCTTTAGATGAAACACTTGGTGACCCTTCTGAGATGATAGTTGCGATTGAAGAGACGGTGGGTGTTACTGATAGAGATGACATGCGAGATAGAATGACGATGTCAAGGAAAAGACTTCATGAGTCAGTATATGGATGACATTTTGGCAGGAAAAGTTGGCATCACCTGTAACCCAACCAAAAGAGCCGGTTGTGTTAAAAGAAGTCCTGTCTGCCGCCAACTCATCAGCCCAGCCATTTGTCCTAGATGTTGTGCCGTTTGAGTTAGAGATTCCAGAACCAGAAATCATTGATGTGCCTGAACAAATGCTCGTTGAGGATTTGCAGAGGGTTCCATGGAATTACGAAAATTCTGAAGTGAATAATAATGTCTCTGCAATTTTGAGATCGGGGAGAGTGATGGTAGAACCAGAGATTGTTATTCCAGCAAAAGGAAAAGAGAGCACACTACCCCCTAAACAGCCAGTTGATGAGAAGGAAGCGGAAGAATTCTTGAAGATTTTGAAAAAAAGTGAGTACAAAGTGGTGGAACAGTTGAGCCGCATGCCAGCACAAATTTCAATTCTAAATCTTTTGTTGACATCTGAGCTGCATCGAGAGGCTCTTTTAAAAGTTTTGAATGAGTCTCATGTTCCCACGGACATTCCCACTGAGAAGCTAGCCGGGATAGTAGGGAATGTTTTGGCATCTAATCAGATCGCCTTTTCTGAAGATGAATTGACTCCTGAAGGGAAGGGGCATAACAAGGCTTTATACATTTCTGTGAGGTGCAATGGAAGATACTTGCCTAGGGTTTTGATTGACAACGGATCTGCACTGAACATCTGCCCATGGAACACTCTACAAAAGCTAGGATATTCACGGTCACAAGTTCGCCAATCACTGACCGTTGTTAGAGGGTTCGATGGCTCGAGGAAGGAGACTATAGGAGAGATTGATTTAGTGCTCGAGATGGGTCCAGCTCAATATCAGGTTACCTGCCAGGTCATGGATTTTTCCGGCATATACAATGTTTTGTTAGGGCGGCCGTGGATTCATTCTTCTGGATCAGTACCGTCATCTCTGCATCAAATGGTAAAATTCATTATGGATGATAGACTGATCACTATTTTTGCGGAAGATGATTGCACTATGATGGTGAATCGGGGGCATGCTGAAGAGGCGAAGGATAAGCTATCACTTGATCGGGGATTTCGTGCTTCAGATATTGTATCTGTCAATTGGATTCCGGAAGGAAAGCCACCTGTGGAGCCCTTATTGCCTAATGCGAGTATCATGATAGCTAAGGAACTGATCAGGGCAGACTACCGGCCAGGGAAAGGGTATTGGAAAGATGCTGCAGGGAATTACGGAACCTATTCAACTAATGGAACAGAAAAATACCTTTGGGCTTGGTTTTCACCCAACAGGTAAGGATTTGAAGAAGATGAAGGAGAGAAAAAGGGCTGAAAAGGAAGGAAGGCAGGTCTTCACTCTATGTTCCTCCATTGTATCACAGTTTT